>CM060840.1:98927500-99527500 GCA_030762175.1 Metallyticus violacea | reverse complement strand
AGACTGACTACACTTAAAATTACCAAACCTGAAAGAGAAGGCGACTTCACTGGGAGGGCGGAGGTCACTCCACAGGGTCCTTGACGACACCCCGCAAGAGCAGCTGGTTAGCAAAAGATCCTAGAGTGGGAACACCGTTCCACCGTCTACAAGCATTCACAGGTGGGGTCAACCTGGACGCTTGCAGTCACAGGGTGGTCGTGGTACGGTTTTTCCACTCATACCTGGGGAATAAAACAAGACATTACGTCTCTATCACAGCCCTAAAGTACAGACAGGTACGTCACCACGAAACTGTACCCAAGGGTTTTACATACTGTTCAATCCAGCGGAGGAAGTTTGACCTTTGACCTCCATCGCGTTGAGATTTACCTAACCTAACCTCTGGAATTTACCATAATATCTGAAGCTGAACGGTAAACATAATTTGGGTTCTGGACATATAACTTAGATACTATCAGGCACTACTGGGGAAACCTAAACTAATTTTTCTGTGCTAGCTACGGCATTTTCTGAATTAAGATTACACTAATCCATTTCTAAATTAACAATTACCTAATCTAATGATTTTAAATTTAAAACCTAACCTAACTCTCTTGGGTTTACTAATGCATCAATAATTAAGAATAATCTGGTCTAACTTCTAAAGTAATAAGGGAAATTAATATTTCTGAATTAAGAGAAAAAAATAATAAAACTTCCCCTGAATTAAGAAAATCTTACCCTAATTTTTCTGAATTAAAACCCTAGACTAATTATGAATTTAAAAAACAATCTAATTCTGAATTAGACAAAACCTAATCCAATTCTTCTGAATTAAGAAAAAGTCAAACATTTCTCTTTGTTTTGCTTTGCATCATCAAAGTCTGCAGCGAGAACAATCTAACCTTAGCTTCTGGGCTAGACGATAATATCAGAAAATGAAACGCGAGTGACTAACTTCTTTCGTTGCTGAAAGTATATTAAACTCTGGAAAAATATTAATAATTTAAAATAAATACATAATTCTTTTACGAACATTAAAATTCTGTCAAATGGAAATATCCTTACAGTAAATGTCTAATTCAGTAAATCTGTAGGTATAATCTGCGCCAATATCTGAAAATTAGCTATAGATGTCTCCACAGAAAAAGAGGGAAACCGAAGGGCGAGGTAAACAGACTCTGTTCTTGAGGGGGCGGGGGCGTTGGTGGAAACCGATTTTTAAAAAGACATTTAAGAGTATTCAATATTTAAAAAGCAAATAATAGCTCAAAATTACTATAGAAGATAGCTAATAAGTCGATTTTAATACAAAATAAATCAGAAATCAACATTGATTTATTTACATAATGGAATTCCAAAAATTCAATTTTAAGCTTTAAAACAAAATAAATCAGATTTTAAAATTAATTTTATCACAAAAGGGAATTTCAAAAATTAAATAATTTTAAGGTTTAATGAGAATGGAAGTGAATAAAGTGACCTTTTCAATATTAAAAACTTGTGGATTTTTAATTATCTTGCAGAAGAGCACCATACATAAAGTCGTCTGTTGCCTCTTTAAACAACACTACAACACTACAAGTCCAGTGAATCGAAACATTAACGAAAGAAAAAAAAAAACTCCACAGACAACTAGGGCACATTAATTAAGCTTTGGTTTGAAGTTAATCCTATCCCACAATGCAATAAAAGTGCATTAATGAATATAAACTTTCGCGAACATCGTTTAGTAAAGTAGTGCAGAATTTCTATGCTATCGAAAGATACTGTAAAACGCGAACTTGGTTCCCCATAACTGGTTGCATCTCTAGCGCTTCTAGTTAGATGGGGCGTCAAATACACCCGCCTCTACTTTAGAACAAAAAATATGTCTGTAGGACCTTTATTAAACTGATTAGTAGAATTATAAATTTTGGAATTCAATTCTATTAATAATGCAATAATTACTAATAATTTGGGAATCCTGAATAATATAAGATGTATGCATTTATAAGAACTTTTTATTAACAAAATTATACCTTTGTTCTCCATTATTCTTTGAATGGGGGAATCTCTGCATATAGAGAAAGAATGTAAAATATTAAAAAGACGGTAAAAGAGAGAAATTTAATAAAAGTTCATTTCTTTCCAAGATGTAACACTAAAATTAATATATATATAAGAACTAAATACCTATCAGAAATGGTTTGCATTAAAAACACATGTATAATACTGCGATTCAAATTTCTACAACTAACTAGTGTTCAAAAATAATTGACTGCTGCTTTAGTCTCATATGTCATAAAAGTTACTTTTGCAAAATCAAAATTTAATAAGAAAGTATTATCTTTGTCCAATGCAAACCTCTTAAATGCCATTAAAGTTAATTTTAAATACTTGTATATTAATTTAATTTAATGAAATTTAATTTATTGAAAATGAAAATTACTTTTCAACCAGAAAATTCTCAAATTAAATTTAATAAATTGTAAAATGTAACACACTAAAAAAACCTAGAACCCATCTCTGATAATAAAGTTAGTCCATTAACCTTTCGGCGTTTCCCATTTCTTTCCCTTCGTAATACCACACTACACTAATGCGTACAAGGGCGAGCAAGGCCTGCTATGAACTTACGTTAGGGCTATGTCATATTCCCTTGTAACAAATGACATACGACATTTGATTAAAAATATTTAAAAAAAAATGAAAATGATCCGACACTAGCATTTAAAGCTGATATAATTTTAGTATTAAAACATTTGATTTTAATTATAATTTCTGCTCTTTTTTCCCTTTGAATTGTGCCTTATGATGCATTTACACCTCATGACGTCACTGTGCTCCTAAGACTTTCGTTCGTTAAGATATGTAAAGCGTTGCAATCGTTGAAACTCTGTGCTTAAATGGAAATATGTTTAAGGAATATTTTGGTATAGAAACTAAGAAAATAAGCATAAAAGGTCTTTTGACCATATTATATGGACAATATGGTTTACTTATAACAAATTAACTTTACAAAATGCATGTATGGACAGTTTCGTGTGAAATCGAATGGAAATTGAAAATAATTGACTTCACATTTTTAAAAATTCAATATATGAGTGTTTTATATTATACTACAAGAAATAAAAGCGAGTTATATATTAGTTTAATACAAATATTTGCCAAAACCATCGTATTTTATTAAAATAATCCATTTAACAGAGATATAACTTTCGAAGGCATTAAAATAGAAATCTATACAATAACTTATTTTAGAGTTCATATCTTGCCGAAAATATGTAAAACAAAGCCATTACGAGGGCCACTCCGAAAGTTTTGGGACACGTCAAATTGGGAGTGGTTAGATTCACTCCTACTGTTGCCTTCTTTCAAAGTACCACTCTATACACTTCCTCAAATATCACTTGTCACGGGTGGCAAAGGTCGTTAAGGCGCGGACTCGTGAGCGGGAGATCTGGGGTTCGATTCTCACCAGGACTGTCCGCCCTGAGTGGGCCTTTTTTTTTTCAGGTTTTCCTCTTTCCTCATAACTGGCAAATGCCAGGGAGGTACCCTAAACTTAGGCCTGGAACGATCCGTTCCTTAAAAATTCTCCTTTCCCAATATATAATTTCATCTCATGTATCACCAATGTTCACCGCCTGTGGTGCCTCAGTAGTAAAAACGGGTTATTTAACATATATGTAACCACAGCCTCTTCAGGGCTGGAAAATCGCTTTTTTTCGCATGTGATTTTTTTTTCCCTCAACACTTCGGCCCCTTTTCACTTTCGTTGTTGGATCGTCATCTGCAAAGATACAAACTGCTGAATGTCGTTTGGTCTCCGGGTCAAATTGGCAAAACCATGTTTCATCATCTGAGATGACATCAGAAATACGTCTTGAGTTTCGACCGTCGAATCTCTACAGCATTTCTTCACAGCATTCACGCGAGTGCGCTTTTGTGCCCCTGTCAAATTGGGAGGGGCATTCAATCTTCCTGACACGAGGATCGTGCGGGATTTTTGATACTGTTGGCTATCCAATCTGGAAGGCTGCCTCGATGTCCTTAAATATTACGCCAATTTTTTCGCATTATCATTTTTTCCACCGCGACAATGTTTTGCTCAGTCACCGCCATTGCGGGACGCTCATTTCTCTGCTCATTTTCCAGTAGAGTTCAGTCCCTTTTAAATTCCGCAAGCCAGTGTAAGGCTTTTGACTTAGATGGATCAAGATCCCTTGCATTTTCTGCCTTTTGCCAAGTTTTTCTGCGTTCGGAGAAGAACGAGAGCTTTCCCTTACCTGGTTACATTTTTACACGTTATTGCTTAAATATTACAAAAATTACACTTTATGCCTGCAATTAAACACTATAAAATATTAATTTTACATATGTCATCAAAGTTCCTACGCTGAAAGAGAATGCACAATTTACTTACACCTAATTACAAAGTTGCTGATTCTAAAATTACAAATATTAATTATTTAATTTACTCTGTAATTCACGGGGAGCCAAGGACAGCTTCATTATTCAAATGTGAAATATGAGGACTGTTAAATAAAGAACAATATTTTTTGGCAACACATCTTTATTCATCCTCATGTTGTCGATGAACTTTCTCAAATAGTCTCAGCAGCCTTCGCCACTACTAATGGTGATGGAAAATGCATCCCACGAAGACGCTTCTTCAATTTGGGTAAAAACAAAGAGACACGCGAGCATAAAGCTGGACAATAGGGAGGGTGAGGGACATAATTCATATTGATCTTTGTGAGATATTCAGCAACAACATTTGCAATGTGCGGCCGTGCATTATCGTAGTGCAGCATTTACACGAAAATGTGACCTTTTACATGGAGTATGACCTTGCAATATTTTCAGGACATCTCTGTAGTATTACTCAGTTACACTTATGTATGCAGATACGACATGCTGGTAAACCATTCCTTGAGAAAACTTGGTACAGATTTTGGGTCTAAAATTAAAATTTTGGCTTGAAGCAGTATATGAAACTTCATATTTTGCAGTTTATGTCCGTATATAGTTTATGTGCGTTTACGGTATTTAAGTGGATTTAAATTAACTATGGTGGCCTTGCTACCCCATCCTCTTTTCCAATGCTTTCAGATTTTGGGTGAAAAAGTAATGTCAAAGATAATATATGATGAGGTGGTTGCTCGGCTGGTGCGCTCAGTTTCAAGTTCTACACGCCGCGAGATACAGTTATAAGATCTATACGCAACAAGATACACGCAGTTCGCAGTACTCATTATAAGTCCAATTTACAGTTTTACGCGCCGCGGTGGACTCATCTGTCACACGCGGCAAACAAGTTTGTATCAGCATCGCTCAGTCGAAGGTTTTGCGGTCACTTAGACTCTTGCCGTCATGACAGTAATATTTTTGCCCCGGTACAGGAACAACATACTTTTCATTTTCCTTTGTGCTAAATAGGTAGCGAAAGTAAACTTTGCATTCGGGTAGTTGAAAGGTCTTTGAAAAGCTAAACAGTGGCATAGGAATGAAATTCAAAGAGTCAAGAAATGTCACACTCTTATACTTCATTCTGTATATTTTGCTACCACTCATGATGAGCTCTGGGTCTCAATTTAGGATGCCCACCATGTGCTTTAGCAGAAATTGTCCATCATAGGACCTCAGGTTGTGTGCAAGGACGATGATGTCCCGGGACTCGAACACGGGTTGCGTGATCAAACAATTGTTTCACAGGCTCCTTGTCAAATATCTGATCTTTAACACCACACTGCGTACAATAGGCCATCTTGTGAGGTTCGTCAATGCATAATCCACAGTTTTTGTACACCACACATAGATTTGGGACATGTTCAAACACGCCCTCGGAATAAGGAGTATTCTGAGTACACTCAAAATCTATGAACATGAAGTTATTTCGTATATTTGGCGAATTGTATGACTGAATGTAGCACTGGTGGTTATCATTCACATGAATTTTACAGGTACTACAAAAAGTCTCCCCGCACTGATGAGGAGTTTTTCTACACCTCTTATTAACAAGTTTATTGCACATCAGACAGACTTTTTCAACGTCACACACTGACATTGTTTTGGGGTAATACTTTTCCCTTAATCAAATGATTATTAAAGCAGGTCTGTCCGTTGAAATCGCGATGACACGCGTCACATTTCACGTACCTATCAAACGTGGGTGGGCATCTCTGACGACTTTTGCACAATTTTGTTCGCACCTGTGAGTTTCTTTTTTATTTACTGAGAGAAAATTACACTGTCGACAATACCATTTACATTTGAATGCCCCGTGCAGGTTTACAATTGAATAATAATGGCTGTTGTGGAATATTAAGTCGATATGTTTATCGGAGCTATTTTTTGACTTGTAGAGGACATTTTTCGTACTATGGTCACCAAAAAATGTTATGGAGTAATCCTTTAGTGCCATCTCAAAGAGTTTCACGCCTTCAAGGGTAAACGGCCCATTGGTTTTGCCTATTTTCTCGCACAACTCTACAGTCTTTGGTTTTTGATGAAGTTCTCTGCTCCTGATCAAATTATAATTTAAGTCCCCGTCAATTTTGGATTTTGACTTTGCAATGACTCTAGCTAGACAAAGGTGGTCATTGTTCTGTATATCAATGATGCCTTTGATTTTACTACAGTCGTCGCAATGTTTGTAGCATGAACCTGATACTTCATTTGTCCAAACATACGAAATTTTGAGTGGCCCCCCTAACAAAAATTCTTTATTACTCTGCATTACTTTCTCCAATGAATTCAATATGACTTCGGGATTCACTTGATAGAACCTACGGACAATCATATTAAATGGTCTCTCAGGATGTTTGGTATCACGAATCATGATTCCCATGAAACCTGACTGGTTCTTTAGCAGACTATCATTAACAAACGATAAATAATCGTCAAAAACCCTAGAAACCCATTGGTTAGGATCTGTATCTTTGGGCACTGAACTAACCATAACTTCAGTCTCGGCATACCCCGAGTAAAACTTCTTAGCCGATCTCTCTTTATAGCCTGTAATTTCAAAAGTAGATTGCAAGGCAACACTCACCTGTGGTTCACCGCCAGAAGAAGAAGCAGCAGCATCATTGATAGCTATTGTCGGTGTGAAGCCTTCGATAAGATTCATCTCCCGCCCGTTGTCCTTTCTCTTCAGACTGAGCTTTACCATTGTGAGATGTAGCTGATAATCGGAATTGTTCGGTCTTTTTATACATCCCCCTACCCTTCACCACGTCCACTTGGATTTTATAGTCAATGAAGACATATGTTGTGAAAGTTTTCTTAGGCAAAATGTCAACTATTTTTACAGTAACCTTGCTGTGTCCTTCTTCTACAAATAGAGGGAATAATATATTTTGCTTAGTAAAGCGAAATGTTTTCTACAGCTTTTACATATAATGCTCACACATATATTATTTCACGTTTTATAGCACGTTTGCATTTTGTCATTAGCACTCAAGCTTTACGTATTTCCTTTCCTTCATTTTTTTTGAATGATTACAGCATTGTTTTCACACTATTGATAGTATATAACAGTAATCAACATCTATTTTCTGAAAATAATGTGCATGTAAATATGACTATTGCAGAGGAATTGCTTACCGATTGAGTTCTTTCAATTCAAACTGTAGGTTAAGGCTGGACATTGAATATTTCGCACCGATTAGAATATATATAATAATATTTTAACATCATATTAAACTTCGTTTAACGCAGGCCCTGTCTTATCGACCTTTAAATAATAAAAAAGCGCCAACACTTTTTTTTGCATTATATATAAAATAAACACGTTGTAGCTAAAATAAAAATCTAATCTCTATCATAAGGTGACCTTGTTCATGATAATTGTTATCTATGAACAGATATTTTCTATTAATTATATTATATATTATAATCTAAACCATTTTACTATTATCGACAACTAGTTAATAAAATAAACATGTAGCAGTTAAATTAAAAATGTTATCTCTATCGTAAGATATGCATATACGAGATTGTTATCTGTGAACAGTTATCAACATACATTTCCTACAGCGAAGTGAAGGGAAAATTAAATATTTCGCCAAAGGGAAAACTATTTTCTGAAAAGACGACATACATTTCGCATTATAACGTCTTTAATTTTCATACACAGCGAAGTGAAGGAAAATTAAATATTTCGCACCGTTGTTTATCAATCTATTAGTGAATAAATAAAATTTACTATCCTGCATATGCATTTTCTATTAATGAAATACATGTAATGTTCTCTAAAACAAATTTAATATTAACAACAATTGACGAATGGGGGAAAAATAATATAATTATCTATTAATGAAGTATATAATGTAATATAAATCAATTTAATATTACCAGCTACCTGTTAATAAAATAAACATGTTGCAGCCATTTATATTAAATAACTATCAAAAAAGTTATGTAAATGCATCGTTGTGCTTGAGAAAAATGGATGAATGACTTTTATGAGAATTGTTATATTAAACGTTCGATATTCGCATTGAAAGATACTCGACCATCTTTGCTTCGGTTACGTGAGCGTTACGTGAGCGTCACGACAATACGGGTTGGTTAATTTCATACCACACCTTTCACTACCCTATTACTGACCTGAATGTCATAAGAGAACGGCCAGTACGCAGTTAGTCTTCCGAGCAGTAGGGGGCTTTATGACGGTCAGGACCAAAGAAGGTGTATTTCATCTTGTTCGTCTTTTGGCGTGATATCACGACTTTTTTTTTCTTTATGGAAAGGTTATATTTTTAATTTGTAAATATACGTTTCCCCAACAAACTAACCAGTTGAGAAACGAACTTAATATAATGCCCTTGTCCAAGTAAACAGGCTGGCAGCGTAGCGTAAAAGTTAACGGTTTAAAGCCTGACCTAAATTCTAAACATAAGTTTCTGACGAAAGCGGTATGCGGAGATGGAGAAAGTACCTCACATTAACAAAAGCTGACCTAAAAACCTCAGTGTGCCATGCAAGTAAGTGACGGGTGTTTCCGGACTGCGGGGGCCGAAACATAAGGTAGGATTTTTATTCAATTGTGTGTGTTTTGATTGCTTTAATTACGTCGAACTTGCATTTTTAACAAACAGATTGTCTTTTTAGCAAACAAATTGCATTTCAAGTTGATTGATACACAATTTATGACTCATAGTTGTAATTAAAACAATACAGTTTGCATTTTAAATATATTTTTATTACATATTTCCCATTAAAATTGCATTTTAACAAACTGATTGTCAATTTAGCAAACAAATTGCATTTCAAGTTTGCGTAACGCAAAAGTTGACGGTTTAAAGCCTGGCCTAAATATCCAAACATAAGTCTCTGTGTGGCTGGCTGACGAAAGCGGTATGCGGAGATGGTGAAAGTACCTCATAATAACAAAGCAAGTAAGTGACGGGGACTGCGGCCGGCTTCGGTCATGTGACCACCGGCGATTGGCTACTTTCTCCCCCACCTCTTACAGCAAAATAGCTGCTCTAGTTGCAAATATAAAGTCATTAGTGAGAAGGAGGTCGTCGGGGGAGAATAGTCTATGCCTCTCGTCCACGCTTAATTCACTGCGTTAACGATCGTCTCACGACTTTTTTTTCTTTTATGGAAGGTTAAAATTTAATTTGTAAATATATGTTCCCCCACAAACTTAGCCCAGTTGAGAAACGAACTAAATATAATGCCCTGTTCTCGAACTGCGGCCCGAGGTGCGATTATATTACGCGCTTCAATTATGTGTGTGTGTGTGTGTGTGTGTGTGTGTTGAATGCTTTAAACTTGCAATTAAACAATACACTTCGCTTTTTCTTTCCCTTTTTTTTGCAATTGTGTGTGTTGATTACTTTAAACTTGCAATTAAACAATACACTTCGCATTTTTAACAAACGAATTGTATTTATATTGAACATACCAGTAATGGTGCATACACTTTTGCGTTTAAAATTACTCATTTTTCAAGTCTTATTTTTGCAACAAATGCTGTAAGACTCATAGTTGTATTTAAATATATGCATATTTCCCCAAAGAATTAACACTTCTTAAGGCATCCACAACAGACCCCCACCTCTCACTCTCACCAAAATGTTTGTATCTACTTACAAACGTCACTTCCGCTAGTGGACACGTGGTATCACTGGCCAACTCTCCAGCACCGGAAGTGGTCTAAGAAGGGATATATACTACTCTCGGTTTAGTAGAAAGGGATTGCCCCACTATTTCTGTGCTTTTTGACATTGGAGTTTTTAGGATTTGCTAATGGTATTAAATTTTCTAAAAGTAACATTCCTGTGAAGTACACTGAATTCTAGGATTCTAGGATTGAGGCTTGAAGAACTTATTGCTGCATTGGAAAGCTCACAAATTGTACCATCTGCAAATAGTAGATAAAACCATTTCCATTTTAAAAAAGATGCTAAACTAAAGTTCATTGCAGAGCAACAAGAAATTTATAAAAATGATCGTATAAAGTTATTGTAACTTAACAATGATACTTGCATCCTATTTATATGTTTATTCCCCTTCTGCATATCATGCGCTGCTACAATGAAATTTTATATTCTTGTCTCCTCCTCGAACATTACAAAAACGTATTAATAATTATAACTAAACAGTGGTTAGTAGTAATATGAAATAAAATCAGAAATGAGTGAAGTATTTAAAGGAGAATGAGGTGATAGTGTTTCTGTTGTTGAATAAAATACATATTCAACCTCAAATTTCATTCAAAGAAGGTGAAGTTCATGGAATGAACAAATATGAGCCACTCAAAACAGCAAAATTATTTATATCTTCTGCACTATTACAGTATAGGAATGCACTATTTCGGGTGAGCAGACGAAGTTTCGGATGTTGTTATTGTCAATTAGTTTGGAAAATTTGCGCAAGCATGAGCATTCATTTGTGATAATAATGTTGCGATTAGAAAAGCATTCATCCTTTTAATTCCAAATGGAGCACTGCAGCCCAGAATTCCTCATCCTTTAGACAACTCTAAATTGCTGTTTTTTTAAATATGTTAGAAATACTAAGAAAGCAAACAAGATAATACATTTTCGGACATAAATGTTCATAATGTTACACTTACTCATTATTTTAAACATCTGATATAAATGTGTTAAATACAAAAGTTGTCCTAGTTAAATATGATCACAATCAATCCCTCAAAGCTATGTGTGCATCATCAGTTCAAAAACTAAATAAATATTTGGCCCTTAAAATGTTCAGAAAAGAATTTCCCTGCCCTAAAGCTAACAAATTCCTAATGTATTTACATCTATAGAAAGCATATGCATTTATAGTAAGTACTATGGATAATTTGTGAATGGCTAAATGTTTGGCAACCATTAAGGATACAATGACTTTAAAGAATTTTCAGCCTTTGGAAATAACTTGGTACAGTTGATAGCTTATTTACTTCAGAGGTGTGATGTAAAGAAGCGCTCCTAGGTAAGTTTCAGAGTGCCAACTTGGAGGGTGAAGCAGGATTTCCTTGCTTCAACGAGAATTATTAACTTAAGATATTATATAATTATTATTAAGGCTTCCCTAATTAATCCTAAGCATTTTAATCAATCATTTTGTATAATTAAATCAAAAGTTTCCAGACATGCTTCAAAATTCAGTAGAAGACATTTGTGCAATATATTCGATGTAACTTTGGCTAAAATCTAAAAGTCTGGACCTCAAACTTGGTCGTTCCCTCACAGCTAAAGGGACAAAGAGGACCCTCAAGGTTGAACGAAGCCAGATCATAAAATCAAACATTGGATACTGTTAGCGAGGGTGAGTAAAATAGCCTGAAGTAACCTTGAAAAAAGACTCAACTATGACAAAACATAACGGGACATATTTGTCAAGTAAGAGTAACATGGAGAAGATCCTAGAGTGAAATAGAAAGAGAAAAAATAAAGCCTAAAGATTCGTTAGTAGGAAAACACTCCCAGAGAAACTAGCGCCAAAATCTTCACCTATGAGAAAATAACCGTGAACCACGTGATTATTATGTAGCCTATCAGCACGTAGAAAGTAATAAGAAGCTGCGATAATTTAAATCTAAAATTATTGAACGCGTGGAGTACTGACCAACAGGAACTTTAATAAACGCCTGGGAGAACCAAAAAGCCCCGGGAATTCGTGATCAGTAGGAGTAGCAAGTATATCATCAGTGGTAATCAAACGGAGTATCAACAGTATCAGTGGCAGTCATGATCAGTAGCAGTAGCGAGAGGGGTAAGGGATAGCAGTGGCAGCTGTAGATCAGTAAATGCGAGTAGTAAGAGAGAATTGTTATAGAATCCAGTAAATTGGTGGATTGTTTTAGGCAGTCGTAAGTAGTTCAGTAGCAGTAAGAGAGTGGTCGGTGATCGCGTGTGTCCGCGCCTAAATAAAGCAGCCTAAGAAGAGTTTCAAGTGTATAGGCCAGCTGTGTCGTAAACAGATCCGCGTGGATTTTCAAGGTTTCTTCTGGGGAGCGAAAACTTTGTACAGGTATAAAGAGATTCCTCGATCCCTGTATAAATAGATAAAATAAACATTACTTGAAAAAACTTACCCCAAATTCTTTATGTGAAGAAGGTGATGCCCCCCTTCCATATCCTGTCTCCCAGGTAATGTAACCTACATTCCTAAAATCAAAAACAACTAATTGACTCTCATGTGCCGGAGCTGTGATAATGACATGGTGAACACCACATCGTCGAAGCGGGGAGATTGAAGAGGGAAGAAGAGAAGGCAGCTACAACAACGAGAAGCCACCATCCAAATACGAACTTGTATTTACTTCCACTTCCTCCTTACGCCCAACTTCGGAGCCTATAACCGATAGGACTCTTCTTTCTTTGTCCTCATTATCACAAGTAATAACCTGATATCCCATTCTGATAAACCCCACCTATAAATTAATCCTTCATAATTAATTAATAATTCCCCATGCCATAATCAAATCCCTCTGATTATACCCTATTATTAAAAACCGCTTCAAGGGTAGTTTAAGTGCGCCAGACTACTATATATTATATCCTGTTCTTGAAAATTAAAAAAAATCAGATTTACGAATGATGTCACTTTCTCTGTAGATAACATTGCAGTTAATTTGAAGGTATTCGGTAGCGCAGAAAGACTTAGCAACAGACACCAGTGAATTTTCACATATTTTAAATGTTCATAATTTTAAATTAACACTTGTGACAGATGCGATGCTATTAATTTTTACATACATTAAGGAATAAACTGCTAGATTAGTCATGAGAATGGAAAGTTGCACAGCCTGTATGTGCTGGTTTTTTTTTTTTTTTTTTTTTTTTTAATAAAGACGTGCATGTAGAGGCAGTCTACAATTTTGTGTAAGATTGTGATAGAGGGAATTGGTGAGGTGTGTAATGCAGTTAATTGTAGAGAGATATAAGGAGGCTAGGAATCCTATGTGCATTTTACAAAGGTTAAATTCTATACTGTTACTTAAGAATGAATTTCTAGGCCTAATCTATTTTGAGTGAGTGTAGAACAACCCTCGACGTTAAATTGAATCATGTCATTTTAATATCATGTAAGATATTTATTAATAATTTTTTTAAAGGAAAGTAGGAAGAGAGGAGCAAGTTGCAAATCAGCAAAATGTGAAAAAGCAAGGAAGTTATTATATATATCATCAAAGTTTTATTAGTTACCTATCTTCCTCAGAACATGTGCACAATACAGTAACACTTAAATGTATTCATTAAACTAGTTAGACAAAATTAACCAAATTGAACCGTAATTTTTTTACTAGAAGTAAAAAACCAGGCAGCTACAAAATAACGTAAAAACAACAAACTCATTATATGCTTAAAGTTGTATAAAGTATTCGAAAACCCACTGTGCACTTAGGCTATGGATGTAAACTACGTTGGCATAATTGATTGTTCATAGATACGTGATTATTCTTAATTCGTTCCATTGTTGCATAATATTTAACTGTTCATTTCAATTATCAGTTGATAAAAGCAATTGAAAACGATATGTGTAGTGTTCAGATGTTCAATTTACTTTTAAATCGTGGTGCTTTCAATTGAGGAACGTATTTTTCTTGTTGAACATGCTTTCGACAAGGCAAAAAACACAGATTTAGTGCAAAAGACATTTGATGAAAATTACCCAGAAATAGCTGTACTCCATCGTAATGCAGTTCATCAACTTGTTGAGAAAATTCGAGAGACAAGCTCAGTGTTAGATGCAGAACGAACTGGAAGATCACCTAAACTAAACGATTAGACATTTCTGACTCTATGCGGTGGAGCCCATCAAAATCATTGCGCAAGTTGGCACAGGAAAAACACATCGGGCTTGCAATCGCGCATAAAGCGGTTATGAAAACAATGAACTTGTTCCGGTATAAAGTGACAACAGTGCAAGAATTGAAAGATGCGGATCATGAAAAGCGAATCCGTTACTGCAAATGGTTTACATATTTTATTGAAAGGAATACGATTGATATTCTTGATGTCACCTTCTATACAGACGAGGTTTATGTTAACACATCTGCAGAAATGTTTTCGGGTTCAGGTTTGTATATCCGCCCGTGGACGACATTTACAACATATGTTTTAACTGCACACAGACTTTCTGAACACCCTATACCACTGTAGTCCCTTTATTTATCAGCTACAATCGGATTGTGGTTGTAAGGTTATTAGGTCTACTGTATTGCTTTGTGATACGACAATTATATTATGTTTTGTGTTTTTGTTCTTTAGAACCCATGTACAGCAATTTGTTCATTTGTTTACTAGAGAATCAGAGTAAAAAGAAGTCAGTAAAATTATCCCAGAGTTTATTATTTTTTTTCAATGTAATAATGGTGAAAAGATAGGAATAATACTTAATCAAACGTAAGCGTTTTGACTGCTTAAATTTTTCCTACGAAGTTCCTTTCCACACCAGCAACTTTTAACACTACTAAAGTCACGTATCTTTCTAGCAGACGATAGCGCTCGGACCAGTCTATCTCGCTGGCCACGTACTCAAGTGATGTGTGTAGAAGAGTTTCGTTTTTATAGTTTAACTGAACTCACCGTTCAAAAGTTGTATTAAAAATTTTTCGCAGGAGCTGCGTAAACTAAGCAAATTTCTCGCCAAACAGAGTATAAAATCCAAATTATGGGCTTATTAATTACTTGAAATAAGTTATGACACTACTGTGTGGTATTAGGGGAACAAAATTAGAATTCTTGCAACTTATAAGCAACAGAAAGAAAATCACATCTTTATTATTATTATTATTATTATTATTATTATTATTATTATTATTATTGGGATTAAATAAATGAGAATGGTATACCATTAATTAAATTAAATACGCGACTATTGATAGACTAAGTTATATTCTGTGGGCATTTTTAAATGTAACCATGTTTATAAACTGAACCCTTGATATCACCTTTACATTCTCTAATATAGAGAAAGAGAATGTTTCGAGTTACATTGTGCATTTAAGAAGATGATGTTCATATGTTTCAATAAAACAAAAACATGCTACTATTTAAAAACAAGTTCAATGTACTAAGGAAGTATATTCTCAGTCATTAATAAACAATGGAAAGTTTCATCGTTTTTCATGGGCTTTGAAATTTAATTTAAATGTTATTGCAGTAAAAATATGTAAAAATGTTTTCTGAAGGCTATTAAAGAGCGCTGTTGCATACAAATATAATTCTCAAACACATATTAGATTAATAAATCTCATTTGCTATCTTCTCGACGTTGCTTTTGTTAAACATAAAACATTTGCGCTGCCAGAGCGAAATTTAAATATTAGGCTTAAGATTAACCGCCACACCTAATGTCCGGATTTCCCCGATTTTCAGAATTTTTTATTTATTTAAATGGTATATACAGAGTTTCATTGGGAAAACAAAAACAAATGATAATGTCGCTAGAGCGATTTTTAAAAGTTGGGTAACTCCCCTTGCTAATAATCCGATTTCACTTATTTTCATAAACTATTTTTTTTAATGGCATATGTTGAGTTTAGTTGTGAAAAAACAAATATTTGGGCTGCTAGTGTAATTTTTCAATTTTGGGTTATAGGTCACGCCCCTCCTCCTGGTCTGACTTCACTAATTTTCGAGAACTACTTTTTCTACTTTATTTCAATGACATATACTGATTTTCCTTTATTTTTTTTTAATTGCAGCCGCTAGAGCGATTTTAAAATTACGCTCTAACCCCCAATTTTTTTAGGTGTACCTCCACGTCTAATGGTCCGCTTGTCATGATTTTCGAAAAATAATTTTATCAATTAATTTTAAAGAAATGAAGTTTCAATGAGAAAGAGCAAAACTGCGACAGCTAGAGCGATTTTTCAATTTTTTTAAAAAAAAAATCGCTTTAGGTTAACCCCCATCCCCAATTATCCAATTTTCCTGGTTAACGAACTCACGAATTGTTTGTAATTTGAAGACTATTTGCCGAGTTTCGTTCAGAAAAACTAAAATTACGACTGCTAGAGTGTTAAAGGACTTATTATATATAATATAAATTAAAAATGAAATACACTATGTACAATGTAACTAAAATAATAACTAAAGAAGCAGAAAAGAACAAAACGCTTAGATAGACACATATTATCTTTCGCTATATTCTGGAGTTCTTTTAAGGCAAGAAGAATATGCATATATTCACAAATGCACATATATACAGAGGGAGCCAAAAATGCATACACACTTGAAACAAAGAAAAACTGTGTTAACATAACAAAACTGAATTCACACAAATAGAAAATGATGAGCACTAATCATCTTAGACTTTTAAAACTTGTAACCAACAGTTGCTCAAAATGCTCACCATCGGCGTTGATACACTTCTGAGTACGTTGAACTACTGATTGAGAACGTTTGCGAACATGCACATTGCTTTGTAGATTTCTGCGGTGAGTGCTCTAAATGTTCCAAAGCCACAGCCAAGGACGTGCGAGGTCTCCCAGATCTGCCCTTGTGAACATCGCATACGTTACCACGAGTCTCAAATTTTTCTCGAATGTGTGCACTTGTAACTCGCTTTGGCGATTCTTTTCTGTACACACGTCTACATTGCCTTTGAACTTCAACAAATTCTCGGCTTTCCAATAGCACTTCAAAATTGTTTTCCGCTCTTCAAACGATAATCTTAGTTTCATTTTGTTGTAGGAATGCTAGCTTATATGTGAGTCACATCTGTTCACGGAACATCATACGATAATCTTGGTTTCATTTGTTCATTGTTGATTGTCTCGTAGCAACGCTATCATAATGTATGTGAGTCACATCTGTTTACAGAACATCATACTACACATTACTGTTGTTTTTTATTTCAACTTTGAAATTATTAAATAGATATCTGCTGTATATATATATATATATATATATATATATATATATATATATATATATATGCGTGTTTTAAATAAATTTTGTGTTGTCTTCTTGGCTTAAAAGAACTCCAAAATTTTTAAATATAGCGAGGGATAATCTGTGTCTATGTTTATCCTTTTTCTGCTTCTTTGGCTATTGATATTATGTGAATATATATAAAAGAAAAAGAAAAATAAAGTAACATTATTAACAATGTAACAAATTAACAGTAATTATGAAAGTAGAAAAGGATAAAACACTAAGATAAAGTCACACTTGAAATCGCTGTCATAGTATAAGACGTATTAAACAATAAAGAGTATTAGAAAACACAGGGAAAGTAGGAAATAAAATTAAAATAATAATAATAATAATAATAATAATAATAATAATAATAATAAATAGTAGAGAAGTCAAAAGCAAAACACGCAAGAGCAAATTAAACTTAATAAGGCAAGTTAAAAGCAACACCAGAGGTGCAAACAATATAAAATAAAAATAAAAATAAAGTAACAATATATATGTATATATAACTGAAAAATTAGCAGATTTTTACGAGCACGGCTGAAAAGTTTAATCCCTTCGGAATTCACTAAAAACAGTTACCAGCTGCAAAATGGTTGCTCCTAGCTTATTGAATATTGTCAAATTGCATCTAGACGCGTACAACTTTTCATCTCTTGACAAGTATATTAAAAACCTAACTCAAAAGTTCCAAAACCAAAATTATCCTTCCGCTCTTTTAAAATCCCGTATAATCCCATCGCGCAAAACTTTCCAATGCAAACCTAAAACCTAACCTTAAAAGTATATTTCGCCGTAACCTATCCTCTCCGAATTTACCACGTCCCTTTGCTGGCTCGTATCCTTGCCAACGTCCTAAATGTAAAACCTGTGCACTAATTATGCCGTGCAAATCATTCCATAGCCCTAATTTATCCAAGGAATTCAACATTTCTTCATTTGCTACCTGTTCTTCCAAGAACGTCGTATATATGTTATCTTGTAAGCTTTGCAAAGCATTTTATATTGGTTTAACGTCTACTGTTGTTTCGCTACGCATGAACAATCATAGACGTTCTGTTAAAACCAAGTCTCCCTTGCCGGTTGCCCAACATGCCTTATCTCACTGTAAGGATTTTGATGTTGCTTTTAGTCTAAATTGTTATTGATGCTTTACCTACATAATGCTGTGAAAGTTTACTCAGAGATAGAGAAATGTCAGCTATATTTTTACATAAAGCGCGTACACCAGCTGGTTTAAATCTTACATATTAGTTTTTTTCTTCCCACACTCTCATTTCTAGTTTCATCTGTTTCCATGCATAACGTTACCTTCGATACTCAATATTTACTTTTATCACTTTCACTTGTCTAGCTTCTTGCCATTGAAGAACTCGCAGTAGTTCGAAATATAGCAATTTCAAGTGTGACTCTTTCTCTGTGTTTTATCTTTATCTACTTTTATTATTAGTGTTAATTTATATATATATATATGTGTGTGTATATAAAATAATACATTGAGAATGGACAAAATAATAAACATCTAAATAACGACACGCAAGTAACAGTTCGGGTAAATCTACAAAGTGTTACATTTCCTGGAAATGCTGCTTGGCACTCTTTAAAGGTCTCAAATGCATTCGGGCAAAATTTGAAATGAAAACTATAAGTGGAAAGTAAACAGTAATATGCTTCTCACAGCATACGAGTAACCAGAAGGGAGTGAAGAGAAGGGAAAATATTGCATGAACAGGCTTAAGGTTTCAGAGGTATTGTCTGGCCTACATTAGTTTATACCATCTTAAATGATGCTAAGGTTCTTGAATGCATTTAACCCCTCTATTCTATACATAAAGGTTATTTAAAGTTGAATAGATGACAATGACATTGATTGTAAAGATCGCAAATGTCAGGAAGTATGAAAAACCACAGTAAAAATAATAACGACGAACAACTTACTCAAAAAGAATGTCATAAAATGATGTTCAAGAGTAATGAGAAATGTTCAGAAAATAAGGAAGCAGGGAGTTTCAACTTTCCGGAATTTAAAGCTATCATACTATATAAGACTGAAATAAAGAGAAAAAAATCATAATTCCCTTAGCGAAGGCAGAAATATACTGGATCTATTAAAACATTTTGCTTTTTTTTTATAGTAGACATAATTTTGCATAAAACATACTTAGAGTAGCACAGCTTTAGATCAGAACTATGAAAAACAAAATTTTCAACATGTATGTTTCCTTCTCAGAAATATATCCTAATCACGTAACTCCAGCCTCGTCAATATAACCCCAAGAAGTTTAATTCCTTCGAAGTTACAACATGCTAATACCTTCTTCTTATGAATTTTTATTAGATAAAGTTTTATGAAGCTTACTTGTGTTGCATTGTTAAAGAAGTGTGTAGATATAGAAGCAAAGAAACTGCTCTTAACATCCAAAAATATTAAGTGCTGAAGGTTGCAAATGAATGCTGGTGTAGTATAAATTTAACGTTACCATTCGTCGTTGCAGAGAAATTAAACAGATATTATTGGATAATTTATAACACAAGACGTTCTTCATATCAAATTAAAACATTAATGAAGGTTCTCAAAAATAAAACTATAAAGTATGAACTTTTAGACAGATTGATATGGTTTAAGAACTATGGAACGTTCATAGATCATTACGTTGATTTGATTCAATACAGCGATTGGCGATATATCGGCGATGGACAGGAAAACAATGCAGTAAGACGTTCTTTCTCAGACATGACAAGAGCTACTTGGCTAGAGGTCTCCAGAGCTTGCAAAGTGTCCAGATTCTAGAGTAAATAGTTTTCTACTTATGAACATATTATCGTCGTTTTCTTTTCAGTATTTGAGGAATTTTTCATTTCCTGAATAAATGCTAGCTGTAAATCTAAAGTAGTTAGAAGGGCAAAAGAAATACAATTTCATTTAGATTACCTCTTAACTAAAGTTCTGCAAGGTATAATGCAGTGATATTAAGGAGTCTGTTCAATAAAGAATTATTATAATTTGTACAGACATAATTTCCCGCGCTAAAATTTAACTTTACAATATTTTGTTCCCTAAATGAAATTACTTGCAAACAGTTCCCTGCAGTCTGAATGTATGGCATTTTCTTCGACATTTTAGTGTGCACATCAAAATTTCTGTCACACTCGCTGTAGCTGCGATCTCTCTTACTGGGAAAATGTGCAGTATCTCTACATTGTAAACATTTATATCAAGAACAAAATGTTAGGAATTTATAAGTTTTGTTCTGATCTCCAGCAACGCCAGAAAACATTACTATTGTCTTAAATTGGGGTGTATTCAAGAGTTCTAGAAGAGTTGCTTTCTCCTTACTCTCTCTAGAAAACTTTACATAGAACTAGAATAATCAGTAACCATAGATGATGTTTATAGAACTGACTTGTACAGTTTAACTTGAGGAGGGGCAGATTTTGAGCAATATCGAGATCTATGCAGAGAATTTTATATTTTGCACTTATTTAATTTTTCGTTTGTACAGCTTCATAAACTACAGCTGCTAAAACTAAATTTACAAAAGCTATTTTGGCTTTCAATGTCAACTAATATTTAGTATAAAGTCACAAAATCTGTGAGTGAAGGACGAAGGGGGGTGACAGTTTTGTCAGAAGAACTCATTAATCTTATTGCAAGCATCTTCAGAGCATCTCCTGTTTTTTCTTCGTAAAGTAATGTGTACAGTGATATTATTGTCAAATTGGGATTCGCAGAATACTTTAGCCCAGTTTTAGCTCGACAATCATGTGATGTTTTGTGCGGTAAACTGTTGAGGTGCTGTAAGGCAAGCTTCCACACAACATTATTGATTTTATGAGGACGATTTAAGTGCGTGCCCCTTTTGTTATGAAGCGGAGGGCCTAAGAATTCCCTGTTTTGAACAATTCGTAACATTTTTTCTGAAATTTATTGCAGCCTTGAAAGAAAAGAACGGCAGACATGAACTATTTGACTTCTTATATATGAGATGCTGCAGTTCAAGACATATTCTTATTTCTAGACGACTAAAGCATGGTTTTCTGGCAACTATTTCCAGACAAGAAACAAGAAAGGAACCTAGTTGAATTTTAGCACCATATTCCATAAAGATCGAAAAATAGATTGCTGAGCACCAAACATATATTGATGACAACTTGAACACAATATTCTCTTATCAAAACCATTTAATTTCCTGCTTTTTAGGTTTCTTTAGAACTTATGTATTGCTTACCATTGTTTCTGTTACTTATCTATCTTCGGTTTTCCATTTATTTTTGTTAACATTTCTAACGGGTCATCAATAAGTTTCTCCGCACTTGAGTAATATGAAACGCACAAGAGAAAGTTCGTACACCTACATTTGCGACATTCCTTCCTTCGAAACCGAAAAGCTGTAACAATTCTCCCTTTTTATTTGTAATTAATTAGATTAGTTTTATATCTTTAATCTTATATCTTTAGGGTGACATACATCTGATTTATGAAGAAAGAAGGATGGTACTATAAGAGCTGCTGAGATCTACAGAAAAAAATTCTGGGATAGAATCCATTCATATCATTCTACATTTCAATCTGTTCCATTCATATCATTCTACATTTCAATCTGTTGACGGGCGTTTTCATTCACTTGGATGCTTTAAGGGGGAAGTGAAAGTCAGCAGCGTGCAAACGCTTTTGAAATAAGCCTTAACATGGAAGATTGAGATCTTTGGCCGCAGGCTTTCTATCTAAATTGCTTATCTAAGACCCTTCTGTATACGGACTAATATTTCGGTGTTGTTCATTAACATCCGTATATATATTGTTTTAGTAGTAGTAATAGTAGTAGTAGTAGTAGTAGTAGTAGTAGTAGTAGTAGTAGTAGTAGTAGTAGTAGTAGTAGTAGTAGTAGAAGTAGGTGCATTTTTATTGTTATAAACTTCTATATACATATTACAAATATATTTTAAGCATGGGTCGTAAACCGTACATGCTTAAATATGATACACAATTTGAAAGAGGAATAAAAATGAATACGATATTTACAGATATATAATTACATATTACAAATTATTTATAATTACACTAGTTATGGCGTTCTAACCAGAAAATAAATTGCTTCTAGTTTCGCGCACTTTGGCTAGGAAAATGTCCATATTAAACCAGTTATATGGTTCGCAAACAGGTCCCAGCATGCCGATCGTCCTCTAATTGCCTTAAAAAGTAACAGGGTTTTTCTCAGGTATTCTCAGTGGGTACATTCTACCAGAATATGCACCCATTCTTCATTCCATCTACAAAATAGGCAGGTTCTCCTACCAGAACTATCCGTTATTTTTTGAGCCTTTCAACTTCCTAACCTAACCCAGATCATTCCTGATCTTGCCTTTCTCCCTAGAACGAGCATTTATACTCGTACTTCTTTATCCCAGGTAAGTTTAATTTCATTCGATAGGCTCAAGGAGACTATCGTGTTACATTCTGCCTCGATTTTCTGCCTGCTGATATTCTCTAGCCTTGTTCCAACCTTCTTTCATACGTTTTTATTATTTGCATTGCCTCGTTGCCATATTGAACCCCGGCCCATTCCTCCGAGTCCTCTCTACACTTTTGCAGCCCAAAACGATGCAGTTATATTTTGTATCTGGTATCTATAGCATTTAGCATTTACCGGTCTCCCTGCATTAGTCTAAGGCAGTAGTTTACCTATTTGTTTTACTATTTACAGCATCTTCAAAACAACCCATCTCCATTGAGGTATAACACGGGATATATGCGCAGAATAGGGTTGTTAAAAAATTTATGAAATATATATATCAAGCAAAAATATGTTTTTATTATTACTTTTGTGAATTTACACGAATGTGATGAGTTAATTGCAAAGATGCGGAGGGCGCCTCGGCAGATGTTGACACAACCACGTCCAAGTAGTGCCTGAGTGCGGGTGAGGGAAAAGTCAGTTTATACTGTACAGGTAGTAACAAGCTGTCGATCAAGGTCACAAACATATTATAACAAGAAGGTCATAATAAATTATATGAATAATAAGTTATATAAATGCAAGGGGTAAGTGTGCAAAATGAATAAAAATGTATTTTAGTAACACTTACAAGGAGGATACAAATAGATACAAATTAATAAAAACGAGTTAAAAAGTCACCACCATCACCACCATTATTACTACTACTCACAATTGTAGATAAGGGTTCAACAAGATGTACGCAGTACCAGTCTTATAAGTCAGAGCATGCTAAGCGGATCAGTTTAGTACTGAATACAGCAATAGGTGAATCACAATTTTTATTTATCGCATATGCAGCTAAGATAAGCGGAAAAACAGTGGTTTTGATGCAATGCTGATGTTGTAATGCGAAACGATGAATCCGTTCATTACGTCCGGAGCGAAGACCTTGCGAAAGCTGTTGCATATGCCCGGTACAAATTTCATTATCTTCTGCAGATACAATTCTCTCCCTCCATTCTAAATGATTCTTACGTTTCTTTCTTGCTTTAGTAACATAACAGTAGTAATATGTACCCAACGGTTTACAATGAAATGACATTTTTGCACAACATAACTTCTTTTTGTTAAGTTTATAGTTTTTTTTTTTTGTTACTAGTAACAGTTTTTTGTATCTCAACATGTACTTTTTGTTTATAAAAGTATTCAAAAAGTAGAAATATTTTTGATTGCAACGTAACATCATTTTGTACAAACAATTTTAAGTAGTGTAGCAAGTATTTTTTTTTTTTTATTATTATTTTCAAAGTTCATATTTTGTTTCTCAAAATGTACTTCTATTCATTTATTAGTTTTTTCCCAAGTTAACATTTTGTTTTTAATATGAATTTTTTATTGCAACGTAATACCAATTTGCATGACATAACTATTTTTTTATTTTGCGAAGTTAAATAGTGTAACTAGTTTCTGGTGACGTCACGAACTTGGTGTGCAGGTCCGAATAGGCTTACAACGATTCAACACCGTGTCTTATTTGTAGCATTACGCGTTAACATGTTCAATCCTATCTTCGTCGCATTGTCTCGACTTGTCTGATGACATCAGGAACCTGGCGTGCATGTTCGAACAGGTGTACTATGATCAGACTCCTCTTCTGCAGGTTTCATCCTGATTAATGGCGGTCCTACCTGAGTAATCTTGTTTGGTAACATCATATGGCCTTGAGCGTGTAAATATGTTTGTGACCTTGATCGACAGCGTGTTACAACCTGTACAGTATAACTGAGTTACTTCCCTTCAACTCGCAGTCACTACTTGGACATGGTTGTGTCAACATCTGCCGAGGCGACCTTCTCCCTCCGCATCTTTGTGATTACGTCATCATTACATATGTGTAAATGCACGATATATATAGTATATAATAAGTGTATATATATACTTCAGAAAAAAAAATTAAATGTTTGCACTTGTCCCCAACCCTAACTTGCGCACGCTGGACATCTTCCATCAAATCATATTTCTTCACAATCCTCCTCCATCACTCCACGTACTCCTTAAATTCTGTGAAATAACTCACCGACACCCTAATCAGCACATGAATAGACTTGTACAATGTACGTAAAATAAATAAATAAAGTCTCGGGGCGCACATTTGATGTTTTAATGGACAAAAAAGGCGTTTACAACATGATCATTTTAACCATTTACCGACTATCAAAAAAATTTTGGCGCCGTTCGTTTTGTTTGGCCCCAGGGTACATACTCTTACGTACATGTAAGAAATCGCAACCGTGAGTTTTTAGGTTGCAACATTCTTTATTTGTATCATTTTGGACTAATCAGTTAAGGCGTTAAACAATCAATAAAAACTATACTTTATAATTTCTAACTCATTAAATTACTTGTTCGGTGCTAATGACTCGCATATGTACATCTTGTTTCCGTAATACATTCGAACTACATATACTGTTTATAATGGTGACACAAATATACAATGCATTCTATTCCGTTATTCCTCTCCATTCACGCAGTCATCTAAGCTTTCTTATCAATAGCTGCACTAGCTGTTCCACGATCAGCGGTAAAGTTAGCTGAAACTGATAGTGATCAAGTTATTCGTCAGATGATGGACATTATGTGTGTCTCCTTTGATCAATAAATCAAGGAATTGATCCTTATCATAAAAGAATAATGCAGTTCTTTCGTTATCGATAGTTTTCTTGGATAAATATTTTAGAGGAAATGACAGCTTCATTTTAACAAGAATGAAATGTTTCAATTTGCGTTTAAAGAACTCTGTTCAAGATTGCATACGAAGAGCCGCTGGACTAATACTGCTTATGCAAATACCATCGCCTCGAATAAAGAAAAAATCATAAATATGAATAATGGTATTACAGAAACATTTCCTGTTTTAGTTCAAAACCAAATTAATGTGGGGGACTGGCATCAAGATCAGCTCTAAGCTGCAGAATGTGCGATTTGTAAGTATGTTACATTTCGTTCGTGTAGATATAATGGGGAGCTTGGAGTTTTATTTAACTTCACATGTCAGCCTAGAAGACTCTTAAGGAACTTGTCCTGGTCCAGATTCTATGTTACTCTCGTAGTTTTGTCTCTTTGTGAGAGTTCTAAGAATTTCGTACCAATGCTTGGGTATTTTGTACTACTCGTATGATTTCTATTAACACAAAAATACACACGAACAATGCGTGCAGCACATCCGTGTTGCAGGCCCAATCCACTAGTAGATTGCTTTAAAACACTCCTAGGAAGTCAATCGCTCATGATGCGCGATGCCATTGTTTACTTACTTTTATTTGCCTATTTATTGTAGTCTAATCTTATAGAATATGTGGGCATTTCGGTAAACACAGCTATAGCTTGCTGTACGTGGCTGCGGGCCCTTTTCCATAAAATTATGATATAATATATTACAAGTGTGTGAACTTTTGTAGCTATTAGTAGAACTCTTCTACAACGTTTTTTTTTCCCCTACACTTGTAGGTTAGGACCCCATACTTAAAAGTGTATAAATTATTTTTTTCACAGAAATATTGGTTTTAATTATGTTCTTGTAATTTACATATAGGTTATTGCTACCTTCCAACACTAATCTATTAAAAATTGACCTGGAATAAGCAATAATAGCGAATGTGATGATAATATGAGAGAGTGTGTACAAAGAAAGAACAATTCAGTGTTTTAGTACAATGTAAATTTGAGTTTAGATCAATTAAAATATGATGTATGACTGATGTTTGTTTGTTTTGTTTTGTTTTGTTTTTTTTTGTTTTCTGTTTTTTGTTTTTTTTTTGCAATTCAAATGCATATTGTAACCCAGCTCTTAGATTATGATTCTCGTAAATGCCACCAAGGTATTTTTTTTGCCCTTGCTTCATTTTATTTTAAAATAAATAATTGTCACTTATGGGATAGTTTTCACAATTTTTGTTTGTAAATAAAAAGTGATTGACAAGCAACATGACAGTATATAAATTATCAAATGATTTAATAAAATAAACGATCGAAAACAAATAAAAAACTCGGTTCTTATGCATTGATGTTGCAATGTAGGAACATGCATGAATTTCATCTCAGCTGCATATCACGCTTGAAATTTAAAAATACAGAATCGGGCATTTAATTGTCTGTATTTCTGAATAAATATATCATATCAATATTATATCAATTATAATAATGCGTTCTATACATTACAAATATAAATTTATGGCTAAGAAGTGAACATAACCTAATTTATGTTGTCATGTGGAAACTGCTCTTCCGCCATCTTGCTCTTATATGACGTCACTTTTTACCAATGTTTTATCATTTTGTGGAACAGAAAGTTATAAATCCATACTTTTCATGGACCATTCTTTTGCAGAATAGAATCTGGTATCATATAGTTTGCGCATTTCTTAATATTACGCTTTGCAACAGTTTTGAGTAATACATCCATCACAGAGTTACCTAGATTCTAATGCATTATGGGTCCTAAACTTGGCAATAGTATTGAGTAACATGGTCATCCATTAGCGATTATTGCTATGCATGCACCAACGAGCATAAAAGATAAATTAATGACAGCATTATCTACCCTTTAAGAAATTATAATGGTAGAACTGAAATCATTTCGTTAGGAACTAAATGCAAATGTAGGATGCAGGATATTTGGAAGTTTGGAAGAATTGAATTTATAGTTAATGATAATGGTGAGAAAATAGTTGAGTTAAAAAAAAGTCGTTCACTGAAAAATAAACAACCAAAATTTTAACACTCTATACTTACACATGAATAAGAGACAGTGTACGTTATCCTGGACGGCAGTGAAATGTGATAATTTTTAGTCAAAGCACAAATATATTTTAAATGTAGAATTCAAAATACAGTAAATAAGTAATGATAGAAAAGTGTAGTGCATATATTTTTACTAAAGGAATTACTCAAAAATTTTACTTTTTTTATTTAAAATAATGGCAAATCTAAAACAAACTTGCAAAGACCAACTTGAAAGGAAATAGAAAAGACGAGAAACAAAACTTGTAATGGAACAGTGAAACATAACAAACAGTTAAAGAAAAATTAAAATTTTGAGAAAGGTTGTGAATTATTACGTTCTCAATTGTCAACATTAAGTCTATAACTATAAATAAGAGTGTGGAAGAGTTAGTTATTAAAAAAAGTGGCAATTAACATTTAGAGAAATTATTTCTTTTATTGAAGTAAAATAGGGATGGCATTGAAGTTCAGTGCATGGCGAGAAGAACGTTTTTAAGCATTAAACATAGAATCAAATAGAGAAGTGAATGAATGATTAGTAAATTATTGTTAAAATGTTAACAGAAATTGACAAGAGTTTATGAATAAAGCATTGCATGTGTAAGATGTCGGCCCTGGTGTTCTAGTGGTACTGTGAGGATAGGTGTCAGCCTTCAAATTTGATTGTGAAAATTTGTAATACCATTTCACAAAAGTTACATCATCTGTGAACAAAACTGAATTAAACATTAAAATAAAATGTAATTTGCTGTTATTATTTTAATTTACTCATCGAAATATATCAAAAGAAAGTTATAGCAAAATAAGTACAGTTTTGAGATATCGTGCATTTATTAGCAGCTGAAATAAAATTAAATTAACAACAATTAGTTAACACAGCTTTAAAATTAACATTTTCACCAATATTCCTACATTTGTATTTTAGTTTACTTTTCACATATTAAACAAAATTAAAAATTAATAGACAAAACTCATCTTTCAAATTAAGATAACCCCTTTTAAGCGTCTACTGTTTTTCCATTTATTTTCATATAATGACGCAAACTCCCTCCTAGTACAGAGACAATAACTTTATCATCGCCTACAGTATCTGTCGGTATAAATATATTAAGACGTCTTCTTTTACGATGTTTCTAACTATGGAAAATTACGTTTCAAAATATCCAATTCCAAGGGGGTCTCACCCTTTTTTGTAATAAGTAGTTCAGTTCAGTTTGAACTTCACTTTACTTTACTTTAGCAGTGAAAATAATTCAGCTCTGTATTAAATAAATAGAACTTTTCGACTTCACCAAAAGTCTATAAACTATAGGAATGTCAGTCATTGTGTAAATCTGTAAGGTATCGCAATGGGCGTTAAGATAAGATTAGACGTGGTGCTATCAAAAAGTCCGTCACGCAGGAGCAGCGTAAAATAAGCAAATTGCTCAATCAGTTGAATAACGTTTAATAAAAATTAATATAAAAATAAAATTAGGCCTTATTAATTAACGAAATGAAATAAGTTATTGCATTACTGTATGGTATTACGGGAACAAAAATATAATTCTTTCAACCTATAAGTATTACAAAAGAGAAACTACATTTTTAGAGTTATCATTATTATTATTGAGATTAAACTATAAAAATTAAGATATATATAATTACATTAAATGTATGACAACTGATTTGCTAAGCTATATTATGTGGGTATTTGATATCATCTTTACATTCACTAAAATAACAGAAAGTTTCAAGTTACAGCATATTTAAGAAGATGATGTTCATATGTTTCAACAAAACAAAAATATGTTACTATTTGAAAACAATTTCAAAGTACTAAGCAAATGTACACAATCAACAATAAACACTCGAATGTTTCATCGATTTCCATTGACTATGAAATTTAATTTAAATGTTATTATAGTAAATACATGTGACAGTTTTCTGAAGTTTATTACGGAGCGCTCTTGTATACAAATACAATTCTAAAACACATATTAGAATAATATTTTATATTTTCTATCTTTACGACGATGCTTTTATTAAACATAAAATATATGCCTCATTATAAACACAGTTTATATGCTGAATTAATTTTTCTTTGTATTTTATTTTAAAACAATATAAATAAAACTAATTGGAGGAGCGCTTTTAAATGTCGGTTTTCAAGTATACCCCTACTCCTAATTTTCTAAAATTATTTTTCTTATTTTACTTAAATGGTATACCCGAATTTCGTTGTGAAGAAACAAATATTGGTGCCACTAAAGCGATTTTTAAATTTTGGGTTTCAGGTGCTCCCCTTGCAATAGTCCGATTTCACTGATTTCATAAACGAATTTTTCTATATTATTTCAATGGCACATACCAAATTTCCTTTAAAAAAATTAAATTCCTGCCCCTAGAGCGATTTATAAATTTCGCTTCAATTTCTAGTCATTTTTCAGTTATACTCCTCTCTTAATGGCTGGATTGCCCTGATTTATGGAAAATAATTTCATTAATTTTTTAAAATTAAATTTACTAAGTTTCGTTTAGAATAAACTAAAATTGCGGCCACTAGAGCTCTTTTTCAATTTGTTTAAAAAAAAATTCGCGTTAAGTTGATCCCTACCCCCCCCCCCCCCAATGATACAATTTTACTGGTTAACGAACTGAACGGTTGGTTTTTAATTGATATGCAGAGTTTCGTTGAGAAAAAACAAAAGATCGATGGAGATTTGGAAAAAATTATTCAAAAATTCTTCCATGAGTACAACCGCAATAGCTTACTTCCTTCGGAATTCGCTAAAACCTCTTGGTATAGCATTCAATTTTCTTCACAAGAAAATTTGCTTATCTTACGCTGAGTCCTAAGTCTCATGTTTGTGTTCATTAGCATTTTGTCCAATAACATAGTGCTGGTGTAGAACTATTATTTTCAATCTTAAAATATCCTTGCAGATTAATATGACTATTTTAAATCTTAGGAATTGTTAGTCGCATTTTGTAAATAAAAAAAAGGTTATCGTTTATTCTTTTTTGTTTTGTAAATAATTGCAAATTTAAAATTAATTGTTTATATTATTAGTTGATAAAATGATTTGATAAACTGCATGCCGTGGTTTTTTGTTTTTGTTTTTGTTTTTGTTTTTTTTTTTTTTGCATATTTCAGACTTGCTTATGCGTATAAATCGTAGCTCTAATTATGAGTACAAGATAGAGAAGAAAATATTGTTTACAAACAAAATATGAGTTAAAAATGTAATTTCTTCGAAAACTATATCAGGCATAAATGTTCATAGTGGCAATAATTGTAATATTACAATATTTAGTAAATGTATTGTATGACTAAAAAGTTATCTATCTTTATTAAAAGGTCTCCTTTCTTTTGAAGGAAAAGATTAGTTTTTGTCACTGAAAACTATGAAAATTTGCTTTCTATTGCAACATTAATACTTAAAAATAGTTTTTAAAACATGGAATAGTTTCTTTGATACCCTTGATATCAAAAACAGCATCTAAACTCTAAAACCATCTTTATTCCTTGCTCGACTGTTCATGATTTGTTTTTAGTACTAAATATAAATAAAATGCTTCTTCTGTTCATGACACAAACGTTTTCTCTGGAATATAAGATGTGATTTGTAGCCCAGCATATTACCAGTAAAATCGTTTCTCGCGTGAAATAACGATCATCTGTGCAAATACAATGACAAAGCCATTTCCTTTTAAAGGCGTGCCATTTCTGATTTTATGCTTCTGTATTTATAGGCTCACTATCCTGACATTCAGAATATATACATTTATTACATAGGTAAATGTGAATAATAAATATTTGACCTTAAGCTTGATATATGACGTTATCATAATAAAGGAGAGCATAAACACTACTTCGTTGAATTATATATGTTAAATACTGAAAAATACACGTTTCTGTATAAAATTATTGATTTAAAATAGAAGTGTTTACAAAATTTAAAAGCACTTAATCTATTTGTTTAAATCATTGAAAGCAAATAAAAATGTCTTCAAAATATTTCAATATGAGAGGGAAAATCTAAATAACAAAGGGAAATTTTCCAAATGTACATAAACACAGAAGTAACCATCAGAGCAGTTTTTTTTAACTTTTCTAATAGAGCATTTCGAAACACAGTAACGATCACAGCGTTCACACCCACTAGAGCTGGAGAGATGGCTATTCAGAGGAATGTGTTGATAATGTTCAACTGTTCACTATTAATATTCTGCTTTTGTTAACGCAAAGAGATGAACCGAGCGAGTATTTGAATAGATGATACACTTGCAGTGCGTAATGTTTTACTTGGCAGATAAAGCCTCCTCAACACGCATAAGCCGCTAGCCATCTCTCCAGCGCCCAGCAGTATTCTACAAAGTTTGAAACAGAAGAAATACATAGTTTATCAATCATCAAAATGTTTCTATTTATTTGGAAAATCCATATGAACTGTGAATTCGGAATTAAGGTTTGTGTTTTCTTCAACAATAACAGTATTGTCGTAAATTGTAAAGAAATTAGTGTATATAATACTCGTATAATCTTGTTTTTGTATACAATAAGTAGATTGTATCTTGGGCAATACTTTCCTATTAAGGAAACATGAGCCTACTACTTATAATTGAGGTACAGTGGGCCACTATGTTTTTTTTTTTTTTTTTTTTTTGATTCAGTTTATTTACGGACGCTCTTTAATATCTCAAGGTCATCAGCGTCCCATTCAAATCAGGTCATGAAACGGCTGACAAATTTTGCTCAGAGGCCTCTTCTTTCAGGCTTGAGGTTATTTATCGTGCCGTAAATGTGCGACATTGGACCCACGGCTTTACTTCCCTTCCAAAGGAAGTCATTTTTACGTCCGAAGAAAATCCATCGATCCTGGCCGGGATCGAGTTTAGGCGGCATGTACCATTATCACTAGAGCACAAGAACCGACGGGTCACTAAGAAAGTACAGTATTGAATGTTTCCTAAGCATCGTAATGTAACCAGTCAAAGATCAAAGAGTGGGGTCAAGAGCAGCTGTTAATTAAATTGAATTTGAGAGAATCCCACAGTAAGTGTTGCAAATGTCCACGTTCATCACTTGAGTGCACAAGTCAAACCATCGAGCTGTGAACTATTGACATTGAGGAGTATTTCGTTAGCTTGGTCTTGGATGGTGGTTCTGAATGTCGGCAGGAGAATCTACGTGTACCAAATTCTTCTGTCATGAGAAGAGCCCCGATTCTTAAGCGTTAAACTGTTTAGTTTGTTGCTACCAAACTGTAATACGATTACATAAATGCCCGTTTCATTATAATGGAATCTTATAAAACCTAAGAGTCTAAATAAGACATTAAAACCTAAAAACGGTTTTAACATTAAATATACGATAATACAATAAATAAAATACATAGCAGATGCAAAATGCACATTAAGATATTTTTATTAAAATGTACTTTTAAAACATTGATCAATATTATACTCTTGCTCATTGTTACATTACAAAGAGAAAAGAATGCATTTAACGTTTTCCTTCACCGTGACAAAATATTGTTACATTGCGCGGTATTACATTACCGTAGTAAAGGAAATATTCAGTTTTTTAAGCAAACTGAAGGCATTCTTAAGTTAATTAATAGCGCTTACTCCAGTGAGATATGAAAGTGTTCTAAAAGTTGTTTGATTCGCCAATAGATCGGTAAGATCCCAATGTTTCTTCAAATAACATTTTGTTTAGCTAAGGTCTAATGAATGAATGTTGTTTAACGCCCGTTTTTACTACAGAGGTATCACAGGTGATGGACACTAATGATACATGAGATGAAATGATACATTGGGAAAGGATTTATTTTTTTAAGGAACGAAACGTTCCAGGTCTAAATTTAGGATACCTCTCCGGCATTTGTCATTTATGAGGACTGAGGAAAACCTGGAAAAAACCTCAGTTAGGGAGGACCGTCCTGGCGGGATTCGAACCCCAAACCTCCCGCTCACGAGTCTGCGCCTTAACGACCTCGGCCTCCTGTGGCGGTTTGCTAGGTCTGTAACAAGCAGATGTGTGAGGCTAGAAATCATATTTTGCGCAACTTATAGAGTCTGCAGGACATGTCAGTAACACTGAAAAGGAAATCAAGGATCTAGTTCAGTTTCAATCACTAACTTCACGTTCTTCAGAAGACGGTTTTAACCCGCGTTTATGAGGCGCTAGTATCAGCAAATGTTCCATGGCATGCGCTACAGAATCCAATATTCAATTAATGTCTTCCAGATATCAATGAACGAAATATTTGCTGCAACCATACCGGGAAAAGGTTGAATTCATTAGAACAGAACTACAGGGCTGCATCATCTGATTGTCATTGGATGAAACCACCCAGGTTGTGCTCATTGCTAATAGTGGTGGACAAGTTAGAACCTGCTGGATAAAAGAAACCACAACACCATAGCCTGCAACATCAGAGACGCCAACCATCAGAAAACCGAGATGAGAAGTTTCATTTCCGACAGTGCGGCCCACACGATCAAAGTGGGAGAGACGTTGAAAAGTTTCTACCCTTAACATGCTGCATATCACACGCCTGGCTTTCACCGATTAACTGAGGAGATTGGAAACAATTTCAGAGAAATGAGCAACATTATTTCATCTGTGACGAAAGTCTTTCTGAAAGCTCCCAACAGTATTCAGATTTTCAAGGAGATGCTACCACAAACACTTCTTCCAGCAGCTGGGATCCATCTACTATACCGTGCATTTTGACGGTTATAGACACATTTAACGTCACTGTGCAGCCTATATATCCAATGCTAAGCTATTCTTCAGAATAAGCATAGTGACACCTCACTCCCTTTATTAAAATAAATTTCAGCGATCTTCCTGCAGCTATTCCGCATCTTTAAAACTAAAAAGGTGCAATGGAAGTCAATGACACGATATCAAAGACAGAAATACCAGAGCCAGTGGGCAGAGAAGCGGCTGCGGAACCCAGGATATGCATGTATATGTAGTTCTCAATGTGAAACAAATGACATACGATTTGCCAAGGGGACTGCAAGCAATGACTTCATGTTGTGTAGAGAGAACGTTTTCTTCCTATAAGACTTACTGGGAAATCACAGCAGTCCTTCTAAAATTATGTTCTATAAATTGTCGAAAATTAACCTAAATGTTCATATAGTGTTGCGGTTCTAAGCCATGAAAATGGCAAGTAAAAATAATAATAAATTAATGGTTTTTTTTCAATGTGTTTATGTATTTTAGTAAAGAGAACTAATTTAAAAATCGTAAAATGTTACAAAAGTTTTTTTTAAAAAAAAACTATTTTTATAGTTTAAAACACTAATACAGGGGTTAAAGAAGCCTAAAATTCGGTGCCCTAGTCATGAACAATCAGATGATCAAATGCAATTCAAAATGTCCGGGAAAGGTGATAGACATTTGAGACATGTCACTAACAAAAAAACAAAAGAACAAAATTTAAATATGCCAAAATAGACACAAGGAATAGTAACTCCCTGAAAAGGAAGAATACCAAGAAAACGATGGACGGAACCATTTTGAAAACTTTGTGAAACTGGTCTAGTCAAAAGTTAAAGATATCTCAAAATAGCAATGAATTCCATGAGAAATAAACTTTATCATTATTGCATTTAATTTTCTTTAAAATTTTTATTCTGCAATGCTTATATCCTGATAGCTTGATTCTATATCAGGACAAAATACTCTATATTAATTGTCATTTATTCCTCTTTTGTATTTATCAATACAATTTAAATTCTACAGATTTTAAAACTACAGTATACTATAAGTTTACCATAAGTAAACTGAAGTTATAAACTGACAGCAGCGCAAAAACAATTTGAACATTGAATATATATAACTTATAATTGCTACTAATACCCAGCAATACATTTTTCCACTTGACTTATATTTCAATCAACGCACTTTCAGCTCTTCTTTCTTATACTTTTACAATTAATTACATTTACAATTTTTATACAATATACTATTTAAAATCTTCCTTTCTACTGAAGCTCGGTATCGGGCTGTTCCCCATCTGAATTCCAGACAACAGAACCTGGCTATCAATGAGGTTGCTGCCGGTCTCAAGCAGCAGCTATACTGGGCCATATTGTGTTGACACTATGTCACTATGTCCTCCTCATTTTACATTTCCTTGCATATTTCAACTTTTATCAACACATTCTTCATCATAAATTTGGATTAGTCGCTGGTGCTTTTTTACTTCTGTGCTTCTCCTTTCTTTCTCTTCTACTTTTTCATGTATTTCTTATATTTTCCTCAAATACAATTGACTAGTATTTAGGACATTCGAATGAAACCTGTTTTGGTGTATCGATCACATTACAAACCGTACATGTATTGTCTGCTTGTAATTTAAATTGTTGCAAATACGAGCAAAAATGACCGTGTCCTGTTACATAAAGTATTAGCACACATACCTTACTGGGTTGAATACTTTTGAATTGTAATATTTGCTTTATGGGTGGAAAGATTTCATAAACTCTTCTACCTTCTATATTTCATCCCATTCTTGTTGCTTTATTTGTAATAAAGAATCTTTAATTTCTTTTTATTTTGCATACTTTGTCAATAATGTCCATTATTTTTAATTACCTTGTTTTAAACCAATAAGAGGCTACTCTTAAGGGAAATAAATAGGCATATACCCAATATTACTAATAGTCCCATTGTAGGTGATGTGGAAAATAGCACATTTAAAATGTTGTCATATTGTCTCGTTTCTTATCAAGAGACCTTCAGAAAATTCAGCAAAGTAGCTTAAATACACAGTAATTCTTTCAATGGTCATTTATTTACTTAAAAATAAATTTTGTTTGAGCTTTATATGAGTATATATTAACAAGATGTCATGAGGAATGGAAATAAAATATTTATAATAATAAGTCTTCTTGAACTTCAAGAATTAGCCATGTTCCAATTTCAGAACAAAGTATCCCACAACCTATTGAATGGTCTTCCAACATCTCTGTAACCCTTTGCTTTATAGTGGAAAGTCAGTTGTTGACATGACGACGTTCCATTGTTTTAATATATTAAAACCAAAATATTTTCCGTTTTTTTCAAGGAAATTAAAATTTTGACTTTCTTGTCTAATTGTTATGCTTTTTACCAGGTGTTTGAAGAAGTATTTTCTACTGTAATAAAAATCTCATTTTCGCAGATTTAATCTTTCGTTTTCTTTTGTTTAGATTCCGGCTTTCTAAAAATTGATACTGCCAATATTTTATTAAATTTAATTTACGTATTCTGAGCAAATTTATTTCTTAATATTGTCGCAACCCAGGTCTTCTCTCACAAACTTACCTGCATTGTTTGTCCTGCACGATAGGGACAGATGAGGCACAACCCTTCTGATTTGGTCCCTGCACCCGACTGCCAAAACTGACGCGAAACCAGCCAAGTTTAACTGTCTTAGCGTGGTCAAGCCATGACTCCCCGCTACTCCCCTCACCCACACTTATCATGAACTGTCACTTCAGCCGTCGTCTTCTCTGCTCTGCGACAATACCTCGACAATGCTGTCTATACATTGTCTCAACGTACCATTGCTGCATAATGCCATAATATCACATTCATCCATTGAAACTGTTTTGATTTCTGATATATGTCAGTTTCCTGTGTATATATATATATATACACAGGAAACATATATATATATATATGAAATGTTGCAGCGTAAATAATTAAATCCTGAAGCCTGTTCTATATTATTTTACCACTAACGATTTCATTATTCATAATTTTGCTTTCTCCTGAAAGCCACGTAAATTTTACTGAGATATTTTAAAGTTCAACTCTGACATATTTTTCCCCCTTCTGAGGAAGTTAATATTACTTGATAGTCGGCAGATAATAGAGTATTTAAAACAATGTCATTAAGTTTAAAGGCATTTTCTAACTCATCCTGCCGAGAGTGGTATGTTCGTTAACACAAGTATACATAAAAGTAATATCAGCACCCTTGTCGTACATATTCATTATAACTAAATCTTGTCAGTTATATTGTTTGTTTCAACACTCGTTTCAGCATTATAGTACACAATTTAAATGCTCTGGAAATCCAATTTTTTTCATTTTATTCCATAAATTGTTTCTTAGTACTCCTATCAAAAGCTTAAAGCTATTTAATAATCATAAAAACTGACGACTTTACAAATTAAAATATCTTTTTTTCAATCATATGTTTTAAAACACAATTTGAACGGTGATGGCCTTTCCTGAAATCTCACTGTTACTCTGATAGGATTGTTTCGTTAATTACAATTATACGTCTTATTAATTTGGAGTGCGACTTTTCTGCGATAGTTCTGATATTTATTTCCTTTTCCCTTTTTAAGTATTAGAACTATCAATCATTTCTTCCATTCTTGCAGTATTCCAGTTGTACACCATTATAAATCTAGTAGTCTGGTTCACATTTCTGCAAGTGCATATTTTACAATTTGTTTTGTCCAGAAGACGTACTATTTTAAATGAATTTAGCGATTTCATTAGTTCTTTTAAAGCTTTTATGGTGCAAATTTACATACGTGAAATTTCTTTTTTATTTCAGTCTTGATATCCTTTGCCCACAGTACCTTATAGTCATGTATCCTCCGAGATATTAGTTAAGTACATTATAATATTAATAGTAATAATAATAATTGCTTTATTCCCATGGTTTCTCTTAAAGTGACGAGACATAAAATATCTTCAGATTCCAAATTAACAGGTATAACAGGCGCAACAGGTCGTTTATGTTGTTCAAACACAGGCTTAAAATAACAATTATTATACAATATTTAAAGAAATAAATATATTTTACTGAAATAAATCGGTTATCTAAAGCTGTAGGTCAGAACTAAATAAAGAGTAAATTAAAAATTAACGTTTGTTAACAATTTCTATGAGCAGCTATTGATGCACTTCATTTTTTTTTTGTTTCGTTTATTTACGGACGCCCTTTAGCATCTTTGGTCACCAGTGTCCCATTCTATTCAGGGCGTGAAACGACCGACAAATTTTGCTCAGAGGCCTCTTCTTTCAGGCTTGAGGTTCTTTATCGTGCCGTAAATGTACAACCCGGGAACCACGACTTTACTTCCCTTCCGAAGGAAGCCATACTTAGGATTTTTACACCCGAAAAAATCCATCGATCCTGGCCGGATTTGAACCCGCGACCTTGGGTTTAGAAGGCAAGTATGGTTACCACTACACCACCAGGACGGACTTTCGTTTCGTGATGAGGTTTGGTTTATCCCTCCAAGGAATATTATTAAAAATAGTAGCAAATTTTATTATTTCAGTATTAATTTATTTGTTCTTGTAAAAAATATAATTTCACATCTATAGCGAATTCGTTTCCTACTCATCATTTTAATCATATTCGCAGATCATGTGATAGGAGTTTGATGCTGGAGTAGGGGTGGAGAATGGTGACGCACGCGTGTCAAAGTAACTTACACCTTTCCTCTCACCCTCGCGGCGTCGCGACGCTGGGCTTATAAAGCGACGTGCCTCGCGTGGAGGTCCACAACTTGCCTGAATCGCCTTCTACGCTCTTCGTTGCGACCTCTTACAAGGTAAGTCCCGTGTTCCGCAACATCTGCTTTAACGGCAGAGGAAAATCTACGAATGAAAACCGAACTCTTTAGGCAAATAGTCGTTAGACAAAAAGGTCAATGAATCGCATCACCCATCAAGCACAGGTGGATTTTATTGTTTTTCCTCGTTGAAGGGTCCTAGTGTTTAGCATCCGCAGGACATGAATAATGTATAGACCCACCATTATGTTCAAGTTCAGTCAGTTCTTGTTTGAACAAATTTAACCTCAAGCTCTCCACTGCCAAAATAACAAATGAAAGGTGATGAAATATTATACATTTAACTATTTAATTTTCATGTTTGCATTTGTCGATAGTTAATAACAATTTTTAGGGAAGTCTGTTTTATTTAATGAGAACATATTCGTTTTTAATACTATGTAAAATAGTTTCTACAATGCTAAGAAAAAAGAACGAGGAAAATACAGTTTTTTAAATGTTCTAATTACTACTAGTAAAAACTTTAGTTGTGCATAAAAAATAAATTGGTATTTCCTATTTTCTTAAGCAAACTGCATATTATGTGACTATAAAACTTAATCAACTAGTTATTATTTCAGTGTGCTAATGTTTTAAACAAAGTTTACTTTGCAGAAATGTTAGGCCTATCTTAACGATAAGAGTTGCTTTTATAATGGTCGCTTTGGTATATTGTCTTGTATTTTACATGTTATGCATAATACAATTTTCTACTTTTAAGCGTGAATTTAGTTCCTCAGAAGTGAACAGATGACAATTCTGAAGGAAAGTAATGGCTGAATTTGGGTAAAAATCAACGAAAAAGCACATTATTTCCTTTAGCAGATTATATTTATTTCTAATTCATCTCTCTAAAAGAAAATGCAGCTATTTGCCATTTTTGAATGCCCTACATCACCTTTTAACTCAAAATTTTAGGTTAACCATACCTTTCTGTTTTTATAAATATTGGTATCAGAAGTTGATATGAATTTGAATGTTGTAAGTTGGTTGTAGCTTGGTTTTAATATTTCACATAATATAATTACTCAAGAATTACATTACACAAAGAAGAAAAGTAATAAAGTTTTCATAAAAATTTTTCAAAGCTTGTAAAACTGTTTGCAATATTAATGTTGTTTTATTAAATTAATTCTGCATTCTGAATTTGACTGTATATAATTATTTATTAGTATACTAACTTGATTGCTACAAGCTTGGACAAAATATATTACGTTGTAATAATTGTTTCATACATTGAATTTTTAAACCTACTGAGTTTAAATTTTCAGTAGAAGTCATCAATAAAATAACTTTTAATAAGAAATGTTATTTCTTATTAGGTTATATGCATAAAAGTTTAATAATCATGTCTATTTAATTTTAATTAAAATCATCTGTTAAAATATTTAGAGCCAACACTTTAAATGTACTTAAAAATATGTAGTAAAGTTGGAAAAGACATACAAATTATGCCTTTAAAATATTATTAATGCTGATAATTTTATTTATATTGTATGTAACAACATATAGCATATTTAATTTAATAGAAAATTATTTTACAGCTTCAGAATATGCTGAGTCAATTACCATAATTTTTAGCACTTAATGTTACTCATTGAAAGACATGGTATAACATTTCGGAATTAGTTCAGAAGTTTGAAAATGAAGTCGTACCTGGGAGATCCGTTGAGTGAGAACTTGAAACATGCGAATACAACATCACAGCCGGCATTTGTTAAAATCTTGCTGCACTAAGCCATGGATTTTCATTATATCGTCTCAGTTTGGTTTGTATTTCCTGAAAATTGTGGTTAGTGGAAGAGATCTCATTGTCGTAAATAAAGTTGATAATAGGGAGTAATAAAGGGAACACAATGGTCTCTATTTCTTAGACTTTTGACAAAAAATGTGCGATCTTGAAACGTATAAATGAGATTCGATGACCGTTCTCCCCGAATGAATTTTTTTTCCTCCAGATTTTCATCAGTCCTCATAAATGGCATGTCGGGGATGTAGCCTAAACTTAGGCCTGGGACTCCTCCTTCACTAAAATAAAAATATTTTCCAAGCTATCGTCTCATTTAATGCATCATCAGTGTCCACCGCTTGTACTGGCTCAGAGTTAAAACGGACGTTAAATACTATTTAAAAAAAACACTGCTTAGTGTTCTACATGGTTAACTTTAAATTTAGAACATAGTAATTACTATGTTTAAGTGATAAGGGAATCGCTTACATCTGTTTATATTTCATAAACAACACTTGCAGAAAATGCACGCCCTTACAACGAGCGACACTTATACCGTTTATTGCAACTTGCCTATCCTCAAGGGAAAGCGTTTCACAGAATAAGAAAACATTCTTTGACTTTCAAATACAAAGATTCAATAGAAAACTAACCGATAATGTTTTTACTCAGAAAAATAAACTAATTTCCTTTGAATGCAATTCAATTCTTAACTTGGCAAAATAGTAAAACAAATTATTTTATTATATATTTGTACATTTTATTATTTGCAGATCGTTTGTTCTTTCTTTCTTTTTTCCCTCCCTTTCCCTCAGAAATACATTGACTAGCTATAAAAGGGGGGGGGGACTGCTAAAAGGCAGAACTTTCCTGAAAATAGGTGGCGATTTACCCGAGGGCAACAGCCCAGGATTGAATTCCTGCAGATATTTAAATACATAACAGCAGAATGCGATTAACAATGATACATTACTGCTACTTCTGAAACGTTTCGAATAATGCGACACTTTTTGGCTGATTTGCATGATATACTCACAAACTAACTGCAAAAATAAATAAAATAAATTAAAAGCAAAAATTTAACGTTGCCTGTACTAATATAAAGTATTGTAATCATAGACTAAAGATGGTTTTCTTATGACAATATATTAATAAACCTCTTACTGGTTACATTCTGTATAATTAAAGGAACCAAAAACAGTCATAACAGAGCCTTTGTTTAAACGAAAATGCTTTTACAATTTGTTTCTCATACACGTCCAAGAGGTTTCCCATATTCCTAAGATGTATTTTTTCTTTGTACAGCATATTCAACATATTCTGCAAAGGGATTATCGTTTTCTATTATTTCGTGAAGAGCAACTAACTTGGCCAGAAAGCAACAGATGAATATCACTTAAGTTGTTATTTACTGAAATGAGTGTTCAATTGTTTGATCGCTTATACATGTAAAAGAGGGGCAACATTGGGCTGGAAATGAGTATAAATGACTATAAGTTTCGCCCATTTTAAGCATTGACTAGCGGTGTTTGCATAACCTAAAAGTTCATAACCACAGTATATACAACAGGGACAGCTTGTGTTGGCACCTTTGATGTTCTTGATCCTAAAATTCGGCTCCGAGTTGACTGAAATTCTCAGGCTTTGTCGCTATAGGTAAATTGTGTTTAGAATATCTGTAAATATTCAAGTAGGGACTCATTAATTATAAATTTAAATATTTTTCTTTTCAAAAAAAAATATATATATGAAAGTCCCGTATATGATATTGATACAAAAGGTAATTACGTAGAACACCACATTAATTAAACATGGGTTAATCTTGTATTTTAATCAGGTTTTAAATCTATATTGGTGGTTTATGAAACACGGTTAAGTATATTTAAATATTATTATTATTATTATTATTATTATTATTATTATTATTATTATTATTATTTTCTCCTAAATTTCTCCTTTATGTTGGAAAGTATACTAACGTTTCTGATATTAAACAGTTAAGTTAAGGAGCTGGCGAGCGCAGCACAGATTTATAAATACCGTAAATGAGAATCTCTGAAAAGCATGCATTATGTTTCCCGCGCTTTACAGCAGCTTTACTACGTAATACCCATTACTCTATAATCATGAAGGGACAGGAGAGAAGAATATAATAAACAGATATAAGGGATGCTCTGCAAAATATCTATACACTGCTCAATTATTGAAACAAAGCCTGGATTTGTTAATTTTTCTTTCTTTATTTATTTTATTGGCAGCGTTTCCCGTATATGAACAATCCAACATAACGTGAAATAATAATGAAAATAATAACGAAGCAAAATTAAGCTATTTGTTTTAGTACACAGCATTAACTATTATTCTGTGGAACACTTTCAGTTACTTTTAAGATTTTCAAGTAGTGAAAAAGTAAGGGCTTGAAACTTCAATGGCAATTTGATCAGAATTTTCAAAGGAATTCTATTCAACATCAACATTTGTATTATTGTCGTAAGATTCCCAACTAGAAAATTACAGCAGGCTTTGATTCAAAGAGCGGGTAGTGTCAACATAATAGCCAACTACCATCAGCCTAGTGTTTAAGCTTTAGAGTAAATAGTAAATATTTCGGAATGCTTACATTAGAATATTATTTGATTTGAATGGCATACACGTGTCTGATAGCATTAAAAAACCAGAAATAAATGTTTTCGGTATGTATTCAATTATAACATTCGTTTATTTATGCAGAGTCATCTGTAATAGAATACAGATAGTAGAATCAATTTTATAAACATAGGAACATAGAATTAGATCTAACGAATTTCCCAAGCTGTTCGTTACTGTATATGTTGTGTTTAGCGTAGCAATTGCGGTTATGAAACAATTTTTGAAAATTTTCTTCAAATATCCTACCGAAAATGACAATGAAAACCGTATCTATGTGCATATTTATAATGTGTCTGTTACGGTCTACGCAATTCTCGTTTTTTCTCAACGAAACTCAGCATATAACTATAAATTAACAAACGATTTATCGAATTCGTTAATCAGCAAAATTGGACCATTGGGTGTGGGAGTTAACCTACATTTAAAAATCGTTCTAGTGGCTGCAATTTTTTTCTCAATGAAACTGGTTTGTTTGATTTGATTTATTTATGGACGCTCTTTAACATCCCAGGTCATAATCGTCCCATTCAACTCAGGGCGTGAAACAGCCGACAAATTTTGTTCAGAGGCCTCTCTTTCAGGCTTGAGATTCTTTTTCGTGCCGTAAATGTACGACACGGGACCCACGGCTTTACTTTCCTTCCGAAGGAAGCCATACTTAGGATTTTTACGCCCGAAAAAATCCATCGATCCTGGCCGGGTTTGAACCCGCGATCTTGGGTTTAGAATGCAAGTATGGTTACCACTACACCACCAGGACCGACAAATAAAACTCGGTATATGTGCCATTAAAATATTAATTATAAAAATAGTTTCCGAAAATCAGCGAAATCAGACTATTAGGAGTGGTGGGTTTGCCTGAAACCAAAAATTTAAAAACCGGTTTAGCGGCACCAATTTTTATGCCATATAAATAAAACAAGAAAAAGAGTTTCCGAAAATCTGGCAAAGTAGGCCATTAGGAGAGGGGTAAACCTGAAAATCGAAATTTAAAGAGATGGGGTTAAGCGAAATATAAAAATTGCTCTAGGAGCCGCAATTCAAAAAGTTTATAAGGAAACTCGGTATATGCCATTGAAATAAAATAAGAAAAAAATTCTGAAAATCAGTGAAATCAGATTATTAGGAGCCTGGGTTTACCTGAAACCCAAAAATCGCTCTAGCGGCACCAATATTTAGTTTTTCGCAACAAAATTGGGTATTTAAATAATTAGTAAAACAGTTTATGAAAATCAAGGACATCGGATTAGAAGTTGTATATCTCAAAACCGAAATTTAAAAGTCACTGTAGCGTTTTTCTCTCAGCTATTTCTAAATAAAAGATATATTGACTCAGCATATAATTTGTATTTATCAATATATATAGCAAAGCACGTCGTGAGGATAGCAGTTGTATAATATTAATCTATTGTGTGTTTGAGAATTATATTTGTATGTAAGAACGCATTCATAAAACGTTTGCATTACATACTTTTATTACAATAAAAGTTATACTAAATTTCAGTCACTGAAAATAGATGGAACTTTTGCTTGTTTATTGTGTATATCTTAGTACATTGTAGCTGGTTTTAAATAGTGACATATTTTTGTTTATTGAAACATATAAACTTCTTAAATACACAAGATTTGTTTCTTTTTCTTTTCTTTTCTTTCTTTCTTTCTTTCTTTCTTTCTTTCTCTCTCTCTCTCTCTCTCTCTCTCTCTATTTTAGTGAATGTAAGGATGATTAAGGGTTCAATTCATAAACATGGTTACATTTAAACACGTTTAAAAATACCCATACAATATAACTTTATGTGCCAGTGGTCATGTATTTCATTTAATTAATATTATACTGTTAATTTTTGTGATGTATTCTCAAGAAGAAGAAGAAGAAGAAGAAGAAGAAGAAGAAGAAGAAGAAGAAGAAGAAGAAGAAGAAGAAGAATTCTAAAAATGTGATTCTCTTTTGTAATACTTTCAGATTACAAGAATTCTATTCTAATTTGCTCTCTTTAATTTGGAAAATTAGAGTAATTTCAATTATTTTCAAGTGATTTTGAAGGCAAAAAACCAGACAATCCAGTTAAGTTCAATTTTTCTTTTATTGCTTAGCTTTAGAGCTGTTATGCTAAATAACACACAGTAATGCCATAACTTTTTCATTAATTAATAAGACCATAGTTTGTATTGCATATTCTTTTTTAAAGCTACTGTGCTTACATATGAATTCGCCTAGTTTACGCAGCTCCTGCGTGACGAAGTTTTTTAAATGTTGTTAACATCAATGATATGACAACAACGCTAAGCTCAGTAATGGCAAATATGACCTTAATTACTATCTTCTTATTTCTCTACCCCTTAAGCCTCTTAGACTTCAGGCTAATTGTTATATTTTCAAGTTAATTTATCACAACGCTTCGAGCTATGAAAAAAATAATTGAACATTATTTGTTCTATTTCTAGTTGTTTATCGATTATTATAATTAAAATGTTAAAATTTCTACGTATTAGCATGTGAAATATAAATTAATAATGAATATTTTTCGGAAAAAGAAAAAGTCACGGCTATTATTGTATTAAAAATTGTTTCATTTAAGCAACAAATCACGAATAAAATTATGACAATGAATTCCTTCCACCGTGTATTTATTCGTACATCTCTTCTCGTATTAATTCCTATATAAAAACGTATGCAGCATGCAATATTATCTCAAGTTCTGTTATGTTCGACAAAATATTTTCATTATCTATTTAAATAATGGGACATGTATGAATGTAGTGTTCATTTAACTTATCAAACAATCTCGGCCGCATGAATGAAATTCACTTGCAGTTTGTTTCATGTAAGTTGAGGTTTTTTTTTTTTTTGATTGATTTATTTATGGACGCTCTTTAACATCTGAGGTCATCAGCGTCCCATTCAACTCAGGGCGTGAAACGGCCGACAAATTTTGCTCAGAGGCCTCTCCTTCAGGCTTGAGGTTCTTTTTCGTGCCGTAAATGTACGACACGGGACCCACGGCTTTACTTCCCTTTCGAAGGATTTTTACGCCCGAAAAAATCCATCGGACCTGGCCGGGTTCGAACCCGCGTTTTGGGTTTAGGAGGCAAGTATGGTAACCACTACACAACCAGGACTGACAAGTTGAGGTTGAGTATGCGCTGTTATCCAAGAGACAAAGATGAAATATTTTACTCTCTCACATTAAACTATCTGTACTAGAATATTGGCTGCTCAAACTTCTCTCACATTCCCCATCTTTCCTTAGAATGTTGTTAATAGGCATGGGGTCCTAAACGTAGTCCACCTGGGAATTTCTTTACTAGTATTTATTCTTTCCGTTTTACAACCATTAGCCACGAACTACATATACTGGGTGCTATAAGCAATAAAAATAACTGTCACAAAATACACACCTTATTTACTGCATCATGCAATATCTAGGCAGTTAATAACATTCCGCCTGTTAAAAGCCCCGTCTTCAATATAAGGCGTTTAAATGCGATACAAGCATTACGATCAATATTAAATATGAAGGTAGATCCATAAATTTCCGGCCTCGCCGATAAGGATGAAATACAACAGATGACAAAAAAAAATTAAGTGAATTGTTCCGTTGCAAAGGGTTACTTTTATATAAAAAATTTTTTTTGAATATTGTTTTTGGATTTGCAATTTTCTTTCAGAATTCTATTTATCTTATGACTAAAATAAGTGGCTTATAGATTTGCATTATTCCAAAGTAGTAATGGATGTTTTATTGTACGTTTTAGAATACATTCAAATAAATACAACTGTCGCATGGGCCTTACGGCCGTACATGCTAATATCGTCCTTATAGCAATCAAATGGTCATATACATCAGTACATACATATATACAAATATATGCATACATAGAAATATAAAAATACTTCGATATATCTACGTTTTCTATTAATAATTTTATATACACACATAAACATGAATGGAACCCTTATTCTTGAGCCCCCCTTCCATTTACTCACCCCCCTTCCATTTACTCACCCCCCTCTCCAACCCCCCTCTTCATTATAGTCGTTAACCTTCCTTTCGGGTCTTCTCTAGAAATATTCCCAAATTATGTGAGTATCTCGCATGTACCAACACTTACCGGTAGATGTTCAAACATTTATCGGAATTCAAAAATTGCGGTGATAAACGCTCATTTCTTAAAATCTGCGAATCCCTGCATTCTGCCAAAATATGCATCCAAGTATCGCTTTCTGCGCACAATGGGCAAATTCTTTCCCCGAGAACGTTAACTGTTTTGTTTCCTTTCCATGGCCCCCTAATCTGAGCCGTGCGATTCTCTGCCACAGATATCTAAATAATGTCCCTTCCTCCACACCGGATGTATTTGAGCCTGCAGGTTAAGCGATACTTTTTCTGCGCATTGAAACTCAGTATTTTGCCTACCTATATCTCGCAAAAGTCTGTTTACCGTTTTTCAACTGTTTCGTGTAATGTCCTCTCCCCTTAGCCAAATATACCCCAATTCAATTTTGTCTAAGCCTTTCCTTATTTTTGATGCCCATCCTTAGACAGACTGCTCGAAGAGGAGCTTGATTCCCCCTTATTATCCTTAGCCAGTATTTAACTGTTATTATTTTTAAACTCGCACTTTCATTAGAAATACCGAACTCTTTCAGAACCCCACAATTTGCCGTACCCCCGTACTTGTATCAACCGTTGTAATGATACCTTTCAACTAAAAAATAACTAACAATTATTTTCTTTATTAATCCTTAAAATAAAATTAGATCGAGTTTATTCAGGGTATAAAGCTTTTGAATCTTATCCAGGAGGTTCCAGAGTCAAACTCTGCGGCTTAAGAGATTTTTCGTCGTTCTCCTTAGTTCGTTTTCAGAAAGGGTAAATTCCGGGTTAATATTTTTCTCTGCATAATTCACCTTCAATTTCATCATTCATCTTCATTCTATCTCTATGTGTGTGTCTGCATCTTTCTGTGTTTGTGATGTCTTCGAAGTAGCCCTGACATTGGACATGACAACCATTCAGGAAGTTTCCCAGCGTGTTCGTGAGCTAATTAGCTACCCAACAGGATACTGACTAGGGCAATGACTTTAAGTTCCAGGGGGTGTAATTTGTTGGAGTAGGATAATTAAAGAAGAAGAAGAAGAGCAAATGTTTAAAATAAAGCAATTGCTTCATTAAACATATATTTAAAACACCTTTTAATTTTTTTTCTTCATATTTTAAGTAACACAAACACACACACACACACACACACACACACATATATATATATATATATATATGTTTGTGTGTTACTCAAAATATGAATATATATATATATATATATATATATAATAAAATAAACTTGTGTTCAAACATGATCAAGAATAGAATGCTCCGCAGAAGTTTTTAATTAAAAAAAATGGTCTGCACTTGAAAGTATCTTCAGAAACTGTAATTTAACAGATTCAATTTATTTAAGAAATTTTATAGGTACAATAATAGAATCCTTTTAAGGTAAGATCAGAGCTCAACTTTTGAAAAAGATTCAATTTTTAGTTTTTTGTTCCAAATAATTATTCGGATTTTTTTGTTTAATTTGGCATATCATTTATTGAAAATTTCCAATTCTAGGTGCTTTTAATGGGTTTTTATGTTTCAAACTACAGAGGTCGGGAATAACATGGCTTAAGCTGGGAGGCTGGAAGGCACGTAAGGTTGTTGACGAGGACGGCAGGAGGATTTGCCCATTATGCTCGGAACCGAAAGACTGGGTGCACATTTTGGCCAAGTGTACACAGTCAGAAGATGTTAGGATAAAAACTTTCCCGGATTTGTTTCTGACTTTCAATAGCGGATTTTGGCATGTTTGGACTTAATTTTAAATAGACTAAATGGCTAAACCTGGGTATTTTCTTAAACGAAATGTGTAGTTTTAGGGACAAGAAATTGCTCTACATAATACGAAAAGGTATATCAATATCAGAATTATTGTATGAATGTCTGTTTCGTGTGTGTGTATGTGTATGAGTTTTTTCTGGTTAATGGTGTTTTCTTTTGTTTGAATTAATTTCAGAAATTAAGTATTTTATAAGAACATTATGGTCTTGCGACCCATGCGAGTATAATATGCAATATACGTATACTCATTTTAATTGAAATAATAAATTACCGGTACCACTGCCACTACTTTTTTCATGTCTTGCATTAATGTATAAAACTGAAAATATCTCTGAAACCAATGGTATAGAAGGCTGTTATTTGGTTTATTTTGTAGATAAATTACTGATTCAAATGTCAATAACAGTAATAGCTGCTGTGTGTTTAATTACTGAAGCAATTGAAAAAAATTAATGTTTATTTTGAGTTATACAAGCTACATATCCCAGTTTTCTTTCCTAAATACATCTAATATCACGCCTAGGTCCAACAGGGTTTATAAACAATTTAAAAACAAAGGAAATAGGTATTATAAAATCTATTCAGTAAAGCATGGCAGTAGTGATGATTATAATATGTGTATTTCTGAAGAGAACAACTCAGTAAATGATAAACCCTTACACTCTTATAGAAGTTTGAACATTTGCCGGGAAGTGTTGGTGCATGCGAGATACATAATTTGGGAATATTTCTAGAGAAGACCCGACAAAGAAGATTTGTGGCTATACTGAAGAGAGGGGAGTTAGAGAGTGATATGAGGCCTTTAGAAGCAGTGTTTCGCCAGGTTTACGCCACTGAATTGATTCTCTTTTGGACAAAGGATTATAGTAGAGGACCATAGTTTCATCTCCTGTAACAATGGTTGGCAGAAATTCTCTTTCGTTGTCACGGCAGAGCTCCAAAAATGCCTGACAACAGATGACTCGTTGCTGCTTTTGGACTGAGGAAAGAAGTCCAGGCATCCATCTTGCACTAATCTTATACGTGTTTAAATGTTCATGAATAATTCGAAGGACTATTGTTTTATAAAGGCCCAACCTTGCTGCTATTTCTGTAACTTTGAGCAGTCGGTCTTCCATAATTTCTGCTTCCACAAGAGCGATGTTTTCAGGATGTGAGCACCTCCAAGGGCCGACCTGTACGTTCTTCATCTTCAATGCTTTTTCCACCCATTACAACAGTTTGGCCCATTCTTTTACGGTAGAATGTGAGTGGTATGTTTCCTCATATACATCGTCCGATCGCTGTTTAATTTCATTTGGAGTAAGTTCTTCTTTTGTGTAGAAGTTAATAACAGCTAATACTCCATTTTGAACATGTCACAATCTTCTACACATAGCCTTCTTTATGCAAATATATCTGAACAACTGAACACAGTGGAGCAGAAGTTACAGCTGCAATTATTTACTTAACAGATAAGGTATGGCACCAGATAAGGGTTTTGTGAAGGCGATAATCCTTATCGGTGAGGCCGGAAACTTATGAACCTACCCTCGTATGCTTTAAGCAACGTCTGTAATCGTTTAGAAATTAGCAAGAGTGTCAATTAAAATTCTGAAATTTTGCCAAATACTTGAAATGCGTAAAATGCGTAAATCGTAAACGGCGGAGGAAACCTTTAGATATTTTTCCCTCGTGCCTATTTCAGATTGCCACACACAGTAACTTCTGTAGAGTGATCTGAAAACACTGCTGCTAAAAGGCTTGTGATGGACATTTAAGACTGCAGAACGGTTCTGTAGGTGAGTGCGAAATGGAAGTATTGTGAGTTGGGGTAAACCTCTATACCATTCCAATAAACCTGTCAAGTGCAGCAAACGGGAGCTCCTCCTGACAATGCGCCGTGAAAATTAGTTCCAGGTATTCCCTATATTGTTCTTTCCCTTCAGACTTCACCCCTCTTGCAACTGACGGGGATGAACAACGAAGAGCAGGTCAGTTGATTTTTGGATGTTCGTTTCTAAATCTAGTACATAATATCATTAGATATTTTAAGCATTACTGCTGTCTGACACTTGGCACTGGTTCACAAAACCAGTGATAGGATATAGAAAATGTTATGTTAACCTCATGAAATACATCTAAACCACTCAAGTTTTAAAACAATACTTCTTATAGTTTTCTTATAGGTACCTATCAACAGTGATTAGCCGTAGGCACACAATCATTCATTAGTTTGGAGAGAAAGTTAGTTTAATTTATCAAAAGGATGACAAGGAATAATAAAAAGTTTACTGGGCAACAATGACATGAAATGTGAGAAACAGGAAAAGAAACAATACAATAATACAGTATAACAAAATGGTGATGAATGACTTTATGAGATTGATTTATTCAAATCAGGGCGTGAAACGGCGTGAAACGGCCGACAAATTTTGCTCAGAGGCCTCTTCTTTCAGGCTTGAGGTTCTTTATCGTGCCGCAAATGTACCACACGGGACCCACGGCTTTACTTCCCTTTCGAAGGAAGCCATACTTAGGATTTTTACCCCCGAAAAAATCCATCGATCCTGGCTGGGTTCGAACCCACGTTTTGGGTGTAGAAGGCAAGTATGGTAACCACTTCACCACTAGGACCGACGACTTTATAGAAAGGCAAATGAACAATTTAGAAATAAGAGCTATATTTTCTAACCTATCTAAGAGAAAATAAATATAACTTTTCTTTTTTGTTAATTATGATAATTAGTTAATAGATCCATAATAATTAAAATTGTAGTTCCCATAAATATTAAATTTTCGTTGAGTTGATTACATATTTTAATGAAACCAATTATTGTAATTATGATTCTAAATGATGCAATAATTGGTCAATAACTAAAAGTATCAGAATGGTACAGCATTTAATATTCTCACACTCAAATGTGACGTCAGATCACTTAACTTGAAAATTTCCTAAACTTCTCACCTCTGAGACATCAAAGGAAGGTCTTCAGTCTTGTTACCTAATTTCGATGTAACTAAAAAAAGGCATGGCTTTTATTATGGTTCAAATTCAAGGGGGAAAAACGAGGTTGATTGTTGACATGATGTTCTTTGCAGATTTTCAGTTATTTCAGAGTCTTTCAAAGACCACAAAAAAAATCTTAATTGGACTGAAGCCCTTTTTGCATGGGTTAAAATTGTGTTTGCGTGCAATTTAATTTTCTCGGGAAAAAGAGCTTTAAAGTTATGTTTATAGCTTTGGATTGTGGAAGACAATGAGAAAAATGAAATAAAAATTAAAACTTCACTTAGATTTTTTTCCCTCTAAATGGAGAAATTGAACAAAGAAACAAAGAATAATCAAATACAAAATTATTATACACTTTTTTTTAAAATAAGGGTTGTATTTCATTAGTGGAAAGTTCTTAAGATATATATTTTAAAATTATAGCAAATAATATAAAAATAATTATAATCATAGAATACCTAGGTAAATTTTGTTGATTTTAGTTGTATAGATGGTTTCCTAAGATAGATATCGATCCCTTTAACGCTTGGAGGTTCATATCTTCAAAACTGAAGGCAAACCTCTTTAGCCCATTCATAAGTTTCCGTAGTGCTCCCACCATAAGCTTCCAAATGCCGATAATGTTATTTTTTTTAATAATATTTAACACCCCTTTTGACTACTGCGGCACCACGGACGATGGACATTGAGATGAAATGATAAATTGGGAAAGGAATATTTTTTAAGGAAGGAAACGTTCCAGGCCAAAGTTTAAGATGCCTCCCCGGCATTTTCCATTTATGAGGACTGAGAAAAACCTGGAAAAACCCTCAGTCAGGGAGGACAAACCTGGTGGAAATCGAACTCCAGACCTCCCGCTCACGATTCCGCACCTTAACAACCTCGGCCACCCGTGACGGTTTGACATTTATGGCAGCGAGGAACTACTATAAAGTATTTCACGGCCAGAGCGAAATATTTATTCTGCCCGTACCTAATAGGGCGGTCCTAATTTTGGGACTTATTTCGACCACATAGTGGGCAGTCCTCTCGTTTCTAGGATCTGTTAAAATTCGCCTTAGATTCGCTTTCGTGTATCACGTCTTCTAGCCCTCATTGTTATCCACTTTGGCACATCATAAGCGGTCGCCACTTGCGTGGACGTTCCACGGTAATCTCTGTGCTAACTATGGGAGATCAATCAATTTCTTCACATCGTCTTCGGAGTGTACTTATATTAGAACCTCCTTCCCAGCAGGTTTAATTGCTTTTAACCTTATTTTGTCTTTGGCATATAAAGGAGAAATTTAATGATACAATTTATTTTCACTGGGTCTTTTCCTGTTGAGTAGGTCTTTTGGTGGGAAACTGAGTTTGAACGCCCAGATTGAGAAAGCTATAATGTATGTTCACAATAGCACCAATGATGATACATATACAGAGCCCTCGTTTGGACGCGTGGCCAGCTTAACGGGAATGTGCTTGGCACGGGGAAGCATACCATTTGCCGGCAGATTCGAATATTCATAGTCCCTTAAATTCAAGCGCATAGATTTCTCGTGCAAATTATAACTACAATAACCACATATCTTCTACATAGATGATGTCCTTGTGCTGGCACACATCTCTCACACCTTTTAAGAAAATTTGCATTAACACTCATTAATTCTCCTTCTGAAATTGCCGTAATTTCTCTTCTTATATATCTTTCAGTTCTTCCAATATAGGAGGCTATTCCGATACACTTTATTTCTTTAAGTCCCCCATAAATGGAAATCGCATACACTAAGATCTGGAGACCGCAGTAACATAATCCCCTAATGATGAATCTATCTTCAAAAATTTCCTCCGTTAATTATAACAAGAGAAGAACTGTATGAATGCTGACGGAATGGTGTGATTGTTATCCCTGTACCTCTGTCCATTCACTGTATCTTCAAAAAACATGGATCCTATAATTCTGTAAGCTTTCACCGTACACCAAACACCAATTTTTTGGTCACACAATCTCATTTCGTGTACAAGATTGGGCTTTTCTGCACTGCAGTAGATATTGTTTAATGTCGCTAAATGGCCATGTAAGTAAATGTATTTTCGTCCGTAAAAAACATTAAATGCAGGTCAATAGAGCGAACATGAACATTATGTAACACCCAATTGCAGAAATATACTCGCGAGGTTGCAGTTCCTCAACTACAGTTATTTTTTAGGTTTTAGTTTTAAAAGTTGAGTGGCATTCCAAGCCGAGGTTTGCGGAATTCCTCTTCCTATGCAGCTTTTCTCGGGATTTCTTTCTAATTTTTCTTCGATGTCATCGAGTTTTTCCTCTGTATCTTACACGTTTTTCTTTCGGTTTCTTGTCTAGAACAGATCTCGTTTCCCTAATTCTATGCACAAGATTATAAATCGTTTCTCTGTGAGGCGCAAAACAGCAGAGAAGCTGTCTATTAATCGCCATCTCATTTCTCTACAAGAGTTTTTGTCACATAGGAATTATACATGAAGATTCTGTGTGCTAAAGTGTTCGCAATTTCCGGCATTATAACAGCACTAACACACTATAACACTGAAGCACGTGGTCTTATAACGCGTCAATTTCTGTAAAGCGTCGGTCCTGGTGGTGTAGTGGTAACCATACTTGCCTTCTAAACCCAAGGTCGCAGGTTCAAACCCGGCCAGGATCGATGGATTTTTTTCAGGTGTGAAAATCCTAAGTATGGCTTCCTTCGGAAGGGAAGTAAAGCTGTGGGTCCCGTGTCCTACATTTACGGCACGAAAAAGAACCTCAACCCTGAAAGAAGAGGCCTCTGAGCAAAATTTGTCGGCTGTTTCACGCCCTGAATAGAATGGGACGCTGATGACCTGAGATGTTAAAGAGCGTCCTTAAATAAATAAATCAAAACAATTCTGTAAAACTCAAAGACTTCGCGTCAATGATTAGCCTGCAAACGGAAAGGGGGAGGGTTAAGTACAGGGGAGAACAGAGTCGGTTAGCAACAGCGTAGTGCTAGGCAGGCAAATCTCCGTTAAGCCGGCTAAGCGTCCAAATGAAGGCTCTGGATTTAGCTTTCCAGTACTTGTGTGCAATTTCTTCTACACAATTCATTTTGTACACCATTGGCCACCAATTATTAAAATCCGAAATATCCTCTATTTAAATTTCTCAGACTTCAATTTTTTTCAGATGTGTAATATTTACAATGAGTTCAGTTATTATATGTACAGCGTACAGTTGATCATAGGGGCGTGTTTTATGATAAAATTTTTCCGTTGCATGACAGACAGACAAACCACCAGTGTCTGTTTAAAATAAGAAACCTAGAGTATGATTCTTATTCTGCACTGCATAGTTGTCGGAAAGCAAATGTAACTGTGTAAGGAACATCATGCAGAAAAGTACACAAAAGAGAGCCTAATGCGTTACAGTTCTTTTGGCAACACGCTCATGACAAATGTATATTTATTTTTCCTAACATTATGAATACAAAATACTTCAGTCATCCTCTACCTCATATCAAATTTCTCCGGATAAGCGGTAACCTCTTCTATCAAATTTTCTTCTTTGCGCTTTGTAGAATTTTCTAAATTTTTCTTTATGCGCCACAAGTTCAGTTGATGACGCTTTTTGCTTTATCATTAATGTGGAAATTTCGCCAATTTAATGTCAATTCTTCATAAATACAACATGCATCTGCTTGAGGTCGTGCCTTGTAGCCACTAAAAAACAAAAGAAACATCTGAGAACTACATTTTACATTGGGATAATTTTCTTTGAAATATTTACTTAGTTACTTTCTCAAAATGGCGACCATTTTAATTGAGAAACTTTCGACTGGTTTTTTGGCTTATTTCAGAGAGCAAATCATCTGCAGTCTCCACTCCTGGATTGAGTTCATTTTTGCACAGAACTAGGCTTCAGATGTGATATTGAACATATTTCTACATAGAATGTTGAAACCATCACAAAGAAATGGATTTCCATCGAGGTCTCCATTTCGATAATTTTGTGACAAACTCTTTCTGTACGAAGCAATTCATGTAGAAATGTAAATCAGAGAAAATGGAAATAACAACTTTTATCAGTTTTCCTAGTCTGGATACAAAGCGGACTATTTATTTCCCTTTGGAAAACTCGACTGATGCCAAGGTGTCCTTTTTAATAGTATTTGAAGAGCATTTTTACTCGCAGATGGTGAACATGGATGATACATGAGATGAAATGATAAATGAAAACTTAGAAAAGACATTTTGAGAACGGAAGCTTTAGGATAGAAACTTGGGAAAACCCTCAGTCAGTCAGGAAGGTTCTGGCAGGATTTGAACCGCAGATCTCCCTCTCACAAAGCTGTTCCTTAGCATCACTGTTACTCGCATAGACTCAACCCTGTCTGTTTTACTACTAGCAACTGACTTATTAACTGCTAGCTATTGCTAATTTCTGAATCTCAGAGAGCAACTGTGCAAACTTTTCGTTTGTTCGGGTACTTCAAACCTAACTCCCCAATTATGGCAACCAATAAATTTTGCAGCTGAACGGTTCTGCAAATAAGTAGTTTTGACTCGGCAGAATGTAATATCTTGTCTTACAATTTTTATCACAAGCAGCAAAGGGGCCTGAATTCGAAGCTTCCTCGAAGGAGAATGCTTATTTAGTTTCTGCTTATTAAATACATGGGACAATGAACTATTTTTAACTTTAAGCAAAAACAAAAATAAATCTTATAACTAAACAATTTGAAAAGTTTAACAATAGTATATTTAAAGTATAAAATATATAGATAATAGTCATTATTTAGTAAAGATTCCCAAAAATATGCCCCAGGAGAACCAAAAAGGAACATAGATCGTTTTTAAGAACGAGAAAAAGAAGTGCAGTACTTTAAAATAATTTATATGCCTATTTCGGAACTATTTTATAGTACCTTACAATAGTTGACAAGCAGATTATTGTTACATGTTTTAACCTTCTTCTACATGATAATAGAAATAGAATTATTTTGATAATCGTAACATTTTTAAACTCATTAACATATGCTACTGATATATGTGTATATACTCTCTCTCTCTCTCTCTCACCCCGCACATATATATAATAACCAGATAAGCAGAAAAAGGATACAAACTAACAAAGTCACAGATTTAGTATCGAAATATTTAGAACAGCTCATGTTCTTATATATCGTGACGGTGGGCAGAACATTATAGACTACGATGAGGAGTGTATTCAGCAAAGAGAGTGGGGGAAAAAACGAAATAGCTGCCTTGACATAGAGAGATAACCGCAACCTACAGTCTCTACTTTTGGACAAATCAATCATTCAAAAGCATGATTTGTATAGCTATAATGAACTGATCCTACAGATAAAGTATGTAAAAAAAAAAAAAAAAAAAGTCCGTCAGGCAAATGTTCCGTAAACTAAGCGAATTCATCACCCGTTGAATAACTTTAAATAAAAAAGAATTGAACATCGAAATTAAGTTTTGTTAATTAATGAAATGAAATAAGGTATGGCATTCCTGTGTGAACAAAATTAAATTCTTGCAATCTATAAGTATTACAAAAATTCCCACATTTTATAATTAGCATTAAGTATTACAAAAAAATCCCACATTTTATAATTAGCATTATTGTTATTGTTATTGTAATCAACCACATTAATTAAATGAAATATATGACCAGTGATAAACAAAGCTATAATTGTGGATATTTTAAAACAATTTTCAGTTTTATCATGTTTATAAACTTACCCATTGATATCTTCACATTGACTAAATAGAGAAAAATAACAGAAAGTTTCGAGTTAAATTCGGTAGATGATGTTCGTATGTTTCAATAAAACAAAAACATGTTACTAATTAAAAACAAGTTCAATGTCCTAAGCAAATATACACAATCATCAAATAATAATAGAAAGTTATTGCGGTTTTAAATTAATTTGAAATTTAACTTAAATGTCATTGTATTAAAAACATATAACGCAAACGTTTTCTGAAGATTATTACACAGCGCTCTTACATACAAATATAGTTATCAAACACATGCTAGATTAATATTTCACAGCTGCTATTCATGGCGATATTTTTGTTAAATATAAAACATATGCAACGCTAGTTTATAAGCTGAATTAATTTCTCTTTTTATTTGAAAAAATATAGAAAATAAATTTAGCTCTCAAGTATACATTTACTCTTAATATCCAATTTCCCTAATTTTCAGAAACTATTTTTCTCATTTATTTCAAAAATATAGGTATACGCATTTTGCTGTAAAGGAACAAATATTGTTGCCAATAGGGCGATTTTTAAATTTTCCGTTTTTAGGTATCACCCCGTAGCGTTTCAGAAAGTTTCAGAAAACTTTTTTCTTATTCTATTTAAATGGCTTATGCGGAGTTTCGTTGCGAAAAACATAATAATGCCACTAAAGCGATTTTCAAATTTTGGGGCGCAGGTAACCTCGCACCCTCCTAATAGTCCGATTTCACTGATTTTCGGGAATTATTTTGTTCTTGTTTTACTTAAATAGGCTATACGGAGTTTCGTTGCGAATGAAATATTAATGTCGCTAGCGCGATTTTTAAATTTTAGGTAACGCACCCCTCAGCTAATAGCCCAATTTCGCTGATTTTCCTTATTCTATTTCAATGACATATATCGAGTTTCCTTTAAAAAATTAATTTGCGGCCACTAGAGCGAATTTTAAATTGGGGTTAACCCCCAAACGTTTTTCAGGTATATCCCCACTCCCAGTGATCTGATAATTTTCAAGAACTTTTTTTCTTACTTTATTTAAATGGTATATGTCGAGTTATGTTGTAAAAACAATTTTTGGTGCTGTTACAGCGATTTTTACATTTACATTTTGCTCCTAATGGTCCAATTTGGCTTATTTGCAGAAACTTTTTTTTTATTCTATTTAAATGACATATACGGAGTTTCGTTGGGAAAAAAAATATATTAATGCCACTTGAGCGATTTTAAATTTTGGGGTGCAGGCAAACCTCTCTGCTAATACTCGATTTGCCTGATTTTCAGAAATGATTTTTTCTAATTCTAATATTAATAGATTTCAGGTAATTCTTCCTCTTCTAATAGGCCGATTTTAATGATTTTCGAAAACAAATTTTATTATTTTCTTTCAATTACATATACTGAGTTTTCTTTAAAAGCGTTTAAAATTTCATACACCAGAGAGATTTTTAAATTTCGCTTTAACCTCTAAAATTTTTGCAGGTATGCTCCCACTCCGAGTGGTCTGAGCGCCATCATTTTCGATTTTTATTAATTTATTTTAAGGATTTTTGCTAAATTTCTTTGAGATAAAGCAAAAATTTCGGCAGTTAGAGTGATTTTTCAATTTTTTTTAAATGATTGCTGTAGGTTAACCCCCTCTCCAATGGTCTGGGTTTGCCGGTTAACGAACTGTACAAATCGTTTGTTAATTGATGGCTATGTGCTGAGTTTCGATGAGTAAAACCAAAAATTGCGACCGCTAGAGCGTTATCAAACATATTATGTATATATTATATTATATATACACACACATAGAGGGAGAAGGAGAGAGACAAGAGAGAGACAAATAATTGACAAAGTTTTATAATTTTTTATATTTTACGGTGCCTAGTAGGTACGATCGAAGCATATTTGGATAGATTAGCAAAAAATCTTCGCATTGGTACATCCGCAATAGCTTACATTCCATTCAGAATTCGCTTAAAAAAAATAATTAACTAAAAAATGGATGCTTTACGGGTGCGGTTGCAATAGCTTAATTCTTTTAGAATTCGCTATAATCAAACTGAGTGTCTAACACAAGAAGTCCGGGAAAAATTCACCTTGACGGATGCAGTTTTGACCGATTCAGAAGCTGAAATGGAAAAGAAATGACATCATGGCTAGACTCCAATAATGTGAATGGATTTACAGGTTATGTACACAAAAAATGGCCGTGGCTAAAATATCAAAATATTTTCTTCCGTCCCTAACAATCCAATCCAGCCTAATTCAATCTAGAAATAAGTGGAAATAGGAATATAAAGAACAACTTACCATTTACATCAATCCAAAGACAGAGCACAAGGAGAAGAAATAGATCAAACGCTGTTAGTACACTAAAAAGATAACGCTCGCCATACGAGATTCCGAGAGCTAAATTTACAACCTCGTCCTTGCCGGAAACGAGTTGAGTTTATTTGTTTATTTACTTAGTGTAATTACTCACTAAATTTGGATTTTCTATAAAATTCATCATTTTATTACAGCAGAAATGTGGCTAGTGGTTTTCAGATATTAATTACAATTTTAAAATACATAATATAAATTGTGTTGCGTTGTGCATGTTAATTTATAGTAGCTTTTGTCATTCAGCATTATAGCAAATTGAACAGGGAATATCTTAGTAACAAAATACATTTGTCAGAGTCCCACTTCTGGCCACTCTAAACTTTGTGGGTGGTAAAAGTATTTTAAGCATGATAAATGCGTTATACTTTGCTTTGTTCTGCGGTTTCTGGTTTAGCTCGTGAATTAATTAAGTTCATTTCAACCTGTTGAGTATTTTGTACAACTTTGCCGGTATTATAGTCATATAATATTCAAGCATACAATAATTAATTTTACCTGCTTCTCCCTTCAGCGTTTTACTAGGAGTGCCGCCGAAACTGGTTACGATGCAAAGTGGCATAAGGGTGACTGAATTTGTTGTTACCTGAACATACGTCAGCAGTGCTCTTGCGCTTTGTTCTTTAAATTTTTGAAATAAGCTCAAAGTGCCATAACAGAAAAAATCAGTTATTAACTTTAAGATCGTCTTTTTGAAATGATAGTTACAGCGCGTTTCAGTAAAAGGCATTGTTCACATTTTGAAAAAAAAAAAGAAGTAAAAAGTAAAATGAGATAATTCATATCTATCAATTTCTTATACTTTAGGTGAAATTAAATAGTTATGTGATGCTTGTATTATAACTAGACTGCGCAAACATTTTGTATAATATAATTTTATTTTGTAGACATCAAGTTCCCATTATTGGTAATTACTTATTGGTTATAACAGAAGAAAAATGACAGGCAACGTAGACGTGTTCAATGCTTTTATTCAATAGTGCAAAAGCATTAAAAGCTTGTGGTACTGTTTCCTTTATATGAGCATTTACAGTACATGAAATAAAAGTAAAATTGCAACCTATGCGTTATCCACCCTAATAAGTAACATTTATAATATTGAGAACAGAAAAGACTAATTGTGAAGATTAAAAATAAAAGAAGAAATAATACTAAAATTTGCATTTGCGGGGGATCGAACGCACTACCCTCATGTTATTAGCTAGACTCTTAAACCGCTGGACTTTCTGGCCTTTTTTTTTTTTTTTTTTTGAATGATTTGGTTTATTTACGGACGCAACATCTCAGGTCATCAGCGTCCCATTCAACTCAGGCGTGAAACGGCCGACAAAGTTTGCTCAGAGGTCTCTTATGGAGATCATGGTAATTATTCTCCTGCCTGGAATTGGGCTCGGCTTTCTCCGTTGTCGTTCTTAAAAGGAGACATGACTTCATTTCAGGTTCCCTCGGTCTGTAAGGTAAAGTCAGGCTAAAGCATTTTGTTTGTAATCTTATTTTCCTACAGAGAGCAGAGTGATAGGTGAAGAGTCCATCGTCTTCATCTTAGAATAGGTCCTAGTATAAGCATTAACCACGTGACAATCTACTCACAAGAAAAAGTACGCAGCCTACATACATGTAAATATAGGGAGCGAATTATAATTATATATATAAAACTTAATATTTATATTAATAAAAATGCAGAGTCTACTAACAGTTATTATTCTTTTGTATCAGAATGTAACATAGCTGTTTAATAAAATAAAATAAAATAAAATGGTACATCATGCTGAAAGTTAAATTCCAATTATTATTAACCACAAAAGAGACAATATTTCAATTATTGGTCAGAAAACTTCGTAGTTTACAAATGTGTTTAACACATTTATGTGTTTAACACATTTGGCGTAAAATATTCCGTTCTTGCAATAAAGAGTGCATTTAGCGTGTTCTGAGAGTAGAAAAAAAAATTTTGGAAAATGCACGGCTTGTGCGACACTATTGTCGGTCAATAGTTATCACATCAGGTGAATCAACATTTTCAAGTGCAGTGAAAGTGATGAATGATTTACTAGCCAGTTTCCAAAAGCATCCCCTTCAATAATAATAATAATAATAATAATAATAATAATAATAATAATTATTATTATTATTATTATTATTATTATATTTTACTATAATACCGTTGACAATTTTTTTCTGGCGGATGAATGCAATTGCTTTTCTTTACATTAGGAACCATTCTAAGAACTAACGTAGTATAGAAGGAATTAAGCTATTACTTGGACGTAAAACGACCAATAACTAGAGGTTGTGATTTTGAGCATTGTAAAATTAGGAGTTTAATATTTAGCATTTTGCAACTTTTATACATTTTAATGTGGCATTTTGTAACGTTCTGGCGATAAATGTATTGTCTTAATTAAAGCACATAATCATTAAAATGTAATTTATATGTATGATCACAACAATTAATTGAAAAATAACAAATGTTTGTATAATATACTTAATATTGATAAGACATTCATTTCAGCGTTCTTGAATAATTAAGTGGTTTGCTCAATAAAGAATGATCATATTTTTTTTCTAATTTCTCGCTCTAAAATGTAGCTTTACAATATTTAGTTTGCCTAGTGCGTATTAATTTAATAGTTGTCACTTCGGGTTTCCGCCTGTGAGACATGTTTAGTTCCACCTATAGTAAAATGGAGGTGACACAAGATGAATCATATGCTGGTTTGAAATTATGTTTTTGTTTCAACAGTCCTTCAAATTGAGGACTATGAAGAAATTTACCTTTCCTTTGCACAGCTCGAAGATAGTTTTAAGCATTCAAAGAGATGAAGTAATCAATTTCAAAGTAAGATGAACCCGGGACTTCAGTTTCTGCTCTAAAGAAAGAAAACATTAACACCGCTGGTGTAATTGTTAAAGAAAATCGTCTAATAGCATTAAGAAAACCCTTTCAGAAATTCCGAACATTTTACTGGGTGCCATTCACACATTGGTAACTGAACAGTTGCATATGAGACGTGTTTGTGCGCGGTGGGTTCCAAAAGACTGCTGATTCCTATTCAAAAGAACGTCGGCGGGCAGTTGAAAATGATTTATAGGAAGATATGAGGTTTCTTTCAAAGCTAATAACTGCATTATCGCAATGCAGCATGCGACTTGTTGCAAGCAAATGTGGCCTGCCTTTTGCATGTGATATGGCCTTGCAGTGTGTTCAGGACACCTCTGTAGTATGCAGGTTGTATATCGAAAAATTGAAATGATCATAACTTTCCCAACAGAAGAAAACACTTTTGCTGCTATTGAAACTCGGCTGTATTATTTGCGATGTTATTGCTGAATATCTAATAAAATCAATGTGTTGTGCCCCTCATCCTTCCCATTGTAAAGATTTAGTCCCGTGTAACTTTTTTCCTTTTCGCCAATTTGAAGAAATATCTTCATGGGAGATATTTTCCATAATCAGAAACAAGGGTAAAAGCTGAGGAGGCGATGCTGGAGAACTTGTCAAAAAATGAAGACCAGTAGCATCCAATGGGGACTACTTTGAGAAAGATCATTAAAAGTATGAAAATATTTAAGGATTAATTAAACAGAACAAAAGTCATCCTAAATTATTTAATTTCTCTGATTCCCTCACAGTACTATGTAAATTACATTTAAACCGCTTATAATGCTTTTGCGCTATTGAATAAAAGCATTGAACACATCTTTTCTGCTATGACAAAATCTAAATTATATTTTATGAAAAATATTTCACCATCTACCTTTTTTGTAAAATCCCAAATGTACTGAGAGCTGTTTTAGGAATTCCCGGAAATTTACTAAATTTTGAGCGTATTCCCTCCTTATTATTGCTCCGAATATGTTAAACAATTCGAGCATGTAAATGTTCATATACCGCAATCAATTTGTCTTAACATGTTAGAAAATGGTATCTTTTCTTTCTCTCTCTCACGCTGATGACCTGAGATGTTAAAAGAGCGTCCGTAAATAAATGAAATGTCTCTCTCTCCTTCCCTCTCACACTTTTCTTTCAGATATATCTTCTTAGAAAAGCATATTTGTAGAACTTTGTACCCTATGGCTACTCAATTGTAATATGCTTGTCTAAAACGCCTTTTTTGTCCAAACGTTGGTCATATAGTATGCATAAGAAAATTTCAGAGCTACTTTCGGTCATAACTGTCAGTTTTCTCTCGCTGTTTGATGAATATTTTGTTTTTTCATTATCTTGAAACACTTCGCTCGTTGACGGAAACAAAGAGAATTGAAAATAAAACGAAAGTACTTTCCTCTTAAACAGTTTGAGAGTAACATATCTGAATTTAATCTCTCCTGAGCAAACATCTGGCTATTATTCTTGAAAAATGTATAGTAAAGCCAGTAAGCATTCTCAACTAGTGTCACTGAACAAAGGTTCGATTAGAGGGAGCACATTTGCTAATGTAAGTGATGTAAGTTTTTTCTGAACTCAAACTTTGTTTAATCATTGGACAGGCAGAGACTTTTGGAAACCAAGTATTCTAAAACATGGCAAAAGGAAAAGTTTTTCTTCGATAATTTTGCTTCGCATTTTCGCATACATTTTCCACTTTGAATGAATTTGTATTTTTTTTTTTTTTTTTTTTTTTTGCGTGCTCAGAATAGCAGAAGAGTACATATATTACGAAAAACTAAAATATGAAAAAGTCTTTTAGAGGGATTCTGTGTTTTATCATCATCCCTTTCGATACACTATTTTTTAATTTATTTTTTATGGAATTCTTTGACGGAAATATATGAGGCGGGAACCAAAGAGATACTCCATCCTAAGGAATTGCGCTCTATAAGTTTTATGTTCTGAAAAATTCATCGACCTACACGATCGAACCCGCGAATTTGGGGTCTAAGCTTAAGATTAGCGCTTTGTACCTTTGAATTTATTTATGAGTTATAATATTTGCTCAATACAATCCTAGAGAAAACGTGCCTCACTTTATTTCGAACAATTCCTTCCACTTCTGACTCAGCATTTGTTGTTCCTTAAATCAGAATCAGAAATCATGCGACTTATATGCTCATTCTGCATTTAATAATGTAACAAAAATATTTTTCTCAAAGATGCGGAACCAAATGAAATTGAATAGTTCGTGACGTTTTAATCTAAATTCATAAAAGCAGACCATATCTTCACTTAGAAATTAAGTGTAAATCTTGAGAAATATGTTCAATGAATCGTCACAGATCACGGACGTGTGCGAAAATACCTAAACTATTAATTTGTTGTTATTTTAGCAAGTGTGTCGATATTTATAGAAACTCTGAAGAAGAAAAATATCTCGCAAATAAGTAATTCCTCTTAAATAACCTGGTATCTTAGGTTGCTTTTGTGCAGGTTCTCACAAATGCGTGCTCTTTATAACAAACTAGGCAGTGATGTGATTACGAAATTTACAAAATTGCATTTTTCTAAACAAAAAATAATAAATAGGCTTACATGATTACAGTCTGAGTGACGTGTTTCTGTGACAAAATTTGATGAAATCTTACCGATAGCCGAAGTGTAGCCGCATATAACTGAACAGGGTACCTTAATGTTTTTAAAGTATAACTGTTTCTCTTAACGAAGATCTAAAGAAATTATCTTTGATGAAATGAGTATAAATGGGCCCGGAGCCCACAACACTTAAAGTTAACTGGCAATCATTTTTTCACAGTAAGGATAAACTCAGGGAAAAGCCCTACCCAGGCAACTGACCATATGGGATTCGAACCCGGGACCTCAGGATTTTCCGGCAGATACGCTGACCAATGACTAGATAGGCTATCCCCTTGGATAACTGCTACCTTGTTAATAGTAGTATTAGTAGTAGGTGTATCTTATTGCTTTTAAATTCTATGTATATACACATTACAAATATATTTTATGCCTGGATCGTAAGCCGTCCATAATTAAAGTATGATATTACAGTTAGAAAGAGGAACAAATATTAATACAAATAAAACATTATTATTATTATTATTAGTATTATTATTATTAACAGTAATAATAAATATTAAAATGGGAAGAATGATATTTACAGATACATGAATGGAAACATATTACATTATTTTTAATTACACTAGTTTGAGCCAGCAGTAAGTAGCCTCCTGCTCCATATAGTAGAATAGACTTAATCATGGCATTGTACATTCTCTCTAGTGTAACTAGTATATCTGGAACGCGAGTCAGAACACGTAATAAATCATTTACTTGACTTCGTGCTTTATAATTAATAACAGAAAATCGCTTATTCAATTTCACACTTATTTAATATAAAAGGTAACTCCTTTTTTACTTTGTGTTTCATTCCCATTGTTGTACCATTTTTCATCTCTGCCATTACATAGCTATTCTTAAAAGGCTTTGTTTTGATTAAACATATATTGCAAAGTCTTACGATAATAGTAGGTAGTTACCCAATTTTCTAAACTAACTTTTTGATTAAAAATAAAAACTTTAAACATTTTTATAACACTACGTACAGTTTTAAGTTGTAAGTCAAAAAGTTACATATGTATCAAATACCTCACCTACAACCAGAAATTACCGACACCGGTGGCCGAGGTCACAGGATTCGTTAATGGAATCTCTGCGGTTAGAGTCCCATCATTTGCCCTGACTTGAGATTTCTTCCAGATTTTCCTTAGTCCTCATCATGGTCGGAAAGGCACACCTGAAACGCTTCTCTCCCTCGAAAAACGTGATGTTTACCATAAATCATCTTTATCTAACATGTAATCAGTATCCACAACCTATGATACCTTAGTAGTGCAAAGTATGGTTATTACATAAATTGGAATTTTAGATTTAGAAAATTACCGATTTAGTTTACTCAACAAATACAAAGACACGTTAGTTAGATTAACTTAGTTACTTTCGAAAATATAAATCGTGGAATATTAATATTTGTTTACTTTAATTTGATATCTAATGATATAAATGTTGAAACTGTCATATAACATTATTTATTAATACGAATTATATACCAATTTTATAAATTGTCGCTCATTTATTAATAATATAAACTCTCTTTACAAGCATTCTTTAAAAGTGGTTTTAAAAGTGCCATATAGTGTTTAACTTTTTTTTTTTTTTGAATGGTGTTTAACGCCCGTTTTAGCTACTGAGGCACCACAGGTGGTGAACACTGATGATACATGACATGAAATGTAATGATATATCAGGAAAGGATTTTTTTAAGGAAGGAAACGTTCCAGGCCTAAGTTTTAGGGTACCTCCCCGGCATTTGCCAGTTATGAAGACTGAGGAAAACGTGGAAAAAACCTCAGTCAGGGCGGACGGTCCTGGCGGATTCGAACCCTAGACCTCCCGCTCACGAGTCCGCGTTTTAACGACCGTGGCGGTATTGTTGTTTAAGGAAAGAGCTTTGCATATTATAACGCATTTATAATTAGCAACATTTTGGATGCAAAATAATACTGATATGTGTCTGTGCAGATATTTTTGTCCAGTATCGATTAATAAACCTCTCGGTTTTGTGTGACTTTTAACTTTTATTTTGTTTTTGCTTATATAAAAAGGTGAAAGCAAATTCGCTGAATCAAAAGTGTTTGATCATTACCACACACTGCATCGGGTACTTATGGTTTTTTTTTCCCCCTATTCAATGCCAGCCCATTGTTCTCTTGAACTTGTGTGTATTCTTCCCTTGCATGGGGATAATGTAGCGACCGGGACTTTCCTAGAGAACTGCTGCGTTGTCTCGATGGAGATCATGGTAAATGCGATATGGTTATGATGCACCAATGGGGGAGGGGGTACTTAGACTTAGGGATGAATGAAATGAATTGATGATGGCGCAAGTGAGTTCGGTGTCCCTGGCACCTTAAAGCTTGCATTCATTTTCTCAGGGTAAGGAAAAAACACCGAAAAAAAAACCTTATCCAGACAACTTGACCTGACCGGGATTCGAGCCCAAACCCCCGAATTAGTAGTAGCAAAAGTTGCCACCAGACCACAGAGGCGGTTATGTAACACAGTATAAAGTTAAATTTATTAACAGGATCACGAAACCGTGCGTCTTCTTGTTTGTTACGGTAGCAATCTATAAATACTTTGAGAAATTGAGGCAAAGTTTCCCAGATTTCTCATTTCGTTTTTCCAGGACGTGTGGTTTACCTTTGTACACTTTATCTTTAAAGTTTCCCAGATTAAATGTCACAGAAAGTTAGATGCGACGATCGAGAAAACCACACATTCCTGCCGATAATTTATTCTCGAATGCCGTACGGAGTTCAGTCAGGAATCTTTTACTTTATGTTCTGTCGCAGGAAAAGAGCCAGCCTGCACTTCCTCTCCGTTAAAACATGAAAAAGAAATGCTAAATATTCACATTCTTTTAGACACAGACGTTTGTTCATAACAATGAAACCTAGCATCCTCTCGCCAATCTTTATTGTATTTTTACTTTCTCTGCATAGAGCGACTTCTCATGGATATTTTCAAGCACCCACTTGCTTGTTACATATTAATGCAAATTAGATCAACCCCTTTCCAAAAACCTGGGAAAGTTTAGTTAAAAATATTTGTCATACTATCGATTAAAATCTATTCAAATCACCGGACTGTGTCCTTTTCAAGTAAGTTTGTGAATTTAAATTCAGAATTTTAAAACTTTTTGCCCAAAACCATAAGAAACATCCTTTTACTGCGTAAAACATTTTCCAATCATGTCTATTGTTCTAAGCGAGAACATTGCACCGTCTTTTAGGATCTTTATTTTTGGTACCTCCAATTTCTCCAATTATACAACATAATGAAGTTTTAAATTAAATGTAACGTTAATGCCCGGTAATCTCTCGAAAGCTAATTTCCGAACGCCAGGGGTTAAATTTATCTCACAATACAATTATAATTGTAAATCTGGAATCCTAAGAAGTGTAGAAAAGTAAACGTAAAAATAAGACCATCTAATCATTATCGTAAAAGCATATTCTGGCAGAAAGCAGGGAAACAGAGTTGTAAGAAATGAGAATTTACCACCACAATTTCTGAATTACAACAGAAGTTTGAACGCCTGCATGGAAGTGTTGGTTCAGCAGACATACACACATAAATCGGGAATATCTCAAGCGAATATCTGACAAAGAAGGTCAATTGCTATAGGGAAGAGAGGGGAGCTAGGGAGGAGGGTTGGTAAAGGGAAGGGGGCTTCTGGTAAGGTTCTACACATGTTTGTAAAAGCGTATGAAAGAATGTTAAAACAAGACTAGAGTATATCAGCAGACAGAAAATCGAGGCAGAAAGTAACACGAAAGCCTCCTTGAGCCTATCAAATAAAATTAAACTAACCTACGATAAAGAAGTGTATATGCGTGTTCTAGGAAGAAATCAGAGCTCATGGAATGGCATGGTTTAGACTAGGAAGCAGGAAGGCTAAAAAAAAAAAAATAAAAAAAAAATAACGGATAATTCTGGATATTCTGGAAAAAAATGTACCTACTGTGAACACCTGAGAAAACGCTGTTCCTAAAAAACTTTTTTAAGGCAATTGAAGATCGATTGGCATGCTGGGATTTGTTTGCACACCATGCTAATTGTAGGCATTTTGCTAACCAAAGTGCGTGAAGCTAGAAGCAATTTATTTGCTGATTAGAATGAAATAACTTGTGTAATTATAAATAATATATAATCTTTCATATTTTAAAAAAGTTTAAAATGTTTATTTATTTGATATCAATATTGTCTTGTTTTTATTGTTATTTGTTCCTCTTTCATATTGTGTCATATTTAAGCATAAAATATATTCATAATGTGGTACATAGAATTTTATTACAATAAAGATACACCTAATATATATAATTATTCATATAAAACATGTTATGCAAGTGTATTTGTGTATTTGTATATATGCATGTATGCAAGTATCTTTGTGTGTATAATACGAAGATAATCATAGGGATTTATCTTAGCTTTCCTGAATATTAAGCATTTTTTTTATGTTTAAAGGAGAGTGTTAGCATGCACTGCCTTAAGGGCCGTGCGACTATTATACTTTCATTTGTGTATTTGTAAACCACCATCATCACCTCTTTATGCTACAGAAACATATGTTGTATACATTTGACAATAGAAAACCAAAAATGGTGATCATAGCCGCCTAGTGATTCAGTAATTTAAGTCACAACTGCCTTTAAAATCAACAAGACAGACTTTCGTACAAAAATCCATCTAAACGTGTCTTCCTGCACACTTGCCTGCTTCATTTCTGTATTCCGAACTTCGTATAACTTTAATTTTGAAGTCTTGGTGAAACAAAGGCAACTAATTCAGTGTAATAACAGTAGATATCCGAATTAAAAGATAACGCATCATATTCATTATTCATTAAGGAAGACGAAAGAGCACTGGACTTGGAAGATATGGAAGATGTAAAAATAAAAGAGCACGAAGTTTCCACAGAGTGAATAATTAGAACAATAAGAATAATATCCTTAAAACAGGCAAGGCCTTAAAGCGATGAAGAATCACGAAAATGAGGGAATAGAAAGCTAAAAACATTTATTCATCTTCCAAAACTAATCCATTATTGGAAAAAATCAAATACTTGAACAGAACGGCGTGTTTGCAATACATATATGTTTGTGTACTTATAGTATTGAAGGAAAATGATAGTTTCCTAATATAAGAATACTACAATAATTCAAATATTGCAATTGTTTCCCAACTGTTGCTATATTCCACAGTGTCCTTATTTTGTCTTTATTTATAGTATATCAATCCAAATTGATCTGCACTGCACTGTGAACAAGCGGGTGTTTTCATTGCTAAGATAGTCTATTGCCTAACCTGCTCTTCTTAACTTAATCGTCCGGGTTAGTGAGAAGGCGGTCAGTCGCGAACTCGTGAGTGAGAGGTCTGGGGTTCGATTCCCTCCAGGGCCGACCTCCCTGACTGAGGATTTGACAAGGCTTCTACAGTCGTGATAAATGGCAAATGCCGGGGAGGTTCCCCAAACTTAAGTCTGGAACGCTTCCTTCCTTAAAAAAATCATTTCCAATTTATAACTGTTAAAAAAAACAAAAAGACCCTCCTGAATTTTGCATCTTCTGTCTGTAAAATGAAGAGTTGTACGTTTACCAGTCCGCAGGATGAGTTGAATTAGCTTGTGTACTGACAGGTATTATGTAATGATTGAAATTAAAGGTGTAATTATGAAATAAATAGCATTTTATTTAAATTGTGTTAAATAACAGTTACTTATTACAGAGCTGAAAACGCATTATTATACAGAAGGTGCTAAAAATGTATAAATATTTCAAGCAAAGAAAAAAACCGTGTTAACATAACAAAACTAAATTCACATAAACAGAAATTGATGAACAGTAATCATCTTAGACTTTTACAGCATACTACACATTACTGTTGTTTTTCGGTTCAACTTAGAAATATATTAATAGACATCTACTGTGGAAGTGTGCATACTTTTTGGCACCCTCGTTATTTGGAATTCAAATTCAGAACTATTGTTTTTACTTAAGTTTTTTTTATGTATAATAAACTGTTAAGTTCATATAAGTCCGTAGTCCCTCGTCTCTTTCTCTCTCTGTTTGTCTATCTGTCTGAGAAGTTCAAAGCAACATTTATATAAATATGTCATTGAAAGTGGAAAGCTGATCTCTTATGACGCCGCAGGAAATTTAGTAATAAAAAATAAAACGAATACGTCCCATGGCAGTTCATTACGCTTAGTCTTCATGTTCTATCTTCTCTCAAATTAATAAATTCTTCACGCGCTTCTTACACTTTTTATAACGACATCAACTTTACTGCTTCATGAGACAAAGAAAGGAATTTACATTTAAACTTCTTTGTGTCTCCGCCTCTCGGCAGTTGCCTTACTGTTAGTCCTGGTGGTGTAGTGGTAACCATACTTGACTCCCAAACCCAAGATCGTGGGTTCAATCCCGGCTAGGGTCGATGGATTTTTTCGGGGGTAAAAATCCTAAGTGTGGCTTCCTTCGGAAGGGAAGTAAAACCGTGGGTCCCGTGTCGTACATGTACGGCACGATAAAGAACCTCAAGCCTGGAAGAAGAGGCCTCTGAGCAAAATTTGTCGGCCGTTTCACGCTCTGAATTGAATGAGACGCTGATGACCTGAGATGTTAAACAGCGTCCATAAATAATTCAAATCAACAATCAACAAAGCTTTCCTGCAAGAGTCGATCTTTTCCATCATCATCTAGTAAAAAACATTGCGCTGCAAAGGAAAGAGCAAAATACGTGACTGTTTTTTTTTTATTTTTCAGGTATGGAGTTTTTTAACGCGGCATAAACTTAAGAAATGGTACCCACCGCTTAATTTCTCTCTCGGAGAATCTGCGCATTGGAATTTTACGTCCTGGAAAACTCATCATGTCAACGGGGATCGAACGCGCGAAATTTGGGTCTCTTCAAAATGTTTAATAGAAAAATGGAGAAAAAGACAAATTATTTCCCGCTCCTTTTTAGCAGTTCAACGTACCTACCGCATTCATTTTCTCGGGTCGCTTTATAAGAAACGATTATATTTAAACAACCAGCTTATTATTTTAACACCATACTTATTACCTTCCAGCCATAAAAGTTTGTTAGAACCCACAGTGCCGTTTATGATAGAATGTTATTTCAGAAAATAGTTCTGGTTAAGGTGAACAGTATCTCCGATATGTTTTAAGAATAAACAAGGCGTCAAAATCATCTGCGCCACTAAATGCGATTTCAGTGTCTGAAGTGAAATAGTTGAATACACGACACTTTGTTTATCCGACTTTCTTAATGCCAGGAGCGTCTGTCTTAATGTAGTAGATAGAGTGCCAAAACATAACGAATATCAAGCTCTTAACCTTAGTTCGCAATTCTGCTAAAAGTATTATATCCAGTCAGCGTTTAAATTGACTAAGAAGATAATTAATCTAAATTTAAACTGAATACAAATTACATTTTCACTGAACCCAACTGTATTAACGATCGTAAAAAAATATGAATCAGAATATATTAACATTATCTGAATAATAGAATATAAACAAAACAATGTGGTTAATCGACAACAAGTACCACAACAAAATGGGACACCAGTAAAACGTGGCCAATATTTTTTAAGAAAAGAAAGCATTTGGGGTTAAAACAAGAGAAAAAAAAAACTTCCATGAATAATGGTTTAAAATATATTTACATGTTATATACGTTTAGTCGAAGCCATTAAACGATTAAGGCTTCTGTATCGCTTTCACGAGGCTAAGAACGGATAGAGATAACATCTATTGTTATGTTTTTGAGTCATCGGCTCTCTGAAGGTGGACATCTTTGGGCTACTTAAGCCCAGCACTCTCTTAGAATCATTTCGAAATTGCTTCATCTTCCAATTTATGCTCAGTTAATAAAAGACAAATTTATAGAGGTCCCGTGATCCAGGCGAGCCTATAGAACCAAAATAGCATGGTAGCAATTTTCTCTATGTAGATGCCCAGATCACAAGACCATGCCTGTAGCAATTCGGAACTTCTCGATTAACTCCTCATTCAAGCCGTTATTATCGTGACTTTCTGAGGTTTTTGGAAGAAATGACAAAAACTGTGTTGGCCATATTTTGAATTTCCGCCGCTCTCTTATTTTAGCTCATCTATAAGGAAGCCTAATTCATCCTCCATATTCTTTTGTATTTCTTCTCTCCACTTTTTCACCGCCTCCTGATCTTCTTTCCCGCACACCTGCCATCTCTGGAGATCTAATCTGTAAACTCCATAGATTATTTCAATCTGATCCATGTATTAAAAAAAACCAAGTATCAGCTTTTTTGTACTGCTAGAGATCTTCTTTCCTTACAGTCGCACCTCACATGTGAAGATAAGTCCATAAGTTTCCGGTGGCCGATAAGATTATCGCCTTCACAAAACCCTTATCGGGCGTCATACCTTATCCGTTAAGTAAATAATTGCAGCTGTAACTTCCGCTCCGCTATTCAGTTATTAATATATAGTTGCTTAAAGAAGGCTGGCTATGTGTAGAAGATCGTGTCATGTTCAAAATGGAGTATCCAGCTGTTATTAAGTTCTTCACAAAAGAAACCTTGGTCTTTAGAGGCAGTATTTCGCCAGGTTTACGCCCCTCCATTGATTCTCTTTTAGACAAGCGATCATAGTAGAGGACCATAGTTTCATCTCATGCAACAATGGTTTGCAGAACTTCTCTCTCGTTGCCATGACAGAGCTCCAAAAATGCCTGACAACAGATGACTCGATGCTGCTTTTGGATTGAGGAAAGAAGTCTAGGCACCCAGCTTGCACTAACCTTATTCATGTTTGAATGTTCATGAACAATTCGAAGGACTGTTGTTTTAGAAAGGCCCAACCTTGCTGCTATTTCTGTAACTTTGAGCCGTCGGTCTTCCATAATTTCTCCTTCCACAAGAACGATGTTTTCAGGAATGAGCGCATTGAAGGCCCGACCTGCATGCTGTTCGTCTTCAATGCTTTCTCGACCCATTCGAAAAAGTTTGGCCCATTCTTTTACGGTAGAATATGAGGGTATGTTTCCTCATATACATCGTCCAATCGCTGTTTAATTTCATTTGGAGTAAGTCCTTTTTTTGTGAAGAACTTGATAACAGCTGGATACTCTAATGTGATCATGCCGCAATCTTCTACGCATATAGCCTTCTTTATGCAACTATATCTGAACAACTGAACATAGCGGAGCAGAAGTTACAGCTGCAATTATTTACTTAACAGATAAGGTGTGACACCTGATAAGGATTTTGTGAAGGCGATAATAGGCCGGAAACTTATGGACCTACCCTTGTACACTGGCCTTGAATTTGTACTTTTGACAAATTATCGTGGATTATCAGAAAAAATGCAGCACCAGTTCACAATCTCATACTGTTATCTGAAGTTCAGCAACTTGTACTATAGCAATATGGAATTTTACAGCACGAGGTACTACATTTATACCGCCCATTCCCCCAATGAATGTGAAAACGTTCTTAATACTACCTTTATTAAACGCATAAACATTAATTGATACTGACTACAATAATTTTAAAGCAGTAATATTATGAATCCAACCCTTCATGGAAATGAGATTATATTTCCTTTTATCATTTTCTTCACACTATTATGTTCTTTCAACTTTTGCAAAACTTATGTTTTGTTTTACTGCTTTGAACTATTAAAATTAGAAGAACTAAATAACGTGTCATATATTTCAGAAATTCTGTAGTTTTTGTAGTCTTTGCTGATAATTAATAGGAAGTTAAAAGCTATAGAGATTTAAAACTATTACAGTCAAACATTCTTCACAAGTGAAAAAGGGGAGAAGGTTATATGTTTGGAATGAATAGAGGAGTAAGTTTTTAGCCTTTTTCTCACAGCTCTTCAATGTGAGACCAGGTACATTGAATCTCATTTTAGTCGAAACCGTACTTCAAGTTGCACCTTATTTCCTTAATCAGAAATTGAGGACATGAAAAATCTACATTTTCCCATTAAGCTTCATAAGTGATCACTTAATTTTAACATCTAACACGTTGAAGTCGGAATAGTAGTTTCAAAATTCCCATCTAATTATTCATTGCTTCTGATGGCAATTATAATAATAACTACATCTTATTTCAAGTGTTGTTTAATGTCAAGAATGACATAACAATCAAGTATATAAATGTTTCAATTAGAATCAGGACTTCAATATTACATGTGTTAGCGCGAATACATGTCTTTGTTAGGTTCATGTAAAAGGGATGTACGTGCTGGAATTTGTCGGAAAAGTTAGGAAGAGAACAATAGACTTGCCTTGAAAGAGGGTCCTTTGTTATTATTTACTCTTTCAAACCCTCCCAGACAGATCCGCCGACTCAAGGCGCCAAGTGTTATTTACTTTATACCTGAGTACGGCTAGAAATATGAGCTCTATCGGTAACTGTATTTGTCATCAAAAGAAATACCGCAAGCAGAAATGCGAGTATTACAGAAACCAAGGTCTTAGCTATTTCAAAGAGAGGCCGCATATATGGCCGAAGCGTGCTTTATCGCAGACTTAGTGTAGGAATGTAAAAAAAAAAAAAAAATGGCAGATATCTCCTTTTTCGTAGCGTGGGAATAACAGATTAAGTTTCCTGGTAACGTGGCAGGGGAAAACTTCAACCAATCAACATATTACAAAAACCTGAGGAATAAAAGCGAGCATGCAATAAACCATAACTATTGTGATACAATAAAATTATAGAAGGAATCAAGTTCAATAATATTTAAAGGAGATGAATTTTCGTGAGGGGCGGGGCGAATTCACATAACATTAACTATAATAAGTAAGTTTTAAACATTCGAGAGTTAGTGGTAGTTATTCAGTATCAGCATCAGTCATCATTTATTCAGTGCCACAGTAGATTAGTTAAGCCGTCGCGGAGAGTCAAAGTAAATCGGTCGGTAAGTGAGAGTCAGTCAATGCAAGAGTGATAGTAAGAATACGAGCTACAAGTCACACCAAGCAATTGCTAAGGTATAGCCGTCCATGTGACATCACGATAAAGTCTTTACAGCAAAGTGAGTAGTATGATTATAAAGTGTTTATGCGAAATTATAGGTGACTGCCGGATTTCAAACTTGTGTTAAAGTGGCTAAATACACGAGTGAAGACAGTGAATTACAACCCGGGTGTAGATTATAAAGTACATATAGGACCAGAATTATAACCACAAGTGCATGTTCCTGAACCCTTCAATTGTCGAATAAATTAAAAGTCCAAATCGAGTCGAACTTTATATTATTACAGTGAACAGTCTCCTTCCTTCCCTAATGACATTACGTCATTAAAATCAGTCCATATTCCCCTGAGATTCCTATCCTCTGCTTTGGAGTCAGAGAAATAGGAAACATCGAACTCATGACTTCAAGAGCCAAGGCAAGATAAGAAGAACATCTAATCATCTGATTAAATAAATAAAATTAATCACCGATGATATTAAAATCCCCCTCCCACAATAATATCTTTCCACGGTTCACGAACCATCATTTGCATGCTATTTACTATTTGCTCTTGTTCATGAACAATGACATCAACGATTTACAATTTGCTTTATAAAGCTTAATCTTACATACAATGTCCTGACACATGTACTAGTGTCTTTCATTAGGAATTAGGCCATTGTTTGCTTATAATTAACTAATAATTTCAAAATCATAAACTTGCCAACATCATAATTCTCAATCTTCTAACCAATCATTCTGAGATAGGTTTCTAATGATAGAAATTAAATTCTTGAATTAAAGAAAATAAACTACAACGAGAAACTAAACTAACGGCAGAAAAGATTCAAATAGCCCAAAGAGAGAAGTAAAGGCTAGATCTTGAACTTCTTAAATTAGAAGGAATTACTTCTTTCACCATCATAATTTACGTCCTGAAAGACGCGCCACTAATCACGTGCCCATACACGCAGGACGGAAATCACTAAGGCTGCTAGTGCAACTCTTGCTGCTGGCTGCAAGCTGCAGTCCGGAACGACGCGTCAGTGCTGTTTGCGTGTCCGCTTATAACAGTGAAATGTTGCAAGTATGTTTTATTCTCTGTTAAAAATAATATAACTTCTACATTGTTCTCCGGAACTGTTAAATATAAATTGATAGGGCATTGTTAGGCGGGTAAAATAGTCTAATGGTGGGAAATCTGCTCTTATTGGAATTCGCGATTAATTCACACACACACGCTAACTCTAACACTAACCCCGGGCAAATCCTAGAAACCGGTGGACCCATTGGTTTGTTCCTTTTCGTAAATATAAATGAATAGGGACGGGTAAGTCACTGTAATGGTGGCAAACCTCCTTTGATTGCAGCAGAATAAAAATCATAAACATCAATTTATTAGGCATCCTGTTCATGGTACTATGTTACCGAATAAATCATTGTAATGATGTCAAATCTCCTTGAACTCCAACATTAAAAAAAATAAACATGTAACGCCAGGATTCGAAACCACTATCTTCACAACTACAGCAAAACGCTCTAACCGTCTGAGCTATCGTGCCGTTGCGCTTGAAAGCCTAATTATCTAGCTATATCTGTGCAAATCACTACCTTGGTCTCTCTCCGCTATCGCTAGGGATTGCAGCCTGCAGCATGGCCGCACCAGCAGTTCTCATGATTTCCGCCCTGCCTGTAAGGACAATTCTAGTAATCAAAATGATGTCTTACAGACAGCAGTAGAGGAAGGAGAAGACTGACGAATGCTGTTCAATGGATTCTTGTTTGTAATAAATCCATGTATATGAATTAGGGTGTAATACACTTCAGAATATCACTGCAATATATTGATTTGCATTTACATAACACAATAAATTGATTTTATAAAGGCATTTAATGTATTAATTCATTAATTTCGAACGTGAGATTATTTTAACTACTTTCGGTATACAGTAAATAAGTGTGGGCTTATTAGCAGCTATTTTAACTGTAATGTATATAATGTGTATCTAGTAAAACAGATTCACAAACAGTGCATGACATTTTAGAGTCTTTGAATGTTTGCATTACATGTACAGCATCTTCATCAGTTCGTTTACATTCCTCCTGTTATGTCTTCCTCTTCGCCAATATTTTTCTACAATGTGTAAACTATGCAAGCCATAGTCACATTATAAGCAGATAAAGGTTAAACTCTTAACAAATTCAAGCAGAGAGCTTACGCTTCAGAATACCCAAAATATTTTCTACTAACCTTCTAGTACTTTTAAACGCCCTCGGAAATCTTTGTAGTGTTAGTGTAATAACAAGTAACTCCTAAGCTGCATTTGGAAACGGCTGCCATCCATTATTTCTTTCTGTAGTAAGACAACTGCCGGTGTCCGTTCTGGTGGTGAAACAGGCTTAGAATTAAGACATAAAACCCCTGTAGAAAATGCATGATCCAATTACAGAATTGCTGTAACGAGTTGAAAGCAAAGCTGTTGTTCAGCTGCGATGTACTAGATAGCGCTCTGTACCAATTCTTGCGAATAATCCTTGCGGCTGTGCTCACTGCGTGGCACTTTCAGTTGTTTCTGCCTAACGTGACGATCGCCAGCTCATCACTCAACATGATTGCAACAGGCTTTGCAATTAACCGGAGTAGACATTCTTTTGCTTCTCTATAGTATATTCATTGTTCTTTTTCTTTTCAATCTAGGCTGGGTTTTGTTCGGAGGGATGAAAAAAAATAACTAAAAGCTAGCAAATATTTTCTCACCTTCACTCTTTCATATTTCATAGGCAACATTCATTTTTCATTTTTCTGCATTACACTGAATAAAATTTGCTCATTCCAAGTCTGTGTGAAGTCATTTAAGAACAATAAATTTTGGTTCTATGCTCTATAAGTTCACTTCATAACCAAAGGTCAAGAACTTGGGTATCTAAGGGCCAGTAATGTATAAAGTTAACTGCAGTTTAGGGCATAAAATTAACCATCAGTTGTACTTAACTTGGAAACTTTAGTTGCATAAACACTAAAGATTATTTCATCTTACCCTCAATTAAATCTCTCGCGAAATTTTTCACATGAAAGCACTAACAAGAGTTCAGTAATTGTTAAATAAAGAGTACGAGGGTAGGTCCATAAGTTCCCGGCCTCGCCGATAAGGATTGTCGCCTTCACAAAAGCTTTATCCGGTGTTATACTCATCTGTTAAGTAAATTATTGCAGCTGTAACTTCCGCTCGCCGCGTTCAATTTTTCAAATATAGTTGCATAAAGAAGGCTATGTGTAAAAGATTGTGACATGTTCAAAATGAAGTTTCGAGCTGTTATTAAGTTCTTCAAAAAAGAAGGACATGCTGCAAATGAAATTAAACAGCGATTGGACAGCATAAGTGGGGAAGCATTCCCCTCATATTCTACCGTAAAAGAATGGACCAAACTTTCTCGAATGGGTCGAGAAAGCATTGAAGACGAAGAGCGTGCAAATCGGCTCTTGGAGGTGCTCACTCCTGAACACATCGCTCTTGTGGAAGGAGAAATTATGGAAGACCGGCGGCTCAAAGTTTCTGAAACAACAGCAAGTTTGGGCCTCTCTAAAACAACGATCCTTTGAATTGTTCATGAACATTTAAACATGAATAAGGTTAGTGCCTAGACTTCTTTTCTCAGTCAAAAGCAGCAATGAGTCATCAGTTGGCAGCACTTTTGGAGCTCTGCCATGGCACGAGAGAGAAGTTCTGCAAACCATTGTTACAGAAGATGAGAAACTATGGCACGAATACGTATACTGAACAAATGAAATTCATTAATTTCTATTTAGTCGCAATAAAGCTGTCTGTCTCTTGTTTCATTCTTGGTACACATTATTAATGTTGTTACGCTTGCCATTGTTTGATCCTCTTAGTATTACAATTTTATGTAGTTAATCTTTTCATATTATTGGCTATGTGTGTGGTCCTTAGAATCGTTACATTTAAATTATTAAGTATTGTCATAAAGGCCAACAAACAAACATTAAGACATACATTGTAATGGCCCTTATTTGATATATGAAATCTATACAAATAGATTACTGAATTTATACGGTTTAAAACGTATTGCCAACGAATATTTGTTATTTGAATTGAAAATTAAAGCCCTTACCTAACATAAAAACACGTGCAAATGGAGTTACTAAATTTATATGATTAAAAACATATTATCAATGAATGTTTGGAGCTTTAAATTGAATATTATAGCCTTTATCTTACATAATAAGATTCACAAATGGAATTCTTAAATTAACATAGCTAAATAACTATTACTATGAAATGTTTGGGGTTTTATATTGAACATTATAGTCTTTATTTAATATAAAACATATGAACCTATTAAATGAATATAATTAAACAACTGCTTTCAGTGAGTCTTTAGGGCTTTAAATCGGATATTTTCCGCTTCAACCTGCTATAACGCAAATCAACATCATTGCATTTTCTTTATAAAATGGCCATGTCCGCTCTCTAAAGGCCTAAGAATATTCCATATTATATGAAAAATTTGTATAGTGTAATTTGCTTCTGGTACTTCAGTTGGAAAAAACTCGTATAATTCTAATACGGATATTAATTTAACATTTACGGAACTTTCATTGGATGTGTTAATATTTAAGACGATTAATTCATATTTTTACATAAGTTCAGTTAAAAGCTGCTCAAGTGTTAAATGATTTATAATGGTTGTTGTATGAAATGTTAGTTGGACTAATTTTATAAAAGTTGGTTCAAAAATGTTATCTTGTTCCCTCTTGATGAAAATGCTGCCAACATCCAAGGAGAAATATAAATTAAGTGGCCTAAAGTACAATATAAATTACGATATTTAAAAAGAATGCGTTACTCCCAGTCTATATGGATGTAATTTTAGAGTGTTTCGGGTTGGCTTTCATTATTGTGAAATATTTCGGCAAGAGGAAATATATGAGATATTGCTTCTCGGTATTTCCGCATTTTTACCTTCCACTATGAAAGAATTTGCTTTTATGGCTAGCCATTCGTAGAAGAAACATAAACCACAAACTCTGTTTTTATCTGAGTATTGGCGAGCTTTCCGTGGAATCATCTTAGCCTGCTTTTGTTCTTAGGTATCCAGTCCCCAAGGTACATCGTCTGAAATTTGTTCCCCCTGAAGAACGCAGATACAGTTGTCTTTGTTGCAAACCTTGGGTTTTGCTGCAGAATCTGGGTGAGCTTCAAAGAACAGACTCACCTGCGGTTCTGGTATTTCTTTCCTTAAATTGTGTCAATGATTTCCGTTGCATCTTTTAGTGGTAAAGATGCGGTTTTCAAGTGTTGAATTGCTGCAGGAAGATCACTGAAATTGACCTTAATAAAGGCAAGTGAAATGATTTTGTTCTTATTGTAAAGAACGGTTTTAGCCTTTGCTATGCAAGTTGCTTCGTTGTCATCAAAAATGTCTATAACACTCTCCATGTCTTGGCGTAGTAGATGGCTACCTGCAGCCAAATATCCCAGCGGGTGAGGATAGGCTCTGGTGTTAGAGATGTTTGCGACTAGAAGCTTTCAGAAAGGCTTTCTTCACGGATGAAATAACTTATTCACTTCTGGGGAACCGTTTTTTATTTCTTTAGCTAATCGGTGTAAGCCGTGAGCAAGACAGCAGGGGATATGCAGCATGCTAGGGTAGAACATTTTCAATATCTCTCCCGCCTTGATCGCAGTAGAAATTTGTCATTGGGTTTTCTGTTGAGTCATAGGATGTGCAAAGCGTCTCTGATGAAGCGGACTGTGGTGCTGTGTGTGGTTCGTTTTGTCCAGCCAGCATCTTGTATAACATGAGGCGGGGTTTACCAGGTTCTGCGTGATCTAACTTACTCACTATGACTTTAGCAATGAAGGACCACATCTGTCGGTGGTCTCATCTACTAAATGCCAGATGTTACAGTCCTGTAGTTCTGTTCTGTTCTGACGAATTCAACCTTTTTCTCGTATAGTTGATGCAAATATGTTTTTCCTTAAGGATGATTCGTCTGATATCTTTCGGTCACTGATGTTTTGAAGAAGTTTATTAAATACTGGGTTCTGTACCACGTACCATGGCACATTTGCTGATACTAGTGCCCACATAAACATGGATTAAAGTTGTTTTCTTAAGAGCAAGAAGAATTTGAAACTAGTGGCAATAACTGAATCCTCTGTTTCCTCTCAATGCTGCTGACATAACCTACAGACTTTTTATACTGCAGAAAATGCGATTTTTGCTTTTAGGAAGGGGTAAAATTGGAATCGTTGGCAATCCACTGTCTAATCAATCAACTTTTAGAAACTTTTCTTTTTGGCATCTTACTGTAGTTATTATTAAATTGGAAGAGCAACTTTCTTACTGCTTCGTTCAGTTTGTTTCTAAATGAGAGTTACTCCGACAATTTTCCTTTAACAGAACGTGACTGACAATAAAGAGACAAAAGACGTCTGTTCGAGAATCATTTAAGAAAAATTGCGTTTAACGTGAAAGATAATAATGGTATTGCGAAATTAAATTCAGTTTGCTTCTAAAAATAAGTTAATTTCGACAATGCTATTAAAACATGACAATTTACGAAATTAAATGCAATGATTTATCTTTGAAATTCATCAAGGAGCCCATTGTAGGCTAATTTTTTAAAAAATAATGTTATTGTAAATGTCATTAAATTTAGTTTTCATAATTTAAATTTAATTACATTTCAATTTAAATATTAATTTTTAAACGCGTCCGTTTTTAGGTTTTAATGTCCTATTTAGCCATTTTTACGTTTCATAAGATTCAACTATGTGAATCCCTAACTATCACAGTTAGCTAGTAGGGAATAAAAGTTTAAAACCTAAGAATCCGGACATGATCATTTCACACACTTTAACGAAGTTTCCTGTTGTTTACATTATTAGCACGGGTTGCGGTTGAAATGGTTGAAGAGCTCAACAGTAGCTCTTGGCCCAAAATTAGATGTTTAGACCAAAGTAGTGTAATATAAGCAGGAGTAGTACTTTTGAAAATCACCAAAACAAATAGAATTTTACTTTTTGTTGATTGTTTTGGAGGGGAAATCAAATCACTATGTATAAAGGCCCTGACAGAAAAACCAAACCTTAAAAATTGTATCCGTGCTTTACAATAATGCGTATAAGAGCTTCAGATATTATTTTGCAAAACTATTAGTTTCTTCTGCAGTGCTTTATGAAACAATCGTCAGTCGACCCGTGACTTTAAGTAAAACGTTCCTGGTTTGTATTTCCTTTGAGATCGCAAAATGACCCATTTAAGGAGTCGCGCTGAAATGCACTTCGCATTTGAATGCAGGTAAGCAAATAAGCGCTTTCTGATCTCCTAGATTCGGGATAACTAACTACCTCTGCATTATGAGAAATAAAACTGTATTTTATAATCCCTTAGACATATAACAAGCCAATTAGGTGGCATTCGATCGTCATAAGGTGCTGTAACCTATGAGAAATATGAGCCCGTTCTGCCTTACAGCTCAGTTAACAAGACAATGAGAAATACGGGCGAGAAGGCATTTTAATGGTTCCACTCATATTGAGTGTGAAGTCAAGACTAAAATCTGTTAAGTGGAACAATGTTCCAGAGTGACGGGAGATGTGCTTTCCATTGAAAATGTTCTAAGTGCGATTCGAGCATTCTGAGTACTTTTCGGTGAAGCAATGGATCGCGCTGTTTATTTCTACATTTTAAAAGGGTCGAAGAAACCGTTACATGTAAGTGTTTAAAGAAGATGGCTGGAAACGATTAGTCCTGAAGTCTCAAACATCTTTATAGATTACAGATTCACTTTCGTACATACACTTCTGACATCTCTGAATTAACATTTCAACCCCCCGCCCCCCCAAATAGTCAAAAATATTGTCTGCAAAATAGACATAAACAGCACCCATCACTTCTTCGTCACACTTAAATTTCCTTCCTCGAAGTTCCTTCTTGAGTTCTGAGAAGAGGAAATAGTCATTGGGAGCTAGATCTGGGCTGTAGCGTGGATGGTCGACCTCCTTGAAGCCACGTTTCTTCACAGTTCCTTTGCAACAAGATCTGGCAGTTGTCGTGAAAAAGGCGCACACCACCACTCAGCTTTCCTCGCCTTTTCTCTTTGATGGAAGCACGGAGTCTGTGCAGTAGGTCATCATAGCACTCCCCGTTTACTGTGGTGTTTCTCTCCTTGAAGTCAATGGAGAGTATTCCTTCACAGTCCCAAAAGATTGTGACCAGGATCTTCTTGGTTGACTGAGTGACCTTGGCGGTGCTTCGCCAGGATTACACCATTCCATTGATTCTCTTTAGGACCAGGGGGTATAGTAGTGGATTATAGTTTCATCTCCTGTAATAATTGTTTGCAGAACTTCTCTCTCGTTGCTACGGCAGAGCTCCAAAAATGCCTGACAACTGATGACTCGTTGCTGCTTTCGAACTAAGGAAAAAAGTTTAGGCACTGGCCTTATTTATGTTTAAATGTTCATGAATAATTGGAAAGACTGTTGTTTTAGAAAGACCCAAACTTGCTGGTATTTCTGTAACTTTGAGCCGTCAGTCTTCCATAATTTCTCCTTCCACAAGAGCGATGTTTCAGGAATGAATACCTTCAAGGGCCGATCTGCACTCTCTTCGCCTTCAATGCTTTCTCGACCCATTCGGAAATGTTTGGCTTATTCTTTTATGGTATAATATGAAGGGGATGTTTCCCCATAAACATCATCCAATCGCTGTTTAATTTCATTTGGAGTAGTTACCTTCTTTTGTGAAGAACTTAATAACACTGGATACTCCATTTTGAACATGTCACACTCTTCTACACATAGTCTTCGTTATGCAACTATATCTGAACTGAACACAGCGGAGAGGAAGTAACAGCTGCAATTATTTACTCAACAGATAAGGTATGACACCAGATAAGGGTTTTGTGAAGTCGATAATACTTATCGGCGAGGTAGGAAACTTATGGACCTACCGCCGTATGTTCACAGTGTTGCAATTTTCCAACTCGTAATATTTTAGTTGTTATAACCTTCACAGGTCCTTGTTCCGATAATTATTTGTTGTTTGGACTACGGAGACACAGATTTTCTATCCATTTTATTGTAAATATTTACAATTGCATTTTCGTAGTATACATTAGAAATAATTTCTATCAACATTTTAAGCCTGCCTTTTTATATGTTTGTGCACATTTCATAGTTTTGTCTATAAAAACGTATTAGTTCAGATATGCACGCAATTTTTTTTAATTGAAGACTACAGAAAGAGAATAACGAATGTCAAAAATAGAAAATTTCTCAGAAAAAAAAAACAGTTAAAGTTCGAAACTAATTTAACGAAAATAACATGTAACAATATATTTAAAGATGGTTAAAATAGTAATGAATTTATTCAAAGAATTAGCAATTAATTACTATGGTCATAAGTAAGCAACTGAATGGCTAAGCTTTAAAACAAAAATGAAGAAAATATATAATATTTCAATTCGACTGTAGACAACTGGTGGAGGGTATAATAGGCCACGCTACAAACCACCCTCTCCCCTTAAGCCTGTCACTTACCACTTCTTGTTTACGATCGGGCAGTGGCCCATAATCTGCGTTTGAGTATTAAGTGCTTAAGAATTTTGATGCCTAATCATAACCAATAATATCTAGTAATGGGTCACCGACAAGTTCCTCTGCACAGGAAAAAAGTTGATACTCTTACATTTCTGATATTCCTTCCGTTTTTCGAAACCGCATTTTAGCAGGCAAGGTTTGGACTTTGGAGTGTGTGTTTGTCTTGGTGGTTAAAGAAAGCAATAAACTACACGCTGGGCGCGCGGTTAGTGCTGCTACCCGATTTCACTTCCCTAGTGAAAGCTTGGCTATACAATGCCTGTGGAACGACTTCTTGATTATCCTTTATAATATCATACAAATTTAGAAGACGAGAAGAAATATCATAATCTGTAAATAACATTAAAAATGTTTCTTGCAATCTAGCAAACACAATACTTTGACAAACATATGAATTATCATTAAATACTCAAGTCTAATCTTTCAATAAAGTGTGTATAAATAATATTGGTACTATTAAATATTGAATGAAACTGAATACATTTTTAATAGTGTTTTAACCATTGAGGTACCACTAGCGGTGGACACTGATGATACATAAGATGAAATGATAAATTGGAAAGGATTTTTTATTATTATTTTTAAGGAAGGAAGCGTTCCAGACCTAATTTCAGGGTACCTTCCCGGCATTTGCCATTGACTAAAGAAAACTGGAAAAAACCTCAATCAGGGAGGACCAGGACCTAGTTGAAATCGAACCCCAGACCTCCGACTCACGAGTCCGCGCCTTAAGACCTTGGCCACCCGTGGCGGTATGTTTTGGAATGATTTTTACCCCTTTTTTACTATTAAAATCGTGATTTGTGAAAAGAATTGTGTGTTTATCGTATACCATGTCAAAGTACTTCGTGTTTTTTAACACATAATAACTTTTAAAACATGGGTCAAATATTCTTTTGTATTTATTATACACTTGAACAATTTTGACTTCCGACTTGCTGCCGACCATTAAATTACTTGTATTTTAATTCTTTATATTATTTCCTGCGATTCTTTTTTATGCAACGGGGTATCTCCTTATTAACTTTTCAACTCATCCTGTTTTCTGACTTATGTACAGTAGCTTGCATACGATTCCTTGTGTTATGGAATCATACTGTGCCATAAAGCGATGCAATAACAGGCAGACTACCCTTTTACTTCCTTACATAAAACACTTTCATTTGTAAAGCTAAAAATTTCTCCTTTGCGGTTTGTTCAGATTCAAATCTACGCAAGAGAGGTCGCATCAGTTTCTCTCCGCTACTATAAGATACGTAAATTTGTCTTTTGATCGTTTCCATAAAATGAACTACTGAGAAAACACTAGGATAGTGAATTTTACACGTTCCAGCAGTTTCTTGCTCAGCGATCATATGCTGGGAAGCGTTAATAATTAATTAACCAATTCTATTAAACTTCAAACATCGATGTTATTCAGTTTACAGCGTATGAATCCTAAAGACCCAGTTAAGCCTCAGTGGTGAAAGCTATCATGCACTCAATCATTGCTGTTATGTGACGAAATGCTCAGGAGAAATTGGATTTAACGCAGAATCATTTTATAATTTATCTATTTCTGTCTTGAAAACGTTTGACATGTCTCCAACTGCAATAGGTCCATGGGGAAACGACACAAATAAGCCTGAAACCCAAGGACACCTAAAGTAACATGACGTAGTGTTACAAGGTAATGGAAAACTCCGGGGAAAAAATTACGCATTCGACCTGGGATCAAACTCGGGCTAGCAGGCACTAAGAGACAAGCTAGCGAGTCTAAATCGCGATACGATCATCAATACAGAAACACTCGATTCGTGTTCAGTTTGTCCTAAAACACATAAATGAACAGAATTAGCTGTAGTAATATTTAATGTTAAGCACCAATAACCAAACACAATGTAAACAAAGTCGTGTTTGGTTAAGAAAACCGAAAAACGTTCAAAGAAACAATAAACATGTGTTATTTGACCCCAAAGAATACGGAATGTGTTATATAATTTCAAACTATATGCTATCTTTAGTATTTTATGGGTTTTTCCTTTACCTTGATAATTTCCTTTAGTTTTCCTATAATGTTTCAAAAAAATTTTTTTTTTCATTCTTCCTCTAATGCTTGTTTAGCATTTATTTCATTTGTGATGAGCATTTCCCGAGGGTCTCTTCTAAAATATGTCACAAAATATCAATGTGATCAATATTCAATGATTATGGTAGTGTTTGCATCCATTTTACGTACATTTTATTACCAAAGTATTTTATATTATTATATTATTTATATTATTATTTTTATTTATATTTTATTTATTATTATATTATTCATTTATAACTTTTGATTTTCTATGGGCTGTTCACCCATGACACACAGCTTGATGTACAACACTCTTGAGTGGTATCTACTAAAATGCATTTGCTACCTACAAAAGTACCTTTCTTTATGCCTCGCCACAACTCAAGGAGAACCGCTGACCTACGCGATGACCGCTGCGTCCTCTGTCTCCGTCACGTGATATCATCGGTAGAGTGTAGTATTGCAGGGGGCATATGGTCAGCACACCGCAGCCCGCCGGTCGCTATATCGCGGCTTACTAGATCGAAGATCGCCACCTCTGCATCAGGCAGCTTCCCAGTTGTCTCACGTGACTGAGTTGACTCGCAGTCAACAACACTAACTATTAGCCCAGAGAGGAATCATGAAAGTATCTTAGGAGTAGCTAATTTTAGGTTTTTTCTGAGACTTTATTTCTATATAACGCTTTTCTCTTTTAGTTATTATTGAAGTGCGCCAATTACTTGGTGCATTTTGGTGTGTTCTGTGACAAGTTTATTGAGTACTTCACTAATTTGTTTGACCAATAAAAGATCATTTTTCTTCTGTACTAGTAGTTTTCTTTGCTTCAAATCCCCATTGACTGTTATGTTGATATAAACTCTTGCAAAGTGGAGTGCTATCTGATTACTGTTTACAGATACCACAATATCTTAGACAGTTTTGCTCGTTTGTTTGTTTGTCGCTAAATGAGCTCCGGCATTAATGATTTAGATCTCCATGAAATAAAACATACAATTCATTCTATTTTCTTTACTTTTATATGACGATATGCAAAGATAAATTATGTGATTGTCTACTCGCGAGTAATCAAACTCATCCTCACTCCCCTGATAATGCAGCGCACCATTGTTTCCCTTTCGAATTTAGGAAACGTACTGAATTAGGGAAAGACCACAGGATGTGGTCAGTGTACAAAACATGGCCTGCTCTCCAATTTGTTTTTATAACAATTCGTAATGTGCTCCCACAAAATTGAGCTTAACTAAGTGCACATTACGTTAATGATTGCAATAGGTGAGGAGCATTGGTGTATGTAATCTATGTAATTGTGCATTTAATACACTAAAAAAATAAGCAATTACATTTCACAGACATTTTCCCATAACAAAACGAATTAAATTACATCAAAATTTGCTCCAAAATAATAGAAAATAACATTATACAAAATGTACACAACGTCATATAATACAGCGTAATAACATATAATAATCCCTTTCTGGAAAAATAGACAAAAGGGAAGTTCCCATGGATTTCACCCAAAAGGGTTAGAGAAAGGTTTAATTATTTACTTTCACAAATCAATGCACCAAATGACATAAAACATCCCAACCTCAGAAAATAAACAAAATTAATATTTTTAGGTATTGCACTCAAAACACAAAGGAAATGTTTCACGAATTAATTCCCAAAATGACTGAGTAACGCAAAGAATGCATTTAGTATAATTAAAGGAAAGTATTTATAACATTATTTAGGCTTTCGTGGCTTTACTTAACTTTCATACAGGGGCATTAAGGCTGCAAGCCCGAGCCTAAATTAATGTTATGTCTAGTAAGGGTAATTTTTATTGACGAATTGAAATAATTTATTGTTTGAACTAATGCGCTGCCTGTTACATGTACCGCAGATTACCATTAATAAGGTCGAAGGCTTGACCTGCATTGGTCAAGCGCGGTACTGACTTTTCACGTCACTGTCAAGGAAAGATGAGGGAGGGGTATAAAGTCTTCGACTAGTTGATTAAGGCTGCCATCTTCTGGGATTTTATAAAAACTGAAGTGCAACCGAAGGACCGAGCTACAGATTATATCAGTATAAATATAATATTCCGCTAATTTTACTTGTATTGTTTTCATTTGAATCGCGTTTAACGCCCTATGAATTACTGATGATACATGCGATGAAATGATAAACTGGGAAAGGATTTATTTTTTCAAAGATAGGAAGCGTTCTAGGTTTAAGTTTAGGGTAACTCCCTGGGATTTGCCATTTATGAGGACTGAGGAAAACCTGGTAGGGAGGACGGTCCTGGTGGGAATCGAACCCCAGACCTCCCGTTCACGAGTCCTTAACGACCTCGGCCACCCGTGGTGGCACTTGTATTGTGATAATGTGGAATTATGTAATTGTTTTATTAACAGTAAATACCATTTACTAATATTGATTATATCCAAAATACATTCTTAAACTATCTGAATAGTATTTTAGTCTAAATGGCGCCGCGGACTTTAGGTAACTCTTCATTTATAGCGTGTTTTCCCTCTATTTCTACATAATTGTCAACTTATGTGGAAAGGCGCGATATCTTACAAGAATTATGGAGAAAGTGGCGGTAAAATATTTAGCGGAACGTCAAGAATTCGTCACAAGAGCGATTATCTAATTTCAAAAGAAAAAGGACCGGAGAAAATTATTAAAGAGGGCGTTATGTAAAGTTAACTTTACATTAATATTGCTGATAATTTAATTTAATTATCTCTTGCATTATTGATAACTAGACGTCATAGTTTTAAACTTGAAAACATTTTTATACATTACAGAGCCATTTTCATGATTTATATAGCATAAATAAATTTAGACATCCCATGTCAGCCTACCATGTACAAAAACATGACTTTGCCACTGCTATAGCAACGGTTTACCAAAAATATAAAAAATTACATTTATCCAAGAGGCTGAATTCATGAAATTCAACAAATAAATGATCATATACACATATTAAAATAATGTAGCCAAAAGGAATTCTATTCAACATTGGAGTCATTACATGTATAACTATACACCTGACTTACTAAATACCTGGCTCACTGGATAAATGAAAGTGAAATCGGCTGCTGCCCTAACAAGTTACCGAAAACAAATTCTCTCTTCCCTGTTCCTCTTCACAGAAATGGGAAATAGCATAGGAGGATTGACGTCACTAGACCCACAAAATCAACACTATTACTTACCACGAGCTTCACAAGATAAAGGCTAGTGAACGTATTGAGGAAGGAGTAGGAAAAGGAAAGTTAAAATTGAAAAGCGTGAAGTAAAAAATGGCACTGTTTAACACTACACACTGATACCTTATTATTTTATATCTATAAAGTTACCGTTCTTTCCGAATTTACGTGAACAAGCAGGTAAATGTATTTTTATAAATTATTCAGTGCTAATAACTATTTCCTTCTAACTCTACACCGCACTGCTATCCATTGTTGACATAGTTAATTGCAGTTATTGCTTTTATTGGTTGTACTAGAAGTTAATCAATTTTTTTGTTTCTAGCTGTTTTAACATTTTATTTAGTAAGTATGTTTTTATTCATAAAGGATATCACCCCTAAGAAGAGAAGTAAGGTCTCAGCCCTCCATGAATTTAGTAATATGACTCAGAGACAGATAGCTGAATGTAATGTAGGTTTGGGGGACAATATAATTAGAAGGAAAAATGAGTTTGGGTAAATTTCAAATCAAAGAAAATGAAAAACGTCCACGAAAGATTATGCCTATCTAATCGGAGCCATAAAACATTAATCCTGAAATAAAGAGTTTTTATTTACAAAAACGTTTGGAGGCTGCAGAGGTGAAAATCAATGTTTCAATAGTGGTAGGCTGTTTCTAGAAACTGGAAAGAAAGCTCGAAGACCAGCCAGAAAACGACGAGAAGAAAAAGAGACAGCGTGGGTTAGAAAATATCATAACTAAACATGAAGAGTGGCGAAGGGTCCTATTTTCTAATGAAATTCATTTTGAAGTGCAGGCTTGAACGTCTCGCAAGTAAGAAGAAGTGATGGAGAGGAAATCTCACCAAAACACATCAAACATACAGTAAAGTTTCCACAAAATAAAATGTTATGGGGCTATTTTGTATTCACTGGCATTAAATATTTGATTCCTATTGATGAAATGGGTAACAGTGACAAGTATATCCAATTTTTAGAAAAAGGAGCCGCTCCAGAACTGAAGAGATTGATACAGAAACTGAACTTTGAAAAGGCAATTTTACAGCAAGACCTTGTCCCATGTCATACTTTGAAGTATGTTAAAGACTTAATGGCAGAAAATGGTTTTCAATGTTTGAACTGGATTGTAAATTCACTGAATCTCAACCCTATAGAGCATATTTGGGAGATTGCCAAAAAACGGATGAGCAAAATGGACTGCACCACCAAGGAAAATGTGTTGTGATAAAAATTAGGGATCATAACCGTGAAATATGTAAAAAAAAAAAAAAAAAAAAAAACCTCAATGACTTTATGTCCAAAAGAGTGGAAATGACAATTAAGACCAAGGGGGCGCATTAAATACTAAAAACGCTGTTGAAAATTACAATCATGAGACTGTACTCCATGAATTAGCACTGAAGTTTCCAAACTCGACGTCTTAAGTAACGAAGATTCATGACCTTCGTAATCGCCAATTATAGCCTGTGATGGAACAAGTATGTGATTCCAAAAAGTCTATATACTGTCACATGGTGTGGCTTTATAGGCAATAATGGGGCATTATAACACAGAAGAAAAACACATTAGTAAATCAGAAATGTGTTTAAATGAATGTTCATGCTATTTGTACTTTCTACTATGTAATAAATCAAATGCAAGAACGACAACTGAAATAAACCATTGACTGCCTCTGTAGGGGGGTTTACAATTCTTTCAAATATTCTGGTGCTCGCTCTGTGGACTCTGAGCACCAGGGTACTAGAAGTACGTAGGGCCAGACATCTGAGCCCCTCTCATCAAGGAGTCGTGTGAGTGATGAGCCACCATAAGAGCTCGAGTTATCCACCTGCAGAGCTGAGGAGAATGGTGCTGGATTAGGCCGCCCTACCAGCGGTTCCAGATAGTAGTTTTTTTTAACTTTATTGGAAGGCATTAGGCTATATTCAACTTCATGGCCCTAACAAAGTGGTAGACTAGCCTGAGGGCAAAGGCGTATCTGCTTCCACTTCAAAACGGGGTTTGGTGATTGGTATCTAGGTGCCGTTCTAGGGAAAAATCCATCAAGGGAGTGCCTCAGGCGTGGACCTTGCTGGGAAAGGAAAAGATCCCCAATGAAACTGAAAAGCTTGACAATTAGATAGCAAAATACGGATAGTAAGTTGAGAGAATAAGTTGCTACTTCCAATTGAGTTCAATGGACCTTTTGATCCCCTAATAGGACTATATAAAATTACTTTTCATTATAAAAGATAACTATATGTTATCTTGGGTTCAGGTTTCTGAGAAATCGCCTCTTATTAGAATTATCCATTTTAAGAGGGCTGTCAGTCTGTGGTTGTAAATTATCTGGCACAGTTGTTTGGTTGGCTAATACATTGCTCCTGAGCCAGTTACAGGCTCGACTTGAATTCTGCTTGGATTATGGATTTATTTCCGGAATTTTATTTACCCTAAATAGATGAATACCAAATAACTTAAAACCGATAAGCTCCAGGCTCATTTATATTATATGCTGCACATTTAGCTTCATTTCTTACATGAACGAAGATTGAAATTTTCAATTTAGTTTGCTTTCAGCTCATTGCTTTCTGTTGTACGCTTTATTTGCTTATGTAAGTGTTTTAGAGTTCAATTAACTTAGCTCTCTAACAATGCACTGCGAGCAAATGCTCACAACAGCAATACATTCATTTATTTTTACAATATCCTCAAACAAATGTCCATTTTAAAAATTAACGTCATAAATATGCAAGGACTACATTGCCAATATAGATAGATATGCATAATATTATTATAGTGTCTTATGATGTACATAGAGTGCTTGATTTTTACACAGCTGTACTGTAAATGCCCCTACATATGCGTCTAAAGGATTTCCATTACTTTTCTTTTCCCCGGGCTGGCTTCTTTCACCATCGGCGAGTTCCATTAGCAGCCGTAGCCGATAGCAAAACGAAAAAGCTGTTGGTGGGAGACAGTTTTCTCAAATAAACTTCTCCTGGAGCCCTGAAGCACTTCAGAAACAATGGTGGGGAAACAAAGCTAGTTCGGCATTATGTATACCTGCTCTATTTGCTCCAAGTAGGAATCGTGCGTTTCCTCGTCGTTTATCATGTTTACTTTTAGAATTAATCCACTATATCACATCTGCATTTTCAAAAATTTCCTCTAACATGTTAAAATTATGTAGCTATATATATATATATATATATATATATATATATGCATTTATTATTTCAGCATAACATTTAAGAACTTGACCGGAAATCTTTAAGGAATTTTGGTGGTGGTGTAGCGGTAAGCAGACTTGCCCCGCAGACCCAAGATCGTGGTTTCAATAGAGGTCACCTCGATGGATTTTTTCGGGGGTAAAAAATGAAGTATGGCTTCCTTCGGAAGGGAAGTAAAGCCATGGGGCCAGTGTCATAGATTTACGTCACGAATAATTGAAAAATATTAAAAACCACCTTTTTTATTTTCTGAATTATAAATGAAGTAAAAAGTATAAAATAATTCTACCTAGCCAAGTGTAGATTTATAACCCCATGCAAATTCATAATCTCATAAACTTTTTTAGAAAAAATTTTCCATAGATAAAAGTAATAACTTCTAAGGGTATTTATAGTTTAAATTAATCACACAAAAGGTTCAGACAAACTACTGCATGCACCCCACGCTTTTCTTTTGGAAGAATATTTCTAATAAAAAGTTTATGAGATTATGAATTTGCATGAGGTTACAAATCTTCATTTGGCTAGGATAAATTATTTTATACTGTTTAGTTCATTTATAATTAACAAAATAAAAACGTGGTTCTTAAAAATTTTATTTCAACTATTTTAAATAAAAATTATTATAACTTTTATATTTTTATGCGTTACTAACGAAACTGCAGCAATGTGTTCTTACTATTCAAACTTACATTTTTGAAAACCTTTGTGTTTGATATTGCGCTGCTTTACTTTCAAAACTGCGTTACCATATTTTTGAACCGTGGAACCACTGAACCATGATAATTACCATATTATATTATATTGTCATCCATTTCTGACCTATGTGAAATTTTTCAAGTCTCTATCTCATTTAGAGTACATGAAAAATTAATTACAAAAGTCCACCCGAACAGACAAGAAAGCGAGTTGATAAAAACATTTGAAAAAAGGCCTCAAGCCTGAGAAGCCTGTAAGTTAAACGTACCGACCGTTTCACGTCCTGAATTGAATGGGACGCTGATGACCTGAGATGTTAAAGAGCGTCCATAAATAAATCAAATCAACAATTTAAGGAATTTAGTTTAATAGACAGCAGTTGGATCAAGTATATGTTTTACATTCGGCCCTTTATTTACTTATTTGTTTTGTCAGTCTTGCCTTGCTGAAAAATATAGATTTGCCTAAAATTATAAGTATTTCATTTACATATTGCAGTTTCAAAATAAATAAGAGACTCAATGCAAAGCATCATAAGCAACATTTTGGAAGCTGAAATTCATACTTTATGATACTTCAACCAATACGAAAATTAATGTAGAGTCCTACCCCTCTTATATACGATCTCAAAGATAGGCGTTGTCTAAATAACAAAAGTATGCCAAAAATGATAAAAAGAAATATTCAAAAGACAAATTTCTAAACAAGTAGGGAAAAAACAGGCCTTGAAGATGCTGTCAACATAGGAGATCTTTAAAATTGAAAAGGGCTGGACAAGTGATGCGGCAAGACCAATAGACCAACTTACAAAATCACATTTTGGAACCCTAGAATAACCGGCAAAATAAATCCAGGACTCCACACAACTAGCTGGTCGGACGATTGAGGAAGATCTTCGGGAACAGAAGGACTACGTCAACAAAAATCTAGAAGCAATGGAACAGTATGGAATTCCTCTAGGGTAGCTAATCGGCCCTGCCTAAAACCAACTTCCTTTCATTCGAGAGAAGCTCTTTCTCAAAAGGGATGTTTTCGACTAATTTTAACACTTAATTCCTGTCATAGTAAGCCCCCTGCTCTGGAAGGCTCAAAAATAATGAATAGTTCTGGCAGGAGAATCTGCCCATTTTGTGGAGGGGAGGAGGAATGGGTACATATTCTGGCAGAATGTTCCCACTGCGAACACTCAGGAGAAACGCTGTTTGCTGAAAAATAAATTGTTAGCAATCAGAGGTCAACTGGCATACTGGGATCTGTTTGCAAACAACAGTAATTGAGCACTTTTCCAGCCAAAGTGCGCGAAACAATAAGCAATTTATTTTCTGGTTAGAACACAATAACTAGTGTAATTATAAATATTGTAAAATATGTTTATTTATTTACTATCAATATTGTTGTATTTATATTATTTGTTACTCTTTGTGTGTATCATATTTAAGCACCTACGGTCAACGATTTGAGCATTATATATATATATATATATATATATATATATATATGTGTGTGTGTGTGTGTGTAGTTTTATAACAATAAAGATGCAACTACTACTACAATTAAGAAAATGTTTTCAATCCCGTACCTATTTTAAATAAACTTTAAAATCATACACTAAACACAATATTGGTAAACAACTTATAAAAGCATAACATCAAATACATGCTAGCTACTGATAAAGGTCGGAAACAATTAGAAGACAAGACAGGATTGCCCAATAACCGACACATTTTTAGCAGTAATAATCAGCGTGTAGTCAAAGATTGAGCAGGTTATTTAAAAATAACCTTCCGAGTATATTATAAGTTTAAATCCTTTGCAGTTTACTGATGGGTCGATTATTTTAGCACATTGCATTTCTTCAGTTAGGACTACACAGATGAATTGTTTTTTCATTAAGAAAACCTACTGATGTAATATATCCTAATAATGGTGTCGTTTAAATGCTTAAAATGTTTATTTTGGGTGAAAAAGAACATTTTTCTTAAAAATAAAGCTCTCCAATTTATTACAAAGCCATGCCTTGCGACGTTAACTATTACAACAAATGCACTTTTCAATTGAATAAATTATCAGATAAAGTTACAAGTTACGCGTAGAGACGTCGTAATTACAAGAGTAAGAGAAGAAATGAAATATTTACTTAAATATTTTTAATTTATCATAATATAACTAAGATTAAAATAAAATTCGGTAATAACATTATTCAAAAGCACTTGGTACAAAATGGCCATAGCTATAGTACGGATCTATATTTAAGAAAAGTTATGATTTTACTGGATCACCCAAATCAACTAGGAATTCCTTAATATTTATCGCTGATGCAATATGACAAGGAAAATTTTTCTATTTGGTAGCAATAGCTCTGTTGCATAGTAGTAGGAGGTATACTTTATTGCTATAAAATGTATATACGTATTAAAAATATCTTTTATTCATGGGTGGTCGACCGTACATGCTGAAATATGATACACAATTATAAAGAATATTAAAACAACAATAAATAAATAACAAATAAAAATGGCAAGAACAAAATTTACGTATATTATATGAGTGGAACCCATTTATATATAATTTACAATCACATTATTGCGATCTAATTAGAAAATAATTTGCTTCTAGCTTCGCGCACTTTGGCTATGAAATGTCCATAAACAATTAGTGATAGGTCCCAGCAAGCCAATCGACCTCTAATTTCTTTTAAAAAAATGGAAACAACGTTTCTCTAGGATTCCCAGAGGGTTTTTTGGGGGGGGGGGGTTGATTCATTTATGGACGCTCTTTAACATGTCAGGTCATCAGCGTCCCATTCAACTCAGGGAGTGAAACGGCTGACAAATTTTGCTAAGAGGCCTCTCTTTCAGGCTTGAGGTACTTTTTCGTGCTGTAAATGTACGACACGGGACCCACGGCTTTACTTCCCTTCCGAAGGAAGCCATACTTAGAATTTTTACGCCCGAAAAAATTCATGGGTCCTGGCCGGGATCGAACCCGCGTTCTTGGGTGTAGGAGGCAAGTATGGTAAAAACTACACCACCAGGACCAACGCAGAGGGTACATTTGGTCAGAATGTGTATACTTAGAAGGGAAAAGAAGACGCAAGAAAGTTAATCATTGTTAAACAAAGGAGCATCATTTATTAGCAAGGATACTAAAGACACAAAGTTCGGATATCACATATGAAACGTATTAATTTATCACAAGCACCGTACCGGTGGCTCGCCCGGTGCTCTGGTCTGAAGTCGAAAACTATGTACACCCTCCTACGGTAGCAATTAACTCCCTGTTGCAGCAGAGACAGCAGATAAGGTAATAAGTAAGAGAGGATGACGCTACGTGTTCCAACCAATTAACAATAAACACGGTAAACACCGCTTCCATGAAACCTCTAGGAAAGTGGGAGTAAAAGAAAGACAGGGCAATAGGAGTCAAAATGGAATAAATAACGCACAATTCATTTATTTGAAAATACCGCAAAAGAAAATGAAAATACGGGCTTCTGAGGTACGAGTGTAAAAAAAACAAAAATGAAAAAGCAACAGAACTAGTGACAACATTTGACATAACTTATATTCAACAAACAGTTATAAATGAAGTCTGATTTGAAATATTTGGTCAGGAAATAAATGCAATTAAATCTATGTAAGGCTCTTTCTATTAAAAGCACAGGTACGATACCGATAGTTGAATTCTGAAGGGAAAGGGGGGAAAATAGAGGCAGAGGAAATGAGATTTCTTTGACCATTAACTAATATACTCTGTCGGACAGAGAGACTTGCAAATTAGAAAGACCAAATAAACTCTTGCATTCAAACAATCAAACAACTCATATCCCAAAGCAATTATTGTAATATCAATCAATCGATCATTGAGTAATTGGAAGAGCAATATCCAAATGGAAATATTCCTCTGAAAGAGGAAAAGTGCACAAAAATACAGAGTAGCAATAATGATAACGATGACGATTTTTTTAAATCTAATATGGAAAATGTCGCATTGTTTTATTTTCTGATTTCCAAGCCGGATTAGTTCAGGCTATTTACTTTTCAAGTACATGTCATGTGAGTTGCATATTAATAGGAATGTGAAGGAAAATTCTCCGTTATGTGCCTGAGTTGTTCTCGGCATGGAGTGGTCGATCTTTAAATTTTTACAGGGATTAGGGAGAAAGTCCATCTTAAATGTAAAAAAATCATCCAATGCTGGATATGTTATTTTATTTCTGGAGAGAATTAAATACTCCAATAGTCGTATTCAGCATATGTTCGTAATTAAATAATTCCTTGCGGAAAATCACTTTCCATAGACTAATTTACTTGGCTTATTAGAATTTTACTCCGATGATTCATTTCATGAAAGACGATTCGAATTTGCAAATTATCTCATGTGAGCTTAAAATAAAAAACAAAGAGAAAAAGGAAATACAAACAGAGGAATTTTTTATAATAATTGCTACCTAAACGCTTAATGAAAAAACAAATAAATGAAATTACTAATAACACATAAATAAAAAAATGTAAGTAGAAACAACATAGAAAGAATGGAAAGGAACAGGTGAAAGGAAAATTATAAGGATGGGTGGCAAAATCCACAGTAACCGTGCAAACATGCAGCAAGGATTGAGACCGTAATAAAGGTTCAGAAGATGGAGCAGACCTGATTAACATTATGCCTTTCAGTAAGCTGATAACAATGACGATGATGAAGTAAAAGATAAGGGACTTTTAGTCAAAAGCTTCTGGAATAATTGAAGGAGCTGGCGTTTGACGGGAATATTAAACAATGCCGAGACATGAATACATCGCAGAAAGCAAGCGATAAAGTTCATTTCCTTCCGCGAATACAAGCGCCAGTTGTACACTTCAGTATTAGAAGAATAAATATAACAATTGTTGCTATCCTTTGAAACATTAGGAGAGAAATTAGTTCGTGATTGGTGTTTCTACTGCCATGTAGAATACACTGTTGCCACATCCCGTTACTTATCCGTCTTCAGAGTCTGCACTCCAAGGTCAACTTCTTCTTCCTGCTCCTCTATGATTTAAAACATATTTTACACTCCATGTTTATTTCTAATATAGTACATATTTTACATGTATGACCAAAACTCCCATGTTCTTATGTAACTGAACATTTTATCTTAAATATTTTCCACGGTTATGGTTTCAAAATTATCGTAATGGTGGCAAATTTGTTTAAACTACGGCAGAACCTACGTAGTGTCATCTAGCGGTAGAAATCATAAAGCTTCACTTGGATGCATTGGCACGAAGGAGTAGCGTGTGTGAAAACTAAGGGCACGCGTAGGAAAATGTGCACTTTTGATCAAAAAATCCCATTGAATCACCGTGTATTCTTTGATGAATGATACAAAACACAACCATTACCCTTAATAATATATTTGCATACGCAAAATTAGATCAGTGCACGCGTTGCTACTGGGTAATTTTAATCTTCCTAACTTCGTAACTGTTGCAACGTCGATGATGCCATGCCTCTGACCATAATGTGTTTTTGTTACCTGACTGCACCAGCTTCTCGCCAGCTGTGTCGCCGGCATAAATACGGCCCAGGTGTCAAGCACAAATTAATTTCTCCCCTAATATAATAAACAGTTTTGCTTCACTTTGCTCCTAAAGGTAAAACCGTTAAGGACAGTGTTTTCTATGGGCTTAACGACGTACAAAATGACGGGGAAAACTTTCAGAATTTATGTTTTCCATTTCCAAAACTCTCCGTCGCATGATAGTACAGTAAAATTTCAGATATTGAGTTTTAACTTGAAAATACATAATTTAATATTGATTTAACAATAATTAGAGAGCATTTCTTAAGTCTATTGAAAGATAATTTGAAAGGGAAAAAGCTATACTCGGATAGATTTGCTGCAGAAACATTAAAAAGTGGCTACACATAAGACCATAAACAAAAATTCGAAAGCTTATAGCTACTATTAACAGGAACTTGCGAAAATTAAGATCTAGTAGCTATAGTAAAACCAATATATGTTTCTTATATACCGGGTGTCTCTGCGTTCTCAAGTATTTTCGAAATGCAACAAGATGTGAAAAGCTAGTTGCGCATGATGTACCACGTCTGGGGCTCACACAATGGGAGGGTGTGCACAATTCCGAAAATTAAAAAATTATCGTTTTCAATTCAAAGTTACAATTTTTAAATAGAACATTTTCTTCTAGCAAACCGACAACTAGAAATCAAATTGGTGATAACAGAATTTGTTTCACTGTTCTAAACCTCATACCTTCTGAAATAGGTAAAAGTTTAAAGAGTGGCAATGGATACACTGTTTCTGGGGTTATATAAAGAAGGTAGTCTGTACACAGAGTATGGGTTGCTTGCAATGTATTTGTACTAAAAGCATGCAGTGAACAGTCTGCTAGTGTACTTGTGTCTTCTGATCTGGTCTGTATTGATATTTGGAAGCAGTTGCAAGATAATATTGCATTCCTAAGTAATATTTTGTTTGTAGATGAAGTTTCGTTAACAAATCATGGTAATGTGAATTTGAGGACCAGGAGGATTGGTCCATACAAAATGCCACTGGCCTCACGATGTTGCTCGTCAACAACCGCGTTGTAGGTTCCTATTTTATCAGGGAACTTAAACGGACAGCGATGCGCAGCATTTCTGCAAGACGCTTCACCCCTTCTCATGGAGGACGTGGGATTAGAAACACCACTGTCAATAAGTTCCAGTGATGCCCCCACAAGGTTCGCCCATGTTTCCAAAGTAGCTGTGGATGCAAAGTTACGAATCGGTGGTCCTTTAATTGATTGATTGATTGGTTTTTTTTCGGACGTTCTTTAACATCCCAGGTCATCAACGTTCCATTCATTTCAGCGCGTGAAATGGCCGATCAAATTTGCTCAGAGGCCTCTTCTTTCAGGCTTGAGGTTCTTTTTCGTACTGTAGATCTATGACACGGAACCCACGACTCTACTTTCCTTAGGATTTTTACACCCGAAAAAACCCATCGACATTGGCCGGGATTATTGAACCCGCGATCTTGGGTTTACGAGGTAAGTTTGGTTACCACTAGACCACCAGCGGTCCTGTGAGATAGACATTTCGGTACCTCGATTAGACGCCATTAGATTACTTTCTCTGAGGCGCTATGAAAAGAGGTATCAGGAATTCCTAACAACAATACAGAATATGAAACAGCAAACTACCGCGGCAATATCTGTAGAAACACTACGCTCTGTGCAAGTTCGCTTGTTCACCCTTGCCACAAGTGTGTTGATGCAAACGGTGGTCCCTTTGAACATCTGCTGAGGTGACGCAGTTTCATCAAATAAGACGTTACTGGTTTATGTGAATGCATTTTCTATGCTGGACATAATTTACAAATATAACGTTTCTTTGAGCTAGTATATTTGTTTAGCAAATGTAAAACCATTTTTGTTATCACTAATTGAACCTCTAGTTTTAAATTCCTAGAAAAAAAGATATATTTTTTATTTAAAAAATTGTAACTTTGAGTTGAAAGCGGTGTTTCTTTTTCTCTGTTTTTATCTTTTTATTTTCTGGATTGTGCATACATTCGCATTGTGTGAGCCCCTGACATAGTACATTCCTATGCAACTAAAGTTTCCATACTTTGTTTCATTTCGAAAATATTTGAGGGTGCAGATTTAGGTGAGACACCCGGTATATAAGTATTATCATTTCTAATTGCCCCTTTTTTTCCTCCTGGTTTAATACACGCACCTGTTTAAACCAAAAATCTGCTTTACCCAATAGCACATAATGCTAAGTTATTATTTAAAGCTCTACCCCCATGGCTGGCCAAGGTCGTTAAGGCTCAGATTCGTGAGCGGGAGGTCTGGGGTTTGAATCCCGCCAGGATCGTCCTCCCTGACTGAGGTTTTTTCCAGGTTTTCCTCAGTCCTCATAAATGGCAAATGCCGGGCAGGTATCCTAAAGCTAGGCCTGGAACGTTTTCTTCCTTAAAAAATCCTTTTCCAATATATCATTTCATCTCATGTATCATCAACGTCCACCGCCTGTGGTGCCTCAGTAGTAAAAACGGGCGTTAAACCCCATTCAAAAAAAAGAAAAACTTTAAACTCGTGTTTTATCCATTGTTCTCAATCTTCATTTCTTTTCTGCAATGGGATGAACATTTATATGCGCAAGAAGTAATTACGTAATATTCCCATTCAAGTCCGTTATTGATTAGTGGATGCTAACAAAGAAAGTTAATGTTTTTATTTTTACTCCGCAAGAGCCACAGCTGTCTTCAACACTCCTTGATGACTTATGTAACCACTAACGTCATGTCTTTTAATGAGCTAATTCTGTGATCAGGGAAAGGTGTTCTATAGAGGAATGCGCATTATCTTTTCCTGTAAAAATAAAAAATAGAGCTAGAGATCAGAGATTAGAAATTGCAAAAAGGCTACCATCATTTCTACAAAAAAGTACTAGCATTACGTGTGCTACAAATTAGCTACTCCGTCTTATTTTTCCAGAAATCCAACTTTACAAGAAAAAAATATTTATCTGCATTTTTATTTCTTAATCTTTACTGAAGCAGTTTAGGTATTTCAGTGCATTTTATATATCTGTGTACGGTTTTATTGTGTATTCTGTACGAAGTTCTAAAAGAAAAACTACGCATCTATGTAATTAAAATGAAGACAAAATGGTTCATTTCTTATCTTGACAATACAAAACAGTGGATATAATTAAATTGTTAAGAAAATAAACAAGACAGTATTTCAATTTTCAAATTACTAAGCATATCAACAGGAATTAATTCTTGGCCCCCTGATATATATGTATAAATAGCTTTTCTTTGTCATTAAAAACATTGGTAGTACAGTATAATGTTTCCGAGCAATAATGTTAAGAATATATGGAATAATTTAATTATAGGCTTATTACAATATGTAACTGATTCAAAGTTAACATAGTATCGTTAAATCTAGATAAAACAGGCATTGTATAATTCATAACATAAAATTCACCTTTGACAGACAATTAGGAAAGCACACTATAATATAAAATATTAATCCAAAACTAAAATCAGCATTCTACGGGCTTCGATCATTGTATCATGTTAGTTCTGAATCCACCCTCAAAACAGCTCAAAATGCATATTTCATTCGATTACGAAACATGCTTTAATATTTTGAGGAAACTCAGTTGAAATCAAGCGTGTTTCATATTACAAAAAGAAAGCAATAGAAATTATGTGTGAAAAATATAGAAAAACACGAAAAAGTTTATTTCTAAAACTAACATCTCAACTCTTCCTTGTGAATATATACCCTCTCAAATGAAAGATTACATTAAAAGTAAAAACTAATCCATTAAAAATATGCTGATACATAAGTGTTATCTAAATTAGACCCATTGTAAATTTATCTTGTTTTCAAAAACATTTTTACAAAAGCATCAAAATATATGATGCTTTGCCAATTATTCTAAAAGTATTACCATCCAATAATACGGAAAGACTTAAACCTGCTCTTATAAAATATCCATGCAACAATATCTATCATTCAATTGACGAATTCACAATGAACAGCATATAAATGTTCAAAAAGAGTTCAAAAACAAGAGAGTGTATCTAATATTGCTGTATAGCACATAGCATTGTATAAATATATTGCTCTTTTGTTATGTGTGTGCTTAAACAATTTTGCTATATGTACAAGAATATTGATCATGTTATGTTTATATACTTTAAAAATGTAGATGTGAATATACCTCTTTGTACATTTTGATTTTTCTGGCGTACAGAAACTTAAAGGAATGTAATTAAACATTAATTCTAATTTACGCTTTGTTTATAGTAAAAAAATGTGCTGAAGAAATGTCCATTGATATAGTAATTGAAATAGTAATTTTTATTTAAGAAATGTAAGAATATCTTTAATATTACATAATTACTTCTTGCACATATGAATGTTGATCTAATTGCAGAAAAAGAAATAAGTATTTAGTACGATTAATGAAATCCAAGTTTAATAAATTAGAATTGCGTACTATTAGGCCAAGAAAAAAATTGCTTTAAACAGAGGCATATATTAAATCAGAGGAAAAAAGGGGCGTTTATAAATTATATATCTTTTTAACTAGAGCTATTATTTTTCGCAATTTTCGGGTAATATCAGTTATTAGCTTTCGAATTTTTGTTTATGAACTTATGTATAGTTACTTTCCAATGTTTCTGCAACAAATCTAATCAAGCATAGATTTTCCCCTTTCAGATTGCATTTCAATAGATCAAAAAAACCTCTCTCACTATAGTTAGATCAATATTAAATTATGGATGTTTAAAAGTCAACTGCTGAATATTTACATGTGACTGAGAGTTTGAAAATGAATCATATTAACCTCTAAAAGATTTGCACGTTATTTTGTACTTTACTATGTTCATAGTAATAATTTTATCATTAAAGGGTTTACGTTTAGGAGCAGAAGTGAAGCAAAACTGTTTATTAATGTTTCAAAGGATAGCAGTGTTTATAATCCTCCAATGCTTTCGTGAAAGCAAGTTAACTTCTTCACTTGATTTCTGGCGATGTATGCAAGTCTCGGTGTTGTTTAATATTCCCATCAAACGGCAGTTCCCTTAATTATTTCTTAAGCTTTTGATTGAAATGCTGTAATTAGTGTTAGAAGTTGGTATTCCATGTCTTTTACCTCATCATCGTCATTGTTATCAGCTGACTGAAAAGCACAGTCTTAATCAGGTCTGCTCCATCTTCTGAACCTTTATCACTGTCTCAATCCTTTCTGCATATTTGCATGGTTATCGTGGATTTTGTTACCAGTTCTTTCCTCCTGTTTACTTTCCATTCTTTCTCTATAATGTCAAGCTAAATCAAATTATTCACGCAAAGCGTTACAGATGAATTATTTTTGTTTGTCTATTCATTATTATAACCGCAATGTATGAATTCCGGCGCACTAAAATATTACGACATGAAAGATGACACAGAGATTAATTTTTGGGCCAAAAATTGTTAACATTCCAAACTGTATTTCCCAATTTTGTTCTATTTATATCATGAAATAGCCCAATTAAATTGCTCACCCTTTCAGAGTATATACAGAGGTGCCAAAAAAATGTATACACTCTGTATACACAAATGTATACAGAAAAAAAACTGTGTTAACATAACAAAACTGAATTAAAAAAAAAACAGAAAATGATGAGCACTAATCATCTTACTCTTTTACAGTTACAACAGTTGCTCAAAATGTCCACCATCGGCATCGATACACTTTTGAATACGTTGAACTACTGATTGAGCAACTTTTGCGAAAGTGTCCTCAGCGATTGCACCACACGCCGTTTCAATTTATTCCCGAAGTGTTGTCAGTGTAGCTGTTTTTCTACGGTATACAACATCCTCAAGAGTTCCCCATAGGTAAAAGTACCACAACGGTTCTGTTCTGTACACGCGTCTTCATTGCTTTTGAATTTCAACATCATCCTCGGTTTTCCAATACAACTTTAAAATTTCTTTCCGCTTTTCAAACGATAATCTTGACTCCCTTTTGTTGTAGCAACTCTAGCATAACGTAATGTGAGTCACATCTGTTTACAGAACATCATACGATAATCCTGGCTTAATTTGTTTACTGTCAATTTACCTGTCACGTAGCAACGCTATCATAATATCATAATATCATAATATCATAATATAATATAATATATGTGAGTAAATCATACTACTACACATTACTGTTGTTTTTCGGTTCAACTTTTAAATTTATTAAATAGATATCTACTGTGAAAGTGTGTATACATTTTGGCACTCTCGGTATACGCACGACACTGAAAAATTTTCGTTTCAGAATTATATAACTTTACTGCTAATAAACTAACCAACTAAAAGTTCACTATTCTGGTGTTCCAGTGTTACTAGTGTTAACCATATGTGCTTTATAGACCCGAGGTCGCAGGTTCAAACCTGGGATAGAATTTTTAGATAGTAAAAATCCTAAGAATGCCTTCCTTTGGAAAAAAGATAAAGCTGTGGGGCCCGTGTCGTACAATTACGGTACGCAGAACAACCTCAAGCCTGAAAGAAGAGACCTCTGAGCAAAATTTGTCGTCCGTTTCAAGCCAGAGTTTGAGTTGGACGCTGATGACCAAAATTATTATAGTGCGTGCTAAAATAAAATAACCCTAATCTAATAGTACAAGCCATAAAATAAATAATTACGTTATAACAATTGCTCAAAGTGGCCTTCTCCCTTTTCGATTCATCATTCCATATTTCGGTGTACTCTGTTGAAGATTCCTGGAGTGTTTCGTATTTATTGAAATTAATTTTGGACACTCTCTCTCTCAAAATTTAAAATCAAGTTTAGTAGTTGCATGGAAAAATAAATACCATTTGATTCAATTTTGGACAACGAATAGGCGATTTAGTGAATCGCCTTTGACCTGCCATCTTTGCGGAAAGTGATTTTCAAATAATGAACTATCCCACTAAAGTGAGTCGGAGCGCCATTGTGCGCAAACCACAATCTGATGATATCGAGAGGTGCGACGTTATTTAAATGCTACAACTAATTTCTGATAAACGCCAGACGCGGAGAGAAGAAATAAGAGTCTGAAACTGACTTGATGAGATGTAGTACAACTAAGTGCAGCTTGACCTTCTGGGAAAATAAAAATAGGTTAACATAATTCCTCTTCTCACGGAAGTAAGACAGATTGGGAGTACTATTAGATCTGCCTGAAAATATATAATAAAGTTCACAAGATTTGCGAATATTTTGTTTTTTAATACAATCCTCCAACTCCTAAAGAGATCCCATTCTCTTGAACCATACCAGATGACCATAATGCATGCCCGCGTTGCTTTAAATTGATATATGGTGAGGGAATCGGAAGATGAATTCGTCGATGGATAGCACGGAAGCGAAGTAATACTATCTAGATTCTAGGGAATTGTAAGAGATGATGATTTGACACTTATTGTTTTTATAACAGCCGTTAACGTCCAATTCCATTTAATTTATCCTCATCTTGTTCTTATTTACGACAGAGTTGTTCATCTCGCCCAAAAGAACAATCTTTTGCAATACAATTGCTCAAATATTGGCAGCACTTTCCGATTTTTACTGCTACTTTTTCCATTGCATAGAGCTTATTAGTAATGTCATATATTGTATTCAGACCAAGCAAATAAATATTTACCGTTTCAATCAATTATATTTTGATGTGTATTTATTTATATATCTAAAATTGTTTTCAAATGCCTATACACGTTTTATAATGGATTTAATTTCTACAGTATTTCTGAGAAAATCAGTATGGGTGTTCATACGTTCTAATGTTCAAAATGGAATATTCATAAATTACCAAGCATTAGCCCGTATTCTACAATGTGTTTGTTTTAATTAACTAACTAATTAAATAACGAATAATTGGTTAAAAAGAGAATATGGCGCGCATAATGTTCTCAGTAAGCCAACAATGTTGTAAGAAAGTTCCTGATAATTACGTAACCTTAGTGTGAACGATACTGATAAACATGCCTCAAAATCTTATACAGTTTTTACAATTCACTACAGAATTATTGCGTCGATTAAGGCAAAAGACAGTCTGCACACATTAGAGAGCAGCTAAAAATAAATAAAATTTAAGAATCGAAGAAACCAATCAACGGGACTGCTCTCACAAGTCCACAAACTCTTGAGTACGGGTGAGACAGGTTTCGCTGTTAGGCTTCATCAATCCTCGTATCCAGTTGGGTTCTGCTAAGCTGATCTTGCCTTGAGAATCATTGACGTCTCATACGTTATACATTGTTCTAAAGCAGTGCTCTGTGCCTCATAAGAGCACTTTATTTCTCTATTTTCTTCCTCCGGTGGTTAGACACTAGTTTCAAATCGTACAGTTGGGGCTACTATACATCAGTTTGCGGGCTCGTTGATAAGGATTATCGCCTACACAAAACCCTTATCTCGTGTCATGGTGTCATCTATTAAGTAAGTAATTACAGATGTAACTTCCGCTCCGCTGTATTCAGTTGTTCAAATATAGTTGCATAAAGAAGGCTATGTGTAGGTAATTGTAACATCTTCAAAATGGAGTATCGAACTGTTATTAAGTTCTTCACAAAAGAAGGACTTACTCCAAATGAAATTAAACAGCGATTGGACGGTGTATATGGGGAAGCATTTCCCTCACATTCTACCGTAAAAGAATGGACCAAACTTTTCGAATGGGTCAAGAAAGAATTGAAGACGAAGAGCGTGCAGGTCGGCCCTTGGAGGTGCTCACTCCTGAAAACATCGTCTTGTGGAAGGAGAAGTTATGGAAGACCGGCGGCTCAAAGTTACAGAAATAGCAGCAAGATTGGGCCTTTCTATAACAATAGTGCTTCGAATTATTCAATGAACATTTAAACATGAGTAACGTTAGTGCAAGATGGGTGCCTAGACTTCTTTTCACAGTCCAAAAGCAGCAACAAATCATTTGTTGTCAGGCATTTTTGAAGCTGTGCCGATGACAACGAGAGAGAAGTTCTGCAAACCATTGATACAGGTGATGAAATTATGATTCCCTACTATGATCCCTTGTCCAAAAGAGAGTCAATGGAGTGGCGTAAACCTAGGGAAGCATCGCCTCTAGTGACTAAGGTCACCTAGTCAACCAAGAAGGTCATGGCCACAATCTTTCGAGACTGTGAAGGAATCTCTTCATTGACTTTAAGGAGAGAGACACCACAGTAAATGGGGAATATTATGCTGGCCTACTGCACAGTTGTTGAATGGCATTTAACGCCCGGTTTTACTACTGAGGCACCACAGGCGGTGAACACTGGTATACATGTATACATGAGATTAAATGATATATTGAGAAAGGATTTTTTTTTAGGGAGGAAATGTTCAAGCCTAAGTTTAGATACCTCCCCGGCATTTGCCAGTTATGAGGACTGAGGAAAACCTGGAAAAAGCCCAGTCAGGGAGGACGGTCCTGGCGGGATTCGAACCCCAGACCTCCCGCTCACGAGTCCGGGCCTTAAAGAGCTCGGCCACCCGTGGCGGTCTACTGCACAGACTACGTGCTTCCATCAAAGAGAAAAGGGCAGGAAATCAAGTGGTGGTGTGCACCTTCTTTACGACAACGCGCCTGTGCATACAGTTCTTGTTGCAAAGGAAGTTGTGAAGAAATGTGACTTCAAGGAGATCGACCATCCGCCCTACAGCCCAGATCTAGCTCACAGTGAATATTTTATCTTCTCCAAACTCAAGAAGAACCTTCGAGGAAGGAAATTTACGCGTGACGAAGAAGTGATTTTGCAGTCAAAACTTCTGACTATTTTTGGGGAGGATTGAAATGTTAATTCAAAGGTGTGAGAAGTGTATTGCAGTAAAGGGTAACTATATTCAAAAATGAAATAATATAGTTTTTATCTTTTTCATACCTATAAATGCTTAGGCCGGAAGCTTACGGACCTAACCTCGTAACATGTCCGTCTATTTCTATCGATAGCAATGCTAATTCTTCGAGAACTGCCAGTATAAAGGAAACTGCATATAAAAATAAAATGTTTGATATACAGCCTGCGTTTATATTATTATTACAATTCTAGAAGATTTTGGAGTGCAAATAACGCGGGCTAGCTGCATATGGAAATTTTCATAAATAGGCTTATTAAGAAGCTTTGCACTAGACAGAATTAATAAATCATTGTACGATACTGTAAAGATCTGCCATAGACATTCAAGAGATACCTACAGAATTCAGAAAATGAGTGATATAATGTTCGTATTATACCCCAATCTTCCAAAACTCTAACCAAAAAGTATAGGGACCGTACATCAAATAGAAAATTACGAGAAAAAAAACTTGTTTTATGACTGAGCCGTGCTTAGTTATACTAACCGTTGGTTTTGGGGAAGAACGATCGACACTATTATTCTGTTTCATGTGGAGATGTCAGTGTCATATAGGCAATAAATAATGAAAAGATGAACGGTCAACATTGGTTCAGTGTTTCTCTTACATACTGGCGGTTCCGTTCTGCAGAGAATCGTGAGCCACAAATCGTCAAGTCCAAATGTTAAAGAAACCCAAATTTTGTGCGCAATTAAAGTTTCTTTTACATTTAAACCATTCTTTTTTGCTGAGTGTTCTTTCCTTCATTACAGTACCTCATTTTTTGTGAATTCTTTAGTCTACTCCCCCGTACACAAACACAAAACAAACGTGCTTCATGGTTCCTGCATTACCATTGTTCTGTATGTCTTATAACGTTCTTTTGTTATAGTATCACTGCTCTTTTATAACTTACACATTAAATTGCGTGTTTTTTGAGCTCTGTATTCTCCTTCAAAAACAGACTTGACAAACGTTTTCATTGTAAAGAGTTATATATGTATATTTTTAATTTTTATAAAATAAAAACGCATTAATAATTGCGCATATTTTCTCTCTTTTGCCACCTACGGTTTAACTGACAGTATATAAATTACCAAAGTAATGAACTTATTCTATTATTTAAGTACTTATAATATTGTAAAAAGATGTTTAATATTTAATAAAATAAAAAATTAATATTTGTTTTCCAGAAAACTTTCAGAAATAGTATAAAGGCAATATTGTGGTAAAAAGATCCAACTTTTTCCTTAATTTTTATATTTAAACATTGCGTTTTATTTAACATAAATTTCGGTCTTGGTGGAGTAGTGATAACCATACTTGCCTCCTAAACCCAAGAGGGCGGGTTCAGACCCGGCCAGGATCAATGGATTTTTTCTCACGTAAAAATCCTAAGTATGGCTTCCTTCGGAAGGGAGGCAAGGCCATGGGTCCCATGTCGTACATTTATGGCACGTAAAAGAAACTCAAGCCTGAAAGAAGAGGCTTCTGAGCAAATTTTATCGGCCATTTCACGCCCTTAATTGATGATCTGAGATGTTAAAGAGCTTCCGTAAATAAACCAAATCAATATGTAACATAAATAAAGTTGAAAGTTGTTGAATTACGTTCCTTATTATAATAAAATATATATCGACGTATTCACTCTTTATTTAAGGCTAAATTTCTATTCAATGGCTAAGTTATTATAAGTGTTTGCAGTTTAAAATATTAGAAATCACTATGTATAGCGTTTCCTTCTTAGGAGATAAAATTTGCTATATCATATTTAATCAATATTAAGAGTTAGTGGCTATGAGCCACTTCAATATTCATAGAACTCGGTATATTCTTCAGAAACATAACAAAACTTTTTCTTTAGGCCTTCAACTTTTGCTTTCTTAATTGCCAGGAATGTTGGGAAGGACCCTTTCATTCCTTAGAGCACTCAAAAGTAGTGAAAAATTGAAATATTGAAAGGAGCCATTTGACGAAGCAATTTTGTTGATTTAACCAAAGTGAGTGTCTTTCTGTATAAATGGAATCATCAATTTTTTAAATTCTAAATTATTATGTTATTATTTACCTCATCAATATAGTTGAGTGAATTAGGGAATTTGTTTGGTGAATTTCACATAATTTTATTTCACAGTGTGTATTCGATTTCATTTTAAAGGACCTTTTATGGTGACAAACTTTCTGTCGCAAGACAAGTACTGAGTTACCTACACTTTAAGAGGTATATATTTTTTAATCTTTTCTGGTTACAAATAGCAAGACAATTGACACATTGTATGGTTTTATTATATCAACAAACGAGATTAAGTTTAATTGCAGCAGAGATATTGCGGCTAATGTAGTCAAGTAAGAAAGATGCGATTTCACTGCCCCCTTTTTTTTTTCTCTGTTTCTTTTTCAATGGTGCAAATTATGTCTGTAAGTTCTCATGTTCTATATGCATAATAAATTAATATTCAACTTTTACAAATAACAAAGACTGCTTAATTGGTTTTTTATTTAAGATTCTACATGAAATCAAATACTACTGCGGAAAATTTTGACAGAATTTTTGCAGATTTTTCCTTGGACTTCTTAGAGCATTATTCAGGTTGAGTTTTACTCATTGTCTTAAGTAAGTTAAGTCTAGAATAAAATATAAATATTACTAAACTACAAAACAGTGGTGTTTAAGAAAATAACTTTCACGGCAATACTTGACACTATACCGTCTTTACACGAACTAATCTATTGTTATGTGCCAGAGCCATGTTCCCTTCCTTTCTCCTCTCAATCATATTGTAACAGACTCTCCGTGTCTTTTCTTTTGATTGGTCGAGATTAGTGTGAAAGCGTCTAGCATTATGACGTCAGAGCCTTACTACGGGCTTACTACAAGAATGCCCCTGAATATGACTACATAGCGAGGAATTTAAGCCAACTATGTATTCAGAATTTGTAGCTACATCCCATCCATTGATCAAGGCATTTGTGTAAGTTCGAACTATTTTTAATCTCAGGGGTTTTCTTTATTACATTATATAGGATTTTTCAGGCGTTAATTTGTGTAATTGCAAGGCAAATACGTTTGATATTAGAGTTTTATGTCAATATCTAACTGTTCTTTGCCATTAGCTTTCTTTGTTGTTCGAATTGAAGCCAAGCACGTGGTGATATCAATAATTTTCCCAATTCTTCTTCTTCTTCTTCTTTGCCATTGAACACATTCTTGTTGAGTATTATAAGTTTGATTATTTTCTTGTTACAATAAATGTGCATAACCCTTCTTCAGTAAATGAAACTACTTTCCCCGGCCTCATTAAGGATGCTCTCCTTAGAGCGTTTCCTAAACTTTACTGGGTGTTTTGACTTCATTGGGGCATGCCGTGCAACACTTTGTATTAATGTTCAAGGTAAGCGTATACGGCAGACAATTAGTCTACTGCATGACAGATAATGCAATCGGATATTGTTTATGCCAATGTTACTAATATCGCTGTTAAAAAGTAACACGGGTACCTTATTTATAGCACACTCCAGCACCAGTTAATCATTTTCAGCTCGATATAATGGCCATTTCAGAATGTTTTAACCCAAAAATATGTACTGACTCTATGGTTAACTAAAAAACATTCCTTTTTATTTATAATAATGCATTTATTTGATTAATAACCGTGACATATAAATAAAATGCTGAAAATGTATAATGTTCAAATGTTAATACACAAACATACCACGCCAAACGTCTTGTTTTACTCCTTGGCGTTCTTCTGGAAATGTTTTTGTCTTATCATATACATTTTTAAGGGGAAAAAAAACTACAGGCTTAATAAATCCCGGCTATGTGTTTGTTTTTGGCGATTTTAAACAAGGTGAAAGGTTTATCAAAGGAACTAGCCGCTGGGAATTGCCCTGCAGACCTTATCGCGACTCATTACGTCATTATTCAGCAAACGATGTAGAGTAAGGGAGAGCGAGAGGGAAAAGGAGGGGGAAATAAATATTTGCTTCGTCAACACACATTACGCCCTGGCGCATTGTAAAGGACTGTGACCATCTGCTCCTAGGGGAAGGGCAGTGTACGGTGTAAATATACCTAGTGGTTTACTTTCACACATTTTTGTAGCTATAATGACCACAGCAGTAGAGCGCTCTAAGTGAAAAAGTACGAAGTAAAAAAATTTCTGTACTTAATATAATTTGTGCCTAATTCGTTTTTGAGTACACGTTAAAGGCCATATTATTTTATTTTGGAGATACCAAGAAATTATTAAAGATGAAAAGTTCTTGTTCACATCATTAGAAAGGATGTCTTTAGACTATCAAAATTGAAGCTGGAGTAAAATATTCATGCATAAACTTCTACTGTAGAACATTTTATGATATTGGCTCGGCCTTAACCAACGAAAATGTTTGGGAAGGTTATGGTATGTGCAGTTTCGACCAGAAGAATCGGACACATAGGGCCTTCAACGTGATAGTCGCAGATAAATACATCGCACATTACTGGAAATTTCATGTCCATTAATAACTTATTCATCTACACCTGCACGAGCTGCTTGAAGGCCAGTGTCCTTGTCCTGACACGAGGTTGCAGCAGGTCAGCTGTGTACTGAGAGAAGCTAGTCGCCAAGGCCGCATAATGCATCTGCCGGTACAATTGTATTTAGTTTGAGAAGACTTTATCAGCGAGTGGTATTAGTTTCTATGTTTCACTGTGTGTAAATTGTGTCCTAATTGTTCATTAGTTGTGCCTCTACATAAAAATTAAAAACAACGGGTTTTTATGTCAGTACATATATGACAAGGATTCTTGTAGAGAAGTGGTAGGCCGATTCGCAAGAAAAATGCTGGCAATTGTAGAGAAGTTGTTCGCCAACTTATTAAATGTTACGAGATATGCCCGAACCATAACATAGGCCAGTTTTAAAAGCAGTATTGCTTTGGGCTTTCAGTAAAAATTATAATACTAACTTAATGTGCAGTAACTCTATCTCATTTTTTTTTTTTTTTTTTTTTTTCCCGCTTGCGGGGGCTACACTTCGCCAGTATGCAGCTGCGCTCAGGCGGCCTGTTTATCAAATAATCTTACTGTACAAACCTAACAAGTAAGCTGTGTTCTTTTCAACAGTGAGGCTTTGAATATATAGAACATTTTGCATGCCCTAAAATCAGGTATTTTTATTATATTCGTATTATTTGTTTTTATTAGGGGGTTTAATTTGTAAGATTTTGAGCCCATACAAAAGAACATTGCAATTTTTTAAATTTTATTTAGAGACTAATTATGAGCTATGTATGCATCGATTGATAAACAATGTGCCATATTCTTTGCTATTTCGTATGCGATAAGTTTATTGAATAGTTGGTTGAAGATGCTTGCCTATTTTGAAGTATGATAATTTTTTTTATTTTCTGCATTCAAGAATGTTATCTTTTGTTTTAAGAATCAAAGATTTTAATGGAGCTTCTGATTTGGATTTAAAAAGAGCTAAATCAGGTATAAATCTCATTTCTCGGTTAAACATAAGATGAATAAGCCACAAAACTAAATATGTTTTATTTCTTAAAATCTAAAATGGCTATTATAATATAATTTTCTTTAAATAAAAATAACGGAGGTCAACTGAACCCAACTAAATCACTTTTGCTGAAATTTCCAAAAGACAGAAACTAAAACACTGGATAGAAATTTGCACTGATGCTAGACTTTCTCTTAGTTCTTCGGCTAAAAGAGATTCTGTTTACCCACGCAAGGAACCTCGACAAGAGCAACAAAATACAGGGTCATTCTAAATTAATGTCGGGAGTTCGTGAATTTTTTTTAGAAAACTGGAAACCATAGCATTTTTATTGTTGCAGTAACGGTTAGACAAACTGTCAAAGTTTTGTTTTCCATCAACTGTAGTGATATCAGTAACCACCAGATGGCAGTAACAACAGTGTTTAGCAAAATGGCGGTTAGCGGTAAGGAGAAAATTTTTTGTACTCTTGAATATCATCAACATCGATCCGTTACCATAGTCCAGCGCCATTTTTGGACAAAATACGGGAAGGAGCCTCTTTCCGACAACTCTGTTCCCAGATGGTACGCACAATTTGTGGATACAGGATGTTTGTGAAGGGAAAAGCAGTGGGCGTCCCATTGTGTCAGAAGCGGATGTGAATCGGATTAGGGACGGTTATCTCCTTAGTCCTAAGAAATCAACTGCGAGATGTAGCAGAGAACTGCAAGTTCCTTAAACTACAGTATGGCGTGTGTTACGAAGGCGCCTAAAGGTAAAGCCATATCGCCTACAATTGCGTAAAGCTCTAACAGCTAATGACAAAGTCCTACGTTTAAGCTTTCTGTGGCAAAATATGAAAGACATACATTTTAGGAAATAAAAAAAGTTTATTCCTCAAAAGCCATACACTTACTTCAGCGACTTTCAATTTTGTTTATTCTGTCCATAATGTACAATTTCTTTAGCTCTGCAAACTGCGTAATTGTTTTAGTGACTAGTGAAGAGCTTTAGTGTCCTTCCTGCTGTCATTTCTTGTGTTGAGAAACAGGAAGTAAACATAGGAGAAATAAGGGTTTCATACGTATTGAACTTGTTATCGTGATGAAACAGGTAATTGTTTTAGTAACTTATCGTAATATTCGCCTGTTATGGTTTTCACCCTTTCCAAAAAGTAAATGAAAATAATGCCATGGTAATCCCAAAACAGTCGCTATCACCTTTCATGCGGAGGGGATTTTCTTTCTGTTTCTTCTTCTTTGGATTGCTTTCTCCGGTTGCAAAGCACTGTTCCCAGTGTCTGGAGTGCAATGGCCGATGCATATTTCATCTATAGTAACACCCCTCTTCAAATTTTAACAGTGTATATCAAGCTGTTTAACAAGAGGAAACAGAAAGAACGAGTTTTGAAATTGAATCTACAGATATGGTGGTGACAGTTATAAAGTTCGAAAAAGTGCCTGCAGTGTCACTGGGCGTTCAAGCATAAAGGAGCTTCTTATACTGCAACATGTTAACCCAAGCATCGAACTCTCTTCACTTTAGAATTTAAATCAAGCAACAATGGTGACAGTTTCTCAGCAGATAGCCTGAGTTTGGCAATTGAACCTATACTCTTGACCAATACTGCCATTTAGCATTTGCACTGATTACAGATTTCTTAATGTCTACAGGTGATATTTGTTTAATATACGGTAGCATAACACTATCGCTATGCTAGTAGTTTGTGGTAAATTTATTGTGCAATTTGTTTGAAATTTGGGTTTTTAAAGACAATGTATGTACATTTGAAATATGAATTAGAAAATAGTAAATAAAATCTTTAGAGCAAAACTAATAAAATATAATTTTTATTCCCCCTAGGTCTCGTTTTACGTTGGAATAAATTAATTTAATTTCTTTTCTGCAACATTTTAATGTATGGTTAATAATGTGCTGGTATTTTAGCTGAAAACCTTTCAAAGATATAAGCCACCTTCAACAACGAGTTAATCGTTGCAGATTTTTTGCTGTAAGAATTGGAAGTAAAAGCTTTTTTTAAAAAAAAAAAAGCCGTTAAATTAATAATTTGCTGAAAGGGAAATTATTGTAACAGTATATTGAGATAACGAAATGCTTTAAAACAACATGAATAACTGGGAGGGCTCAGCTCCTTATTAAATGTTTAGAGGGGGGGCTCAAGGGTCCTAAGCAATACAGGGACAATGTAACTTAACCTTAGAGACAGAAGCTTTGGACTGCAGTCACGCCTACTTTCAGGAGGGAAAAGCGAAGGCACAGAGCTGTGAATGTTTGCGCCTCTTCTAAAAACCGTTATTGTTTTGTTAAAGCTGACAGCGGATTCCTCTTTTCTAAAAAGACAGCAATCATACGCATAACATTGTGAAATGTAAGCGATAGTGCCTACTGTTCTGTGCCATATCAGAACAAAAAGAAAAGGTTGCTTGCGAATTGTTGAATGTCATTAAGTGAGTTTCCACAACAGTATTTGAAGTTACGAAGAAACAACGGCAACCTCAAAGGCAACATTAGCCGCAGTTCGCAAAATGAACAAGTATCTATGCCCAAACTTAAAGAAATGTCCCAAAAGAGGAACCCCCTCCACAGAGGACTCAGAAGAAGGGTCAAGTTTAACCTTTAGAATAGTGCAATAATAAGTGAATTCAAATAGACTAAACAGCAATATAACATCTGCTTAACAATCGTGTGTGCGTTATAGAGTGTGGACTTTTTTTGTTTTTGTTTTGTTTATTTGCAGACGCTTTTTATCATCTCGAGTCATCAGCGTCTCATTCAATTCAGGGCGTGAAATGACCGACAAATTTTGCTCAGAGGCCTTTTCTTTCAGGCTTGAGGTTCTTTATCATGCCGTAAATGCTCGACATGGGACCCACGGCTTTACTTCCCCTTCCGAAGGAAGTCGTACTTAGGATTTTTACGCCCGAAAAATCCATCGGTTCTGACCGGGACATTAAGACATTTGTGTCAACGTTGAAAAAAAAAATTGCTTCATTGCTTTAGACAAAATTAATTCATTAATGACGTTAGCCGTCAAAAGTATATTTGCAAAATTAATATTAATTTTAATATTTACTTGAAAATTGTAATTTTAATTGAATTGATTAAAGGGTCTAATAATTGAAATTTATATTGTCAGGACTAAAGTTGTTCTTTAGCTGTTTAGCTTTAGCTTTAGCTGTTCAAGAGGGTGGTGGTAGAGATAGACAAGTCTGTCTATCTGTCGCAGTAATGCTGAGGGTGTACGTCGGCGGGTCGTTCTCCAAAGACGATAGGCAGAAGACAAAGACCCCGAGCCATAGCTCTGTTTCCCCTTATAAGTTTTACGATTGCCTAGGGAGATCTCTGCTTGTGATCAATGCCACCGCCTTAGATTTGAATTATATTAACCAATGAGAAAGTACTGCGTAGGTATTTGACCCTTTCCAACAGTGAGTGACAGATCTAAGCTCAGTATTTTTGCTTGTTACCAGGTAGAGGTTAATGTCACTATAAAATACCGTGTAAGCAGCCTTTGAAGTGATTGACTGCTACACTGAAATACCCTAAGGTGATCACGTTAAGGCAAGGTGCGAAATATAAAACCACACCAATTTAGCTTCCTAAAATGCTAATTAGCTACACCCTTCATCAGTGTCGGTCCTGGTGGTGTAGTGGTTACCATACTTGCCTCCTAAACCCAAGATCACGGGTTCGAACCCGGACAGGACCGATGGATTTTTTCGGGGCGTAAAAATCCTAAGTATGGCTTCCTTCGGAAGGGAAGTAAAGCCGTGGGTCCCGTATCGTACATTTACGGCACGAAAAAGAACCTCAAGCCTGAAAGAGAGGCCTCTGAGCAAAATTTGGCGGCCGTTTCATGCCCTGAATTGAATCGGACGCTGATGACCTGAGCTGTTAAAGAGCGTCCGTAAATAAACCATTAAAAAAAAAAAATCCTTCAGCAGTACAAGCGACAATATGTTAATTCTGGTAATTGTTTTGACGAATAGCTTAATATTTATTGTTTTAAGTTTTTGAGCCCCTCCCCCTAAAGTTTTCTTTGCACTGGTGTCCCTACTCTGGTCCATACTACGTCACTACAGGTGTAATTAATGTTCTATAAGTTTGACTTTAGCTATTTCCAAAACTATGCTGATTTAGGAACGGTGAGATGGTTATGCGCTCTTTTATTTCCTTTCCTTGCTTTCACTAAAAGTTTATTTCGAGGCATGAGTAACTTCTAACTCTTCAAAGTTGTACTCATCAAGTTTGAAATTCTCTGTACTGTGTTTGGTTTCAGTTGAGGAAATTTAATATATACAGAATCACTCTTTTCTACGGTGCCCATTTAATTAAGAATATCTCTTTAAAGACTTCTTTACTTCTTGTGACAAGACCTATCACGTTTTGTGCATTCTGTTAATATGGTTTCTCTTTATCAATACCGTGCAAAGCAAGAGAATGCAGAGACTGAATCCCCTTGTCTTGATCCAGGCGGTATAGTAAACGGTCTGTTTATCCTTCATCTCACGAAGGCTTTACACCCGGCACCATATACAATAAGCTCAACTGCATCCGTCTGCTGCCTTCATTTTGCACTAATGAGGGCTTGACGAAAGTCGATATATAGGTCAATGTTAAATCCGTTACATTTTTCCATTTGCTGCGTACTTCGCTCAGTTCTAAAACCACATTCATAATAATGCAACGCCTCCTTACAATTAAATATGTCATCATCTTCATAAATACAGCATTACGTAATTTCATTTTCCTATATTTTACACACTAATTCATGCAGTATTCTAATTCATTCTTCTATATCTACACACTTTCTCTAATTTCTTCATATATTGGAGGGTATACTTCATCCACGAACTACTGTTGAGAATTGTACATGCAAGTTTTCAACCTACCTAAGTATTTAACCCATCATTATAATGCTCTTTTTTCAACTTAATAATAGTTCTGTTCTTATTGCGATATACCGAGTTGATATCCTCTGGATACAGAAATTACAGCTTACATCATCATTTGCTCTCTTTCCCATTATTGAATTGTTTTCTATTTTCTGCATATTGTTTTCTGTACTTAGGAACACAATATTTACATTCATGCTACTAGCTCCATACCTCTCCTTCGTTATTTTTTATATGAATTGTCGGTCCCGTTTTCGATTCTGCAGTCCTCATCAAACAACTCCAATAATTTCCCTGCTGCGTATAAAAACAAATTCTTGATGACTGCCTAATTTTTGTCCATATCACAGAGACTTATCAGGCTTCTTTAAATTGATGCTTACTGCTTTTAATACCTAAAGACTTATTTCAGATTTGTAACTTATTCACATTTTATTCCTTTCTTCTTATTCAATGCTTGTTTTCTACTTCTGGTATGTTTATCCATAAGATTTTCTGTACAAGACAACAAGCAGGCTCTCTTTGTTGTTCCGGCATGTTTTATTGATGAAATTAATTTTCTTTCTTTTTAAGCATATGATAAATCTGACCGTAATCTGGTTTGAAAGACCGTATTCTTAATTTGAAAGCGTATATTGATCAGCTAAAGATTACAGGTACCTGTATAATTCACAAATATGCATCATTGGTTTCGCTGTATTAGGAATGTTTCCCTAAACTTCATCTATTCTCTATTTAACGAAAGTTGTGTTGCAATGTCAATCAACGCACCATAGTACAGACATTGCATTTCTCCTCCTTTGTAAATAGTTTACAAAATATCCGCAAAGTTCAACCTGTTATTTAGGTTATTAATAAATAAAATGATCAATAAATAACTGCAAAATTATGTGTTCAAGCAATAAGCATTTCAACAACTATATTTACCAGATCCCCATACGATAAAAAAGCGAATGGAAGTGACTCTATTATTGCCAATAATAAATACAGAACTATTACGAAGTATCATTTATCACAAGTAATATCATGAGAGGGTCTGAGATTACCGATTTATCAGGTAAGCTCAGACCCTCGAGTGATATTTATTAGGACTATTTCATGAATAAATAAGAATTTAAATATAATTCCTCTAAACTTGGCTTACAAGATTGTATATTTGTACTGAACCTATCCAAGCAATCTTGCAACAGAAGAATGGCGATTGTCAGTAATGCCAATAGAGAAGAGCAAAATACTGGTTTAGGGCTGCTTCATGAATAGGATAAGAATAAGAATAAATATTTGAAATTCGCGCACAAAATATTAACACTAGTATAAAATATTATATTTATGAATATCTGTTCTATTCAGAAACCGTGAGACTGAAATGGACAAAAGTCGTCTAATGCAATCACTCCCGTACGATTGTGTACCGACAGAAAAAAGAACAAGAAAAAAAAGATAATATACAGTTTTTATTTATTTATTTTTTTTTTATTCTGTGGTTTGGAATTTTAATGATAAATATTTGACACATCACCAAAACGCTTTGAAGAACCCTCCATTTTTCGTTATGATTGTCGATTGTACATACTTTTGTTACTATCAATAGCTCTCCAACGCCTCTAGCAAAAGTGGTCAGTGACGCGAGTTCAGGAATTATATAGTGGAGGTATAGAGTTGGCTACACTGACCACAAGACAAATGCAAGCCGCGTGATAACGGGTTTGAGATATATGGCCAATTTTAAGATGACGTTACATGAGTGAAATAGTCATTAGAAAATATTTCGATGGCACTTACAAACAATATTCTCATATTTAAACGAAATATAAAATAATATGAATTAAAACTTCTCCACAAATAAGCACAATCTTTATAAAATACACAAACTTCCAAATAACTGGACACTTTAAAACTAATCGACATAGTTGGGACAGTATCATATTTATCCTCTATTTTAAATAAAAGGAAATGATCTTCCTTGGCAATAGTTAGAAACGAGTGTATTTGTCTTGTCTTAACCTCTTAACCTCAAAATATAATATCATGCTCACACCATTCAATAAAAATCTCTTCATCTTGCCCTAAAACCTGATTAGTTCGTTCTTTCGGGTCTTTTCTTTTCATTAACTTTGACTGTCACATAAGATAATGATTAAGGAAAATTGCAGGAAGAAAATATCCTTCCTAACCATAAATTTTAGTAAAAAATGTTAATACAGTTTCATCATTAACTTCAAAACTTGCACAGTGTATACTCTTTATCTACTCCTTCTTGAATTATTGCTATTAGGAAATGTAAATATGGTATTATGCCGTGCACTGCCATATTTAACACATAAAGAGCAACCTTTACTGTATGAAACGTTTTCTATTACACAAGTTCCTGGTGTGATTTCACTAAATCAATATTAACTTAATAAAGAACTAACAAAATACTGTTTGTCTTCTCTCATGAAATATTAAGAACGTTTCAGTAATTTTTTTCTAACTTTGCGAAGTCCTTGGATGACTGAACATTTACTTTTTGTCCTTGCCAGTAATTTTGCACTACCTCCTATTGCATCGATAACATATTTCCTATGAGAAGTAGAAAAATATCTATAATACAAGTCCATTGCATATTTCTGAAATAAGATATACAGCAACTTTACCATAAATATATTTTTGAATTTAGAAGTTGGATCATTACTGTAAACAATATTTTATTTTCAGGATATCAAAGAATCGGAAAATAAAAGCATTGTCTTTCCCTTTGTGTGTCTCAACAAATTAGAAAAATAGTACAATTTCCACCTAAAAAGAATGCAGCGGTAAGAATTTGAATTGACTGCCATAAGTATTACTAACCCTAGTCGCGTAATCGATGTCTTGCGGGGCTAAACAAATCGAACGCCGACAAAAAGTGTGATAGACGGTAAGGACATAAATTGATCATGTTGTAAACACGAGCAATACTGTCGTGAGCAAATTACTGATTGTACTTAATTCTGTTATTCACAAGAGTATGCCATAGAAAAATCAATTTGCAAAACACTCTTTTGTCTTCCTCAAGTGAAGATGCTAAATGCATTTAATTCTTGTACGTTCTCGAATTTCAGAAAAAAACCATGCATATGAGTTCACATAGTACGGCAATATATCCTTCTTTGGTAGACTATATTAAGCGCTCTATGCCTTTGCCTTGAATCCACTCTTTCCACAGTTCTTTTGTGGGATTTGATTTTTATTCAAAAAGTTGCGCATTCACCATTTCAACAGTGAGAATTCAAATCATCATCGATACAAAGACTGTTTGTCATGTATAATAGACAAGCTTACAATTTTAATTGGACATTTTAATGTGCCTCAGAGTGACATTGATATGTTGGAGGGTGTTTCAATAGAAGAACGTTTTTGGACTTAGGTCACAAATTCTTGTGTATATTATTTTTAATTGACGTAGGCACTTATGAAATTTTCATATGCTTCACGAAAAACTTTGTGAGATAATCTTTTCTTAAACTTCCCTCTCTACCATCTTGTTTTTTTATGCATGGTGGTGTTTAAATAGCGTCGTGAAGTCCTTCAGTATTGTTTAAAATTTTATTTCCTACGTTTAGTACCAATATTCTCATTCATTTTTTGCTCAAGTTTTAGGCCAAATCTTTTCGCTGATATTACAGCAACCTTCTTCGTTAGAGATAATTGGAGGTTATTTAGGATTTGCTAATTGCTTTACCAAGAGCCTAAAGAGTTCTGTTCTGTTTCTTTGCAGGCACAATTTTATGAATTTCAAGAGCTTCTGCTTGTTTTAAAAGTTTTCTTTCTTTCTTTCTTTCTTTGTTTCTTTGTTTCTTTGTTTCTTTCTTTCTTTCTTTCTTTCTTCCTTTCTTTCTTTCTTTCTTTCTTTCTTCCTTTCTTTCTTCCTTTCTTTCTTCCTTTCTTTCTTCCTTTCTTTCTTCCTTTCTTTCTTCCTTTCTTTCTTCCTTTCTTTCTTTCTTCCTTTCTTTCTTTCTTCCTTTCTTCCTTTCTTCCTTTCTTTCTTCCTTTCTTTCTTTCTTCCTTTCTTTCTTCCTTTCTTTCTTCCTTTCTTCCTTCCTTCCTCCCTCCCTTCTTCTTGTTCTTCTTCTTCTTCTTCTTCTTCCTATATTCACGTTGTCTTGCAGGAGCTGCCTTCATGTATCTCAGAGGAAGACATTTGTGCAACTCTTCTTCTTCCTGATAGCTTCCATTCACTGAGTTTCAATTATTTGAAGTTTGATCTTACATTTTGTACATTTCTATGAACGTTTTTATACTTTCAGCAGCATTTCCTCTTTTGACCAAATCGTCAGAATATTTTCCTTACTTAACACAATTAGTTAAGATACCGTTATCCAAAGGAATTGAAAGCTATAACTAGAAACTAATTGAATAATGCTTAGCAATTAAATATAATAATCACCAAATGTACTATATTTTAAATATACATAATAGCTTCCAAACTTAATACAAATTTGCTAGATATATTTATAACAGATCAATATTTAGATCGATTCTTTTTTTTATTTTTGAATAGTATTTAACGTCCGTTTTTACTACTGAGGCACCAGAGGCGGTGGACACTGATGATGCCTGAGATGAAATAATAAACTGGGAAAGGATTTTTGTGATGAAGGAAACTTTCCAGTCCTAAATTTAGGGTACCTCCCCGGCATTTGTCATTTATGAGGACTGAGGAAAACTTTAAAAAACCTGTCAGGGAGGACGGTCCTGGTGAAATTCGAATCTCATACCTTCCACTCATGAATCCGTGCCTTAACGACCTCGGGCAACCGTGGCGGTGAATTCATTGATATCATTATAATATATTAGAGAAAGTTAGCGATGGCATTATGTAAAATTGCTTTTACTTCCTCTTAATTGCATTTCTGAGGACTGTAAATTGTATGGAACTGAAATTTAAACTAAATAGGTTTTCCTTCCTTTTTTTAATGGTGTTTAAAACCCGTTTTTACTACCGAGGCACCACAACACTGATGATACATGAGATGGAAATATATATGTATATATATATATATATAGAGAGAGAGAGAGAGAGAGAGAGAGAGAGGATTTATTTAGGGAAGGAAACGTTCCAGTATAGGGTACCCCCCGGCATTTGCCATTTATGAGGACTGAAGAAAACCTGGAAAAAACTCAGTCAGGGAGGACGGGACCTGGTTAGAATCAAACCCCAGACCTCCCGCTCACGAGTCCGCGCCTTAACGACCTCGGCTACCCATGGCGGTAAATAGGGGGAGTAATTACCAGTTTTATATTTTCATTTACAAAAAAACAAACTCTTTTATTTAAAATAAACGAGGTTTTGAAAACGTAGACTTTCAGCTGTGTTAATGAAAAGATATCAACTAATTAATGATTACCTTTCAGTTTTACTCATGTAGAACCACTTTTCTTGTAATTGTCCAATAATGATGTTGCTCTAACATAAAGTTTGATGTTAGTTTACACAATTAATTATGTATTTATATCAACGTCTCTGGTCTTATTTGAAAGTCCATATTCTCTAATGCGTGTATCGTCTCGAATGTTTACCGTTTTCTTGTCTACATAAGAAATTGCAAAAATATTTTTGCGATAACACTAGCTTATTTTGAAACATGTCGTTCAATGTTAGCACCCAATAAGATTCTCGTCTTTCTCTCAGCAAGAAGCATCATTGTGCATTTGTGTACTATCATCTCAGTTCTTAAGCACAGAGAAATTGTATTCTGACTTATAGGATGATACCACGTTTTAGGCAATAAGTGGCGTTTGTGCTAATCTCAAGACTTATTTTCGATAATCTATACTGCTATATAATCACAAAATTGTGGGCTCGATCCCGGCCAGGATCGATGGATTCTTTCGGGCGTAAACCCCTAAGTATGGCTTCCTTCGGAAGGTAAGAAAAGCAGTGGGTCCCTTGTCGTACATTTACGGCACGATAAAGAACCTCAAGCCTGAAAAAAGGAGGCCCCTGAGCAAAATTTATCGTCCATTTCAAGTCCTGAATTGAATGGGACGCTGATGATTTGAGATGTTAAAGAGCGTCCATAAATAAACCCAATCAAAATATATTACCATCGTCGGCTCTTGGCATGTTCTAAAAGTAAGAGAATTTGTTCTCACATTTCATCAGCTTTGGGTACTAAATGCAAGGGTAGCAAAATCAAAGATGATAAAGCTGTGAAAAGAGTGGTAAAGATTGTCTTCTGAAATAAGACATGCTTTTACATTAACTGCAAAAATAAACAGAGTCGGAATTGGAAAAAAAAATTCAATACGAAGAAAACGTAGAGGAGCATTATGCATTCTTAAGTTTTTTACTATCGAGTTGAAAGCGTATGTAAGACGGTTTACAGATTCTTAAACACAACAGATGCGGGCATCAAGTTTCCAAAGTATTGAATATACAGAATATGTAGAGTGTTTTATCAAGAGCTCTCCTCTTCTATCCTTGAATCAATATCTTATAACATGAGTCAAATACAAGCTTTAGCACTCAATGCTAATGCTAAAAGAGTTTAGAGCTGCCTTGACCAAAGGAGCTGTGCATTTTCTCGCATTTGGCTATAAGTTAATAACTAGTACGTGGTCATGTCAATCAGATGGGCATGGATCTGTCGCATCTATGACGGGGAGAGAGAAACTGAAAAGCACATATTTTGTGATAGCCAATTATTTGCACGTCATGGATATAAAATGTCAGCAGAAGATATTGCCTGCATATCACCCGAAATATTATGTGATTTTAATAAATAAATTCATGCATGAATGTCTGGTGTTCCATTAAGGGCAGGGACGTAGCAATAATAGGGATTTGGGTCAAAATATTTCACATCATGAACCTTACCGTGGGGAAAGAGATTACGGCACTTAACGCCGTTGGTACAACAATTTAATCAATAAACATAGGCACACAAAGAGCATGTCCCTGGTCAATTTGTATAACTTTTAAATCTGCTGTCTTTCCTTGACTACCGGCCACCTCCATTAACCGGACTGCCTAACTGCGTCCTGTTGTGTAATCGTTTGCCTCCCTGCCACCAGGAAGTTGGTTTGACGGAGATCGAGCTGTAGTGTCCAGCAGCAGGCACGTAGCTTCTAGATAGATGATCGTCCGTCCCTACTCAGTCTTAGGCAGATAAGACTAGATAGAGAAATGTTCGGAGATAGGTGATGTAGGCACGGGGACAGAGCTAAGTCGTGTCCTTCAGGAAAGTCGGGGTGCTCCAGACTTCTAATCACAAAGCAGTCAACTCTTATGAAGGATAAAAGTATTTATTGTGTTAAAGGTCCAGAGCCAGCTACAACCAGCATGGACTCTGTTAGTAGTATCTCTCGTCTCCTGCCCTTAGTAATTTAGCAAGCCTTTTTATTGGAGTTTGCAATTAATTCATACACACAACACACACACACACTACCTTAACTCGCTACGGCCTGACGGCCTACGCTCGCCTCCTTTCTGTAAATATAAATTGATAGGGGTGAATAAATAACTGTAATTCCAAAAGAAAAAGAAATTCGTAAATATAAATTTAAAGCACATTGTGTGCGTGGTACTATGTTAGGAAGTAAATCATTGGAATGGTTGCCAATTATCTTTAACTCTGGCAGGAAAAAAAGCATCAGAATGCGAGGATTCGAAGCCACTACCTTCACAACTATAGCATGACGCTCTACCGTCTGAGTTATCATACGTTGTGCTTGAAAGCCTTATTAACTAGCTATATCTGTGTAAGTTACAATACCTTGGGCTCTTTCGCTGTCGCTAGGGACTGCAGCTCTTACCACACCAGCAGTCTCGATGTTTCTTGCTCTAAGGTTTAAGTTGTTCACTGAGAGTAGTTTAACTTTCCTATTACCAGGTACCACTGAGGCCATAAAGACCTCAAATAATATACATGGGATATAATTTGTTTTAAAGAAATGGCTTAAAACGCACACGTTTACCTTGAAAACAGAACATACGTATATAAGCATAATTTTAACCTTTGTCTTACTTCCTCCATCTTAATTTCCTTACGTTTGAAATAGAGCAACTCTTAATGTTGTCCACAGAACATAGGTGCCATCGTCCACGTCCCTCCCCCTGCCCGACTACTGGAAAACATTCAAATTTGAGATGTATTTTACTTCAGTTTCGAAATTTCCAACTCCAACTCCAACTCCTCCTCCTCCTCCTCCTCCTCCTCCTCATCATCATCATCACCACCACCATCATCATCAAAATTATCTGCCGATTTACTGTCTTTAGATATAATAGCATCAATTTAAAGCCATCAGATGTTTCTGCACTACATTTATCTTCTTCATTCAAAATTGCTTCTATTTCTGAACTACTCAATGTTTTCTGCTCATAATTTAATTCTACGACACAATGAGGCAATAAAACTTAATGAGTAACAAATAAAGTTTCATTGTTGCACGTGTTTCGTATAACAGATGTTCAAAATAGTGGTCAGCATTACTACGTTCATAATGTTACGTTCAAAGAAAAATGCCAATTTTGAATGGGGTCACATAGACCCCAATGGTATTCAGTGCAAAAATAATGAATACATTTTAATGTGTTGAAAATATAAAAATTAATAAACATCATTGGATATAGTTGTTGACTCAGAGGGATAGTGTCATAAATTTTGAAAATTGTCGTTTTAAAAACAGCGGAGATATTTATTTCAAATTGGCTTTTGGGGTCATATTGTCTATGAAGGTTAAATACAATTTTCCAGAATTTCTCGTATCGCTGTTCTAAATTCATCGAGAACAAGTCAATATTCAGAAAATACCATCTTTTTAAATCTTCCAATTTGTACTTTCATGCTATCAGTGAGGCTAACTCGGTTGTATATAATTTACCAAAGGAGTAAATGGTAAAGATTGTGTGGGAATGTACCTCTCTTATCAACTGCTAATAACCGACAATAATCAATAAACCCGTAGTTAGAACACAACAGGATTGGAAGTATCAGATGGAGAGAAATTAGTGACCAAGATCTTCTTAATATTGTCTCCGAGTTTAAATGATCTAAATCTGAATACTGCTGTAGGTTTTCTAATCTATAATTAAGAAAACTATAATTAATCTATTCCTTCGGTTTATTAATCCGGCAGTTCTTTTAAACAAAAGGGGGGCTTCACACTTGACCTTCGGGTTTCTTCCTATTGTAGAGTTTTATAACCTTTGGCTTTTCAAGCTACCGTATCAGAAAAACACCAGAAATTTTCTCTTGTGTTAACATGCAAGCCAGATTATGCCATATTATACATATACAATATCTACATTACCAAATACAAAACATGAAATATTGTGATAATTAAGTTTGCAACATACATGTTGTATTATTTTATATTTCAGTGGGGATGGACCGTAATAATTGCATCATATTTCTGAGATACGTTAAAACCCAATAAAAGTAAAACATTTACTCCTTCACTAAACATTAATGTAAAATTATTATTAAAATTAACATAAAAAATATACTAACCTGCAAAGCACCACGTTTACTAGATTCCATACCCAACATCCTTGCACGTTTCATTTTTTCATTTTTATAATCATGTTTTTCTTACACCTTTCAGTTTCTTTACTCAATATTCATTGTAACTGAATCATTATATTTCATCTCCTCGCAGAATATAAAGACTCTCACAATCAATTAAGAAATACACAACAATGGAAAAACAGCAATAATATAAGAAAGATGTTTTATACCTTAATTTTAAATCTTAGTGTTGAAAAATGCTGATCTCTTGTTTATATGAAGCAATCCAAGTCAATGACTTGGTTCTTCTCAAAATCAAACCCCAAACATTTATCTTCATATATGAATCTATGTACGAGGGTAGGTCCATAGGTTTCGGGCCTAACCATTTTCTAGGTATGATAAAAACAAAAAATATATTTCACTTTTCAATATAGTTACTCTTTATTACAATACACCTCTCACATCTTTGAATTAACATTTCAATCCGCCCCAAAAATAGTCAGAAGTCTTATATGCAAAATGGGCACAAAACAGCATCTATCACTTCTTCGTCACACTTAAATTTCCCTCGTCGAAAGTCCTTCTTGGGTTTTCAAAAGAAGCTAGATCTGAGCTGTAGAGTAGATGGTCGATCTCCATGAAGCCACATTTCTTCACAGTTTCCTTTGCAACAAGATTTGTGTGCACAGGCGCGTTGTCGTGAAGAAGACGCACACCGCCATTCAGCTTTCCTCGCCTTTTCTCTTTGATGGAAGCATGTAGTCTGTGCAGTAGGCAAGCATAGTACTCCCCATTTACTTTGGTGTTCCTCTCTTTGAAGTCAATGATGAGTATTCCTTCACAGTTCCAAAAGATTGTGGCCACGATCTTCTTGGTTAACTGAGTGACCTTGGCCTTTAGAGGCGGTGCTTTGCCAGGTTTACGCCACTCCATTGATTCTCTTTAGGAGAAGGGATCATAGTAGAGGACCACAGGTTCATCTTCAGTAACATTGGTTAACAGAACGTTTCTGTCGTTGCCACGGCAGAGCTCCAAAAATGCCTGACAACAGATGACTCGTTGCTGCTTTTGGACTGAAGAAAGAAGTCTAGACACCCATCTTGCACTAACCTTATTCCTGTTTAAATGTTGATGAATAATTCGAAGGACTGTTGTTTTAGAAAGGCTCAGCGTTGCTGCTATTTCTGTAACTCTGAGCCGCCGGTCTTCCATAATTTCTGCTTCCGCAAGAGTGATGTTTTCAGGAGTGAGCACCTTCAAGGGCCGACCTGCACGCTCTTCGTCTTCAATGCTTTCTCGACCCATTCGAAAAAGTTTGTCCCATTCTTTTACTGTAAAGTATGAGGGGAAGGCTTCCCCACATATACCGTTCAATCGCTGTTTAATTTCATTTGGAGTAAGTTCTTCTTTTATGAAGAACTTAATAACAGCTGATACTCCATTTTGAACATGTCACAATCTTCTACACACACCCTTCTTTATGGACTATATCTGAACTGAATACAGCGGAGCGGAAGTTATAGCTGCAATTATTTACTTAACAGATAAGGTATGACATCAGATAAAGGTTTTGTGAAGGCGATAATCCTTATCGGCGAGGCCGGAAACTTATGGACCTATCCTCGTATCTACACCCAAAGAGCATATTACTTTAAAAACTCAGTTTTACAAAAATAACGACTTAGGAGAAATTAAATTCCTCGAGTTGGAAATTGATACGAGGGTTTTTGAACTGGAAAACTCGCATTAAAGCTTAGCTCTGCGTGAATATAATGAGTATTCTATCGTTAGTAAACAATTAATTATTATATGCAATTTATTTCACTTATTGTAATTAATACTGTACTACAGACTTACCTTTTAAAAATATTCGGAAGAAAGTAAGCCCATCCTGTAATTACAGTAAAAATGCATATGAATAATTTGTGCCATTGGTGACGGACATTGCTGAGGAAATATATTTAAAACAGCAGAAATACCTACTTTTCCATATAAGTACATATACTTTCTCTTTTAATATTTTATGTAAATAATCAGTGAAAATTAAAACGAAACCAAGATATACATAACATAAGTATTCCACTAGAACTAAAGCTCCATATATGTGCTGTAAACTATCTTTGTGTTGTGTTATTACCAATGCATTAAAATATCGAGTCATCCAGTTATATGATGGCCGATGGGGACTGTATCGCCGATAAGCTATCCCTCAATGACAGCTGACTGTACGCGGAGTTTACCGAAATACTACGTTGGCCTTGAGTCTCACGCCACACTGCGGTTTGAACCGTGAAAGAAATAACGCTCTTCTTATCCTAAAGTAAAGTCTGCTAAGAACACTAAATGACAAATTATCTGTTCTTATTTAATGTAATTATTAGATTCCACATCAAGTTTTGTTTATGATCGTATATTCATACAAAGTCCGTTTTTGCATTATTTGAAGAGATATTGCCAGGTAATAGAGCTCCAAGTCGCATAACGCTAGTCGCACCCCCACACTTTAAACAAACTAAAGGACAACATCCATTAAACGTTTAATCTAATTTCTCGGAGAGAATTAATAACTTAATAAGCAATTTCATGACCACATATCGGAAATATGAGGAAAATGAACGTACGCAAGATCCAATACCTACTTGGGTGACTTAACTTTTTAAGTGCATCAACATTTATTAGACTGTCACTCTAATGTTTCTACCACTGACTCGTATTGTCCTGACTCTAGTGTAGCCGGCTAACCGGCTGAAACAGTACCCGCCGCAGCGACGGTCATCAGAAAATTGGATGACCCGATATATTGGCATTTTCCAATAACCTAAAACCTTATCCAGTAGTGATAACGCTTTCAAATTTGCTCTTAAGGAATATTTCTGTTAAAAGGCCAATTATTTCTGAATATACGTTTATTTCATTTATATATGTGGGTTATTTAAGGACGCCTTTTAAAATTTCTGATTATCAGCGTCCCATTCAATTCAGGCCGATACATTTTGTTCAGAGGCTTCTTCTTTCGGACGTGAAATTCTTTTAAATGCCGTAAATCTATTACCAGAATCAATTACTTTATTTCCCTTCAAGGGAAAATATACTTAGGGGTTTTACGCCCTAAAAACCCACCAACTCCCGAGTGAGAACGACCTTAAGTCTATAATAAATATGGAGGACCGTTCATTAGGTTAATGTGCAATTGTTTGTACTATATCAAAATGTGAATTTAATTTTATATGTAATTGATTTATTGGTTTGTTTTATACTTTGTATTTGATTCGTTCTTCTTCTTATTTGATCGCCACGGGTGGCCGAGGTCATTAAGGCGCGGATTCGAGAGCGAGAGAGCTGGGGTTCGATTCCCACCAGGACAGTCGTCCTTGACTGAGGATTTTTCCAGGTTTTTCTCAGTCCTCATAAATGGCAAATGCCTGGAACGTTTCCTTACTTAAAAAATCCTTTCCCGATATATCATTTCATTTCATGTATCAACAGTTTCCACTGCCTGTGGTGCCTCTGTAGTACAAACGGGTGTTAAACACTATTAAAAAAAAAAAAAGCTTCTAATTTGGTGCTACAGCCCAGGGTGACTTGGCCTACCGCAGTGACCTCTGCATCAACTTCCGTCTTATGACTCCATCGATAGAGGGCAGTATTGCAGAAAGGCACATGATCAGCATGTCGCCTATCGCACTACCTTTGAGGTCGTGATCGTCAGGCAGCTTTCCAATTGTCCTCGCGAGGCTGGGTGGACCCCGTTCCAGACCTCTCTAACTTAGAAAAAATTCCTAAGTAGGTACCAGAATCGAACCCGGGACTCCCGGACGGCAATCAGTAACGCTAACTACTAGACTATACTTGACTCATTATTGTACAATATTATGTAAGAACGTTTGTATAAACTACACCATTTCTAAGTTCAAAAGTCAAGAATGTAAAAACTTCGGGAATGAAGCTAACGATGTCAGGAAAAGAGTCAAGTGCCTTATGTTTACATATAAAAACCAATTAAAATTGAAATACTGAAATTTTAGACAATAAGACCTGCTCTACATCATTCTCGCCGACTGGTTTACATCGCAGATAAAGCTCGTAAAACCTTGAAAAACCGATTTCATTATGGTTGTGCCTTCCCAGAAAAGCCGCTCCAATGTTATCTACAATTAATTTTATTTCCTAAACGCACATATAGAAGCGCAAGAAGTTTTACACAGAGTTTTTATTACAACATACAGCATGAGAACTCTCTTTGTTATTTAACTAGACAATATCGTGTATACCTGCATTGACGCATTCAATAGGCTTGTTTATTCCAAATCAGTTGGAACAAGTTATAGCCGCGGGACGAAGTGACAAAACACTTGCCGACAGCATCAGTGCCATCTAGCGACAGAGTGGTCATTAACTACGGTGCGCTACAGTTTGATAGAGTGAGAACGTCACATAAAAAAGAATATCAACATTGTTACCTATACGAATGGAAAGGCTACATGCTCTCTAAAGCTATAAAACGAGTGAAGAATTTCAGACAATGTCATATCGTGCAGACGGTAACATAAACTCTTCACCACCTAAACAGACTAAAAAGCTGTGCAAAAATAATATTTTTTTTAATACAGAATAACCCGACATTCTTAAAAGAGTACATGAAGCTATCAGGGAAACGTTGCATTTGTTCCTCTGACGCGCTTGTAAGTTTTCCTCCCCCTCCAATAGAATGCTGTAACTCTACAACATATTAAACTTGCAAGTTATTCGACGATCCACACGTTGGTAGCTGAAAAGATGCACATGAGACGTGTTTGCGCACGGTGGGTTCCAAGAACGCTGTTCCCGAACAAAAGGACGTTTGCGTGCAGTTGTTGCGCAGTTTCTTTCAAAGGTAATTACTGCTGAAGAAACTTAGCGACTTATTTCTCTCTTGAGAGCAAACAGCAAAGCTGTATGTAGAAATCTCCATCACCAACACGAAAAAAGGGAAATTGGTGCTTCTGCTGGAAAAATTATCTGTGGCTCGTCATAACCCAAGGAGAGCCGTTGACCTACCGCGATGACGCTTTTTTTTATTTGTTTTATTTACGGACGCTCTTTAACATCTCAAGTCATCAGCGTCCCATTCTATTCAGGGCGTGAAACGGCCGACAAATGTCCTCACGAGGCTGAATGGACCCTGTTCCAGGCCTTCCATTCTCAGAAAAATTCCTAAAATGTCGAATCCGGGCCTCCCAGACAGCAGTCAGCACTGCTAACCAGGGAGGCGGTCAGGGAAACTTATGGTCATATCATTTTTCGATATTCAAGGAATGGCTTATCCGCTCACACAACTGTAACCGAGCAATTAATTCTACAGAGATATACAGAAGGCATATAACATGCAAAAGGAACAAGCTGGATGCTGCACACACATCGCAAAAGTTGCTGCTGAACATCTCACGAATATCAATGTGAAGTTTGTCCCACTAGTGTACACCGCAAGTGATGCTTCGGCAGTAAAAGCGAGTGTTAACTATTAAAAAGAACTGTTCTTAATGTCTAGATTTAACCCGCTGTCATTTTTCTTTTCCTCAAATTGAATAAAAAATCATCATGAGAGGTTACTACTAATTGGACTAGTTAGTTTGAGAAAGATAATCAAAATTATGAGGATGAATAAAGGCATGTTAGAGCATCCGGCAACTTTGAAAGCCTATTCGCACCTCATTCTGAGTCAGATAGCTTCCCAATTGAAAAACGATGTAATTGAGCCTATTTTTCAAAAATAGTTGTCCTCGGCGACCCAAATTGGCCAGTAAGTTTAATTTACACACGCCGCAGTTTGTTACGTATCGTCACAATCACTTTCTCGCTTCATGCACTCACTTATTTCCTCATTTTTGATACAGCTAAGTAAATGGCTAGACACTAGGGGCGTACGCCAATACTAATATCTGCAATTCTTTTACATCATGGATTCTTACCACTGGGAATATTTAGGATTTGATTTATTTATGGACGCTCTTTAACATCTCAGGTCATCAGCGTATTATTTAGGATAAACCGAATAGGATTCAATAATGAACTGATGTTTTCAAAGCTACAACTCCAGCATTTTAATGGTATTATCTTATGATTTTTATAATAACAGTGTGTTACCGTCTGAGATGTTGATGGAGAAGGCTTGGAGAACTGGGTTCCTTTCCCACTACTATAGGCGAAATCTGCTCTTAATGGAATTCGCATGTTCAGATACTTTTTTTTTTTTTCCTGCCAGAGTTAAAGGAAATTTGTCACAACTGCAATGATTTACTCGGTAACATAATACTACGCACAGAATGCGCTATAAATTTATGTTTACGAATTGTTTTTCTGTTGCAATCAAAGGATATTTGCTACCATTACAGTGATGTACCCCCTATAAGTTTATATTGACGAAAAGGAGGCGAGCGTAGGCCGTCAGGCCGTAGCTAAAGCTAAAGCAAACCACTGGATCCATCGGTTTCTAGGATTTACCCGAGGCTAACGTTAGGGTTATATCCGCCTAACAATCCCCTGCCAATTTATATTTTACAGTTCCGGAGGACAACACTTAGGTTACATTGTGTTTAACAAAATATAATACATGCAACATTTACACTGCTGCCACGCAAACAGTAGTTCCGCTCTCTCCATTGTGTCGGTCCTGGTAGTCTAAGTGGTAATCATGCTTGCCTCCTAAACCCAAGATCGCGGGTTTGATCCTGGCCAGGACCAATTTACTTTTTCGGGCGTAAAAATCTTAAGTAATGCCGTGGGTACCGTGTCGTGATTTACGGCACGATAAAGAGCCTCAAGCCTGAAAAAAGAGGCCTCTGAGCAAAATTTGTCGGCCGTTTTACGCCCTGGTTTGAATCGGACGCTGATGATGTGAGAAGTTAAAGAGCGTCAGTAAATAAAACAAATCAACAAAAATCTCTCGTCGTTCTGAACTGCAGCTAGCAGCAGCAATTGCTGCGAAAGTATTTATTCGGCGTGTAACTTCAAGTAGCCAAATCGTGCACATTTTAATCGATGCGCTGCGCAAAGTTTATTTCCTTTTTACATACAACCAGATTACCATCTGTAACCTACGTGAAGACCATTTTGTATCGGACACAATATTGTCCTATTATTAGTGAATAATTTTCATCATTGAGTCCCCATATATATCACAATATGTAATATCTAAGTTTTAAAATGGCGAAGCACTTAATCTCACGAGTCCACGCAAGAAAATACCAGTGGCAATACAAGGTCTAACCGCCGACTGACTGAACTATGTGTCAGAACTTTTAAACTGTTCTCACTGTACTTAATATAGTCATCGCTATTTAGTGAATTAAAGCATTATCGGAGAGTTACTGCCTTAAAAATGTATATCTCTGAAGAAACGCTATGTTTTGGAAAAGTGTCATTAAGCTACAAATGATATAACACCGAGTCTTTCATATTCTTGTCGCCCATTTTATGGCAGATGGCGGGTCGGCGGTCAGCACAGCAACTCCACACAAAGCTGATGTAATATCCACGAAACGGATTCAAGTACTAGCAATTACAAGTACAATTACAATGAAAATAGGCTCATATCTTAAGACAGAAGATGTTAGAAATGCCCTGGTATATTCAGACAATTCTGACATCTTTATATAAAATTGTCACTCGCATGCATCAGTTTTTAGTCAGTTTCCCATCTGATATGTTCTTGTTTCTTCTAATATGTAGTATTTGTCCCATACATATTATTTTTCCACTTCCCCATAAATAAAAAGCACATACTTGCTGTATTTTCCCACATTTATGCTATTTACAAAAAATAAGTTGAATTGATTTGAATGCCTTTATTGCGCACTATATACGGATCTTCTCGTCGTGCAAAGGGGTTTCCTGTATAAAATTGAGGTTTTCTGTACACCAACGCCTGTTATTTTACGTCGAACCAACATCATATGCTTCATCAGTATTTTTTTCCGAATAGTGTTTAACGCCCAATTTTAATACTGAGGCATCAAAGGCGGTGCTTCATCAGTAAATAATATTAAGTGTGTAATAATTGTTTAATCATCACGTTCTGCAACATCCAATTACAAAATTTGCATGGATATCAAGATCAACTTTCAATTTTAAATCCACTCAATTTCGTAAGATGAACTAACTGAAGCGTGGAACTGCCAGTTTTCTGAAAATATACCAAAAATTTGTGGATGTGGCAGGACAACATTTCCAAAATCTCCTGTCACAAAGTACAGAGTGCGGCAAAAACAATGGCCACTTTAAATCGTGCACTATTGTTGGTCACGGCTTCTTAGAGAGCTGATGTTTGTATCGTAGCGCAATGCAATTCAAAGCATTTTCTGTACACCATAATACGTGACCTTGGCCGCTCGCTCCGCTGCACATACTCGACAGTCAGTATGGGGTGCAGGTTGAATGAACATGGTGCGTTTGCAGTTAAAAGATTTTTTTATGTTATTATCTCCAAGAAGTGGAAATCCACGTTATACCATGGCCAGCAAGGAGTCCCGAATCCGCTTGAAAACGTGTGGTCACCTAGAACGGCGTGTTAAGACAAGACTGCCGCTACCAGACTCTTTAAGGAGTTGAGACGAGCCCTTCCTCAAGAAGTCATTGCTAACCTGATCGAAATCGTGTCAAGACGTATAAATAAAGTTATCCAAGTCAGAGGGGCGAGTACCGTTATTAAAATGCGTTTTTAATGTTTCAAGCATCAAAAAATGTACTCACGGTTAAAACAAAACTTGCCATTGGTTTACGTCCTTTATAACCTTTCTAGTTAAGTTTTTGTTCCTATTTGTAATTTAAGGTGCTTAATAAAATAATATTTTGTTTAAATGGGCATTCTTTCATTTTAAAATAATTAAGAGCAAAATATAATGAAATATAAAACTTTTGCCCTCCCCTTACTGCATTATAAGAGGTAAAGCAAACAGAATGTAACATGAAAACAGCAACACGGAGAATAAAAATGAAGACGGTAATATGTGACTCTAATTATGTTGAAACAATTTGCCCTTTACTTACTACAAGATCGCCAACAGTCCTCGTGTATGTTCGCCGCTTTGCATTATTGAACTAGTTGCCTTGACATCTCTGTGCGTGAAAATGGAACTTTGCCAAATATGAACTTCAAAAGGGTAAAGCCAAGATGTTGAATGATCTGATATACCGGAAATGGTATGCGCATGCTACTTCTCGGTCATAAAACTACTCTCAAACATTGCAGTCTCTTGCACTCATTGCATTTATTAAACTCGTTCAGTGAGTCAACGGTGCTCTTATACAGTCCAATATGCATGCACTGTACAAAGCTTCATAAACTGACTACACTGCCTATACTCGCAAACACACTAAGCCGTCCCTCGTTTTTGTTAAATCATTTTCAATTCTAGTTGTCTATAACAGTGAAATTATTACGATTTTGTCTCAGCACTTTCGTCATTACTAAAAAGCAGTTTTGTGGCTAACTAAACCAGACTACATTTAAATATGTTTATAAATACTGTAATGAAAATATTTTATTAGTCATATAAATGCAAATGCATATTTAAGGGCACATTTAAAACCGGTATCATTGTGTCATATTTGCGGCATTTACAAATACATTTTATTAACATTAAAGGTGGATGGTGTTGAAGTTTAGTGTCTATCTGTAAATAATTATATTTTGGGGAACATTTGCGGGGCTGATGTAAGTTATTTATCCTTACAAACTGTAGGCAGATACAGGTTGCAGTCCCGAACCGTAGCGAAAAAAGCAGATTGGTTAAGATTTTAATAGTAAAATTATTTCAGGCAAATAATTTCCCCACTGAGCATGAATTCTTACTAGCTCAGTAGGTTAGAGCGTCGTGCTGATGATGTGAGGGTCGTGTATTCGATTCCCCATGAGAATTTTTTCTCATTTGTAATCTTTTTTTCCTATCAGAATAAATAAATGTACTAGTTATTTTTTATCTTCATAATTTTTCTAAACTATTCTTAATGGAATAAATGTTACTTTTTTATACTTAGGTTAGTTTAATTTAAGTTTAACAATAAAATAATAGAACAAAAATTATATTATTACATAAGAATATCAAAATAATAAAGCATAAAACAACACAACAAATAATTATGTTAGGCTAGTTTAAGTTTAAAAAAAAAAAGAAAAAAAAAAGAATAGAATACAAAAAAAATATTAGTGGATAATAACATTTTTTTCTATATTACTTTTTCAAACGTTACGTTAGGTTAGGTTAGTTTAGTTTAAGATTAAGAAAAAAATAATAGAACATAAAATTAAATAAAACAAAAATTTACTCCCTAATAACAACGTTTATCGTATCGTAATCAGTCCACTTTCTTCGCTAAGGCTCGGAATCCCGGCCGCTGCTGTTTACAACTTGTGATGTCAAGTTTACAGTTAGTTCCTACCACGAAAAATGAGGTAACTGAGTCCTGATTAAAAGAGGTGTGTAGGTAAGCTCATTCCCGGCTAAGTTTCGTCACCTCCCATTTTTTCAGATTTGACACTAGCAACTAACTAGTATAACTAGCAGTTGATTGCTTTATTACTTTTATGGTTAAGAACACAATACGACCGTTTCGATGAAAGGCTAGAAATGTCCTTTCCTTCTTTTCTCTTCATTGAGTTACCTACTTTTTTTCCATTTAAGTCTTTGATCGGTTGTTTTTTCATGATTATGATTTTAAGAAAATTCCTTAATGCAGTAAATTGAATTGATTTTAATGAAAATTTACATGATAAAGAGCAGCGATTCTATTTGCTTTACGTTCTTTTTATACATATCGAGGGTGCCAAAAATGTATACACACTTTCACAGTAGATATCTATTTAACATATTTCAAAGTTGGACCGAAAAACAACAGTAATGTGTAGTATGATGTTCTGTAAACAAACATTGTTATAACGTTGTTACGTGACAGGTAAATCAACAATGAACAAATGAAATGTTCTGTAAACAGATGTGACTCATTGCGTTATGCTAAAGTTGTTATTACAAAATGGAGCCAAGATTATCGTTTGAACAGCGGAAAGCAATTTTTGGTGGTATTGGAAAACCGTGAATGTTGTTGAAGTTCAAAGGCAATGGAGACGTGTGTACAGAACAGAACCGCCAACCTGAGTAATAATTGCACGCATTCGAGACAAATTTGAGACTCATGGTACCGTATACTGTAGAAAACAAGCTACACTGGCAGCACTTCGGGAAGAAATTGAAACGGCATGTGCTGAATCGCTGAGGACACTTTCGCAAACGTTGCTCAATCAGTAGTTCAACGTACTCAGAAATGTATCGACGCCGATGATGTGCATTTTTGAGCAACTGTTGTAACTGTATAAGTGTAAGATGATTAGTGCTCATCATTTTCTGTTTGTGTGAATTCAGTTTTTTCTTTGCTTTAAGTGTGTATACATATATTCTGTATGTCTGTATATTGTCGCTTTGGCTGCATTGGTCTTTTCGCGACTTCTGTATTTTGTACGTGAACATTGATGTAAGTCTGTTGTCATGAATGAATTAATGATGGAGCAAATGAACTCTTGAGTCCTTGGTGCCTTAAAGCTATTTGGCATTCAAGTTCTCAGGGTAAGGAAAAACTCCGGAGAAAAACTTTACCCAGACAGTTTGACCTGACCGAGATTCGAACGCACGTCGCTCAGTAGAAAAACAGCAGAAGCTAGTCCATAGTTCATTTCACTTTACCTACGCGATAGATGTAAACAAGTACTAGGGACTTATCTCAACTATAACAGCTTGTACCTGCAGTGTGAACTTTCAAGCAGCAGATAGTAGTTAATGGCTATGTGCAGTAGAAAAGCAAGGGGGAAAGGGATATTTCATCAGTTGTAAAAACGTTTTTTAAGTTTCATCTCTGTTGCCCTCGAACCAGGATAAAATTGTTAACTATTCATAATGCACTCATGTTCAGTTTGCATTTAACATGCGTAAAATAAAGTTACAGGTTGCGAAGGTGAAACAGTGAGGAAGCAGCATTATAATATTATCTAAACATAAAATTGTTGAAAAAAAAGTTTCCCTTAGTTATTTAACTTCTTTTAATGTGCTGTTATTGTTCCTTCATGACATAGCAATACAGGAGAAGGTTTTTATTCACCATTTCAAGAGGCATATAACCACCATTGCCACAACCCAGCTGGTAAGTAAAGACGAGGACCAGCTATGAATATTTTTCGGAAACATGCACTCGGGGACAAAAATAAAGCAACACTTTTATATTTGATTATATTTTGTTCTTAATTATTTCAACATGAAAGAATACCCATTTAAACAAAAGATTGTTTTATTAAGCACCTTAAATTACAACACTAGAAACAAAAACTTAACTCTGGCGAGATAAGTTACCAAGGACGTAAAAAGTGACAAGTTTTGTTTTAACTGCGAGTATATTTTTCGGTGCTTGAAACATTAAAAACGCATTTTAATCACGGGACTCACCCACCTATGGCTTGAATAGCTGTATTCATACGTCTTGGCATGGTTTCGACCAGGTTAGCAATGACTTCTCCAGGAATATGCTCCCATTCTTCAAGAAGTGCTCGCCTCAACTCCTGTAAAGTTTCTGACAGCGGCAGTCTTGTCTTAACACACCGTTCCAGCGTATCCCACACGTGTTCAAGTGTATTCATGTCGGGATTCCTTGCTGGCCATGGTAAAGCATGAATTCCATTTCTTGGAGATAACCTCTGACACGTGGGGAACATTCTAGCATGCAATATCGTACAATGAAAGATAATTATCGCCTGTAAAGGGTCTAAGTGGTACAACATGACTAGCCAAACATTCATTTATGTACCTATCAGCTGTTAGACTTCCATTTTTTACTAAATCTAACTCAATGCGAGCATCTATAGGCACTCCCGCCCTTCAATCCATCACGTTCAAATGGTAACTTTTCGGAAGTGCAGCATTGTGCAAATCGTTCTCCTCTCCTTTTCCAAACTCTTTCATGTTCATCAAGTGAGCGGAGATTGAAACAGGGCTCGTCTGTGAGCAGAACACAGTTCTATTGTTTATTTCTCCAACCCCTATGATCATTTGGAAAACGCAATCGTACGAGTCATACTGAGCAACCTGGGACCAGTTGCAGGTCTACTTGATATCAGTTCACTTGCTTTCAACCTTCTTCTATCCCTTTTGGCCAAAATCGGACGCCCATACATGTTAACAAGTTCGACAAGAATATAAAATCTTGAAATATGTTTCTCTGCGGCAATTAAGTTAAATGATGACATAGGCTCCTTATTCTAATAAAAACAGTTCAGTAGACCAAATAGATCATAATGTAATTATCGAATTATGTAATAATATATGTTTTTAGTTTCGATGGACATCATTTCATTATAATATATCCCCTACTGAAATGCAAAGGCAAGGAGAGGAATTAAATCCAAAAATATATTGTATAAGTAAAGTGAGTTGTGTCATCAAAACCCACGGAATTAGTTTGGATTTTACAATAATTCGTCAAGATCAGCAGTGCTTGCTTCTATTTGTGCATAAAGCATAACGCCAAGCATAAGCCCCTTTGTGCAGATTGATTCTGTTTAACACATCACGATAGAGAATGGGCGTTCTACTGTGTGATGCTGTTACTGTTTGTCAAACACAGAGCGCGATATTGATTGACTAACCTTCCAATAACTCCCTCCATCAACTGTCCAACGCCAAGGCATCCGAGAGCGCTTCTATATTTTAATACTGTTTTATGCTTTTCGGCGTTATCCTTTCGTACAGTGTTAATCATTTTTCGTTTGTGAAAATCGGGTGAATATTGTGCTCACATGGGATAGGGCGGTCTAGTTCTACCATAGCTCTACCCTTCGATGCTCCAATATGTATATATTCTCCCCTAATTTATCAATTGTTGATTTCGATTTGGATTATTTACGGAAGTTCTTTAACGTCTCAGGTCATCAGCGTCCCATTCAATTCGGGGTGTGAAAAGGAAGGCAAAGTTTGCTCAGGGGCCTCTTCTTTCAAGCTTGAGGTTCTTTTACATGCCTAAATCTGCGACATGCGACCCACCCCCCTCCTTCTGAAGAAAATTTAGCAATTTATTTTAATACAATATCCAATAGTGAAATAAAACATTGAAAACTCATGCACGTAACAAATAAAAAATAAATAAATAAATAAATAAATAAATAAATAAATAAATAAACTTGCTTCCCCTATCTTATTGTTTCAGAGTAAACATTTGTTTATGTGGTAATTTTTTCCTAAATTAAAGGAGAAGAAATATCTGCGCATTCGGTGAGCACTAAACCCCAACACTGCAATTTCTGTAGACCGTGTGGCCGTTTCTCTTGACAATCGGAGCGTGTCGCCGCTTCTTTGAATGCAACGCTCGGTCTGTGTCATCCTGACATGCGCGCGTTCTCTCTCTTTCTCTCCATCAGCATGAACCAGTGGGAAATGTTTGTACAGTAGAATGAGTATTATAGTTTAAAATAAAGGACCTAGCTGTGCTTGCAAACGATGGCAAATCAACTCAGCGTCAACAATGATCACACCTTTCTAGCAATCCATGAAGTCTCTTAAAACAGAAAATAAGTCAATACATGGAGCGTTTAGAAGAAATGTTATTCTCATCGTTTGTTAATCGTTGTAAATATTGCTACGCGTTATACCTAGCGATGAGACTAATGTTTATACTAACATGGTATAAGAGTTAGGATGAGTTACGTCAGAAGGAGAGAAAAAGTGACAGGCAGGCATCCTCTCATTTGGGTATACGATAAATTCCATTCATGAAGAAAGATTCCTATCGACTATTTCACTCATACTCATGTGATGCCATGTTAAAATCGACCAATGAAACGAAAGAAAATTTTGACCAATCACAACCAGAGTGAAATTATCAAGAAAAAAAAATATAAAATCCGTTTTATCACGCAAGATGTACTTGTCTTGTGGTCAATGCAGTCAACTCTATACCTCCACTATATAATTCCTGAACACGCATCACTGACCACTTTTGCTAGAAGCGGTGGGGAGCTATTGATGGCAACAAAAGAATGGACAATCGACAATGGAGGGTTCTTCAAAGCGTTTTGATGATGCGTTAAATGTGCAATTGATCTTATCATTAGGAATTCCAAACCACAGAATACAAAGAAAAATAGAGACACTGTGTTTTTTTCTTCTCAGTTGTTATTAGAAAATGGAACGGCAGCGATTCTAATAGTCGACTTTTGTCCATTACAGTCACGGTTTCTGAATAGAATATTCATAAGTATAACATTTTATACAAGTGTTAATATTCTGTGCGCAATGTCAGATATATATATATATATATATATATATATATATATATATATATATATATATATATCACTTTTATTTTTATTCTATTCATGAAATAGTCCTGAACCCGTATTTTGCTCTTCTCTATTAACATCACTGACAATCGACATTCTTCTGTCGCAAGATTGAAAAGGTTGAGTACAAATATACAATCATCACAATTTTGTAAGTCAAGTTTATAGGAATTACATTTAAATTCTTATTTTATTCGTGAAATAGTCCTAATAAATATCACTGAGAAAGCTCAGACCCTCTCGTGATATTACCAAACATTAACAGCATCTGCATTGTCGATCTTATTTCACAAGTAACGGACGGTTTGTCTTGATTGTGTTGTTAATAACTGTTATCAAATTATTATTCACGAGTTTGTTGAATTTGCGTTGGCATTGGACTTACGGCTATCGCGAACATTCGCGACCAATCATTCACATTAATCTTCTGCATGCACTTTTCTCCATGCATACAGACCATTCTTTGATGAACCTCTACTTTCTTGAGTCTCTTTCACACCAGTCATCTTCAACGTAATGCCACGCGTCTACAAATGATGCTTGCTCAGTCCATCGCGTGGGGTGCTTAGAACAGTTTCATTCGAGCACGACTCGCATCTCTATTGCAAATTGCCTGCCCGGACGTAGGCTCAAGCACTTAATGGAAAACCTGTGCGCTAATTACTCCATGTGAAACTTCAACAACCGCAATTTAGCCAGGAATTTTAAGATGACACCATTTGCTAACTCTGGCTTTTTTTTTTTTTTTTTAATTTATTTATGGACGCTCTTTAACAGCTAAGGTCATCAGCGTCCCATTCAACTCAAGGCGACAAATTTTGCTCAGAGGCCTCTCTTTCAGGCTTGAGGTTCTTTTTCGTGCCGTAAATGTACGACATGGGACCCACGGCTTTACTTCCCTTCCGAAGGAAGCCATACTTAGGATTTTTACGCCCGAAAAAATCCATCAGTCTTGGCCGGGTTCGAACCCGCGATCTTTTAGAGTATGGCAACCACTACACCACCAGGACCGACACTATGGCTCCAAGAATGCTGTATATGTTATATGTAAACTATGCAAAACATATATTTTATTGATTTAGCATCTATTGTTACTTCTTTCCGTATGAGTCATAAAAACAGGTATCTCTTTTGCCCTGCCTATCCTGTCCCACTGTAAGGATTTCGATGATATGTTAAAAATTACGCATGCGTTACCAACTCATGTTTCGGAAAGCTGTCTTAAAGATAGACAGATAACCTCAAATTCATTCAATAAAGTACGTACACCATCAGGTTTAAATATTACATATTATCAACATTTATTACATAATGAAAGAGTATTCTTACTGGATAATTATGACTGTTTATTGATACCTTCAACTTTTTACTAGGAGAGAAATTAGTTTGTGATTGACGGTCTACTGCCACGTGGCCGCCCCAGTACACTGTTGCCACATCCCATCACTTATCCGTCTTTAGTGGCTGCGCTCCAAGATCATCATTAACTTCTTCTTGCCCCTTTATGATTTAAAGCATGTTTTACGCTCCATGTTTATTCTTGGTATAGTATACATTTTTACTTGTATGAAAAAAAAAAAAAAAAAAAAAAACTCACTAGTTCTTACATAAGTGAACATTTTACCTTAAATATTTTCTACAGTTATGGTTTCAAAATTATTGTAATGGTGGACAATTTGCTTTAACTGCAACAGAAACTACAATACTGTCATCTAGAGGCAGAAATCATAAGCTAGGCTTGGATGCATTAGCGCGAAGGAATAGAAAATATGAAAACGAGCGTAGGAAAATGTGCACATTTGATCAAAAAACCCTACAGAATCCTTTTGTTTGATGAAGGATACAAAACACAACCACATACATGCACTTGCAAACAGTTGTTTAAACTTTCTAACCCCGCAACTGTTGTAACGTCGATGATGTGTTTTTGTTACCTGAATAAACGAGGCTCTCGCCAGTCGACATAAACAAGGTCTAGTGTCAGTCACAAACTAATTTCTCGCCTACTATAGTCAACAGCATAGAAATAAATTTACATGTTTGATGGATAGAGAAATTCGTATTAGATAACAATAGGAAGAAAAAGATAAGAGCGGCAATATAGACGACATATTAACAATTATTGAACAAAATAGTCGAAATTGAAAGAGAAAATAGGAGGTGAGAGTAATGTGCAGTGCATTATATGGTGTTAATGCATTTTAAATAGCAAGGGAAAAGTACATCCAACATGATGCACTCAATTGCAAAAGTAAACGAAAAAACGAAACCCTATAGAGGTTTGGAGTAGGTTTGCTCTTATGAGTACTCGCTTCTGTGTAACAGGAGCAATCAGAGAGAAGGATAGAAAATGTTATTGTACACAGAAAATATTAAAAATATATCAGATCACTGCAGTATTGTATATTAAATGAAAATAAATATAAATAAATGTACACCTTATAACAACCAGAACCAAAATGAACTTATTTATAACTAATGCAAATCAAACCTTACATATGATTGTAGTGTAAATGTCAAATTATATTTTATTAATTACTTCAAATATTTTAAAGTTATAAAGAAAGTAAAAGTATAATTACATTTTCTTATTGCGTTATTATTTTTGTTTTCATTTTATAAGCAGTATAAAAGTGTAATTTTTCTTTATTTTTTATAATTATTTTAATTTAATAAACAATACTTCATACCACCGTATATTTAATATTCTCCGTGTATAATTAACGTTTTGGTAACTATTGCTGTGTTAAGAGCAGAGAGCTCGCGGATAGAGAAAGCAGCCTCGTGTTCCGGGAGTAATGCTGTAAAGGTTGACCCAGAGGGAGAGTGGGCGAAAAGGGGAGTTGTATTCATCTTTATCCTTCCTTTTTTTTGAGTAGTGTTTAACGCCCGATTTTACTACTGAGGCACCACAGGCGAAAAGATTTTTTTTTTAAGGTAGGAAGCGTTCCAGGCCTAAGTTTAGAGTACTTCCCCGGCATTTGCCATTATGAGGACTGAGGAAAACCTGGAAAAAACCTCAGTCCTGGTCCTGGTGGGAATTGAACCCCAGACTTCCCGCTCACAAGTCCGCGCCTTAACGACCTCGGCTACCCGTGGCAGTTTATATCTTGTGAAGAAAGAAAAACTCAAGTTTGATGGAGTACTTCATTAAATATTAACCGCACTTTTTGGAAATCAGAACGTTAATTTCGTGCATCATCAATTATATGCCTATTTACGGCGCTTTTGAACATAAAAATAATTCAGAAAGTAAAGTTGTTATAAACAGTATATATAAATACACGGAATTTAGGTTACAGTAGTAGTTCCATTCAAAGTGTGCGATGAATCATTAGAGAAGAGGTGTATAAATCTGACAGATACAGGTGTGCACACAGTGGACTTTAAACACCCATTACAAATGTCGGAATCAGCTATACTCAAACCTGAACTGCCATAGATGCTGCCATTTCGCACGAATATTACCACTTTAGGCAGACAGTGCATAATGGCTTATAGTGCACAAAGCTCATTAAATGACATGTATATGATTGCGCTTTATGAATAATTAATGCTCAGTGTAGGAAAGAAGTTTAGACCACATCTAATAAGTACTTCGATCGTATAATGTGAAACATTCTGAAGAAATAAATATTTTCGTATAAAAACTTCAAATACTATGCAGTCTTCCTTTAAAACACTCTTGTGGGGAAAGGCAAAAAAAGTAGATGTTAACATTACAATTCAAAAACATTTCGAGTCACCAATTTGATGAACCTGGTTTTTGGAGACAGACCAATGTAACAACTAAATTAATGGTAGCTTTAACAGATGTACCTAAGTGAGTAACCAGCACCAAACAATGTACGGTATACAATTATAATGCGTTAGAAATTATTTTATACACTTTTTTCCGTTGTTTAGCTCGCCGAACGAGACAACTTAAGCGCTTCCTTAAATGAGCTGAACACTACGCAGCGATCGTACAGAGCATAACGTAGGCATTATTTATGGAGTTCGCTACCGGTGAATTAAAGCATTCAAAGTTTGTTAATTTTGACCAATTTGTAACAGTATATGAACTGGAACCCCACAAATTCGTGTAATATAATAAACATTTCATATTTTAGCTATAATATTCCAAATAAAAGGAAAAAACCAATAAGAAATTATGTCGACAAATAAACTGGACAATTATTCTTGCAAATAGAAGCTTGATTGTTTTCCTGGAAAGACAGAAACGACCATTTTCTTATACCAAATATTTAAGTACTCACCGAATTCTTTGTAAGTAATGAAGAGAAATTTTGCTACAGTGTCACTATTTTCGAGAATTACTCAACACCAAACAATAAAATATTTTTAAAATTTTAGGCTCTTTCATGTTGAAAATAAAAAATACATCTTATTTTTAATAGTTTGTTTCATTTTTAGAGTCAAGTAAAATGCAAAGTAAGACAGTTCATAATATTTTACTAGAGATACTCTTTACTTGCGATTTTACGCATCCTCCTGTGTTGTAGTACTTCATTTATTATACTTTTGTTAATCGTAATAGTAAAGCTGCGACCCAGGCTCTAATACAGTCAAACAATACTGTTCCTTTCAATAACAAAAAAAAAAAAAATCCTTATCCTGCAGTTTGGCAGTCACCTGCAGGCAGAGATCTATAGCTGGACATTGTTTTCAGAACTGGTTCACATAAAGAGCTTTCACGCAAAAACTATACCGCACGCGCCGTGCGATGTTTTGAATCCCGTCGGCTACAAGCTGATAGTTTTTGTGTGACAGCCCTGTACCTCCATTTTTTCTGACAGTAGTATAGAAAGTTCAAGTTCGTCCTTTTCTTAAACATACCAGCTCCAAAAGCAAAAGAAAAATCAACAGTTTCACTTATTCTTCTGTCGCTATGAATTCCATTAACTGACTTAATTCAGCTTCGCAACGGTAGAGTTAAAAACGAGGAATTGGTATGAAATGTTTCATCTATTCATTATTGTGTTAGATGAGGTCAGGAAATAGATTGAACAGTCCCATGTTTGACCTTGATCAGCTAGCATTAAGTAATAGTTATTTTCTCATATATTTCAATGTCTGAATAACCATAAAATGGAAGTACACTATGACCGGAAATACTTTGCTTTGCCAATCTGTGCAGATATAGGAAGGAATGCAGCATGTGCGAGCTTGATCCTGGAAGACTGAACTTGTTCAGTGACACATTATATCTCTTAAGTATTCGCGAGAAGGCATTTGTTACAGAGCATTGTTTTGCTAATACGAAAGTTTCTAAACCTAAGATCGCGCGTTCAACCCCAGCCAGGATCGATGGATTTTTAGAGCGTAAAAATCTTAAGTATGGCTTCCTTCGGAAGGGAAGTAAAGCCGTGGGTCCCGTGTCGTGATTTACGGCACGATAAAGAACCTCAAGCCTGAAAGAAGAGGCCTCTGAGAAAAATTGACGTCCTTTTTACACGCTGAATTGAATGGGACGCTGATGACCTGAGATGTTAAAGAGCGTCCGTAAATAAAACAAATCAACAAAAAATCAAATCATACAAAAGACAATACAGAGGAGCCAGGATGAAATGTGAGTTTGAAGATCTCGAAGAAGAATTCTATTAACCCCCACACGTAAATCGAACAATGCTATGGTTACCGCACATGAGTGGATTTTATCACGCAACAGTTTCGCCTTTTACACCAGCTATTGTAGCTTTTGGAAATGCACACACCTAGAAACTTGACAACTGAATGACGCTTGTTTCCTGGAAAGGCGACTTCCGATGACAGAACGTACTTACCCTTGCACGCTGTATGGAAATTTGTGCGGTTGTGCAACTCTCGCTGCTCCCGAGATGCAGCGGAGAGAGCCGAACTCCTGAGTCCCGAAAGAGACATTGGAGTGGGGATGCACATTTTGCAGTTTTCTTTAAATCGCGCAGTGCGAATGAATGTAATAATGGGTGCATCAAAACAGTTCGCATGCCTGAAATGTGGGAAGGTAGAAATCTAAGACAGCGCGTTTCTAAAGTTGAATGTTATCACGTCTGTTGTAAAAATACGAAAGTCCCAACTGATCTATGTCCTTAGAACAAAAATAACGAAACTTGCTTGTGAGTTGTTCGATGCCATTAAGGGAATTTCCACAACAAGAGAATATGCATTGCGGAGAAAGTCACGGCATCCTTAAAGGCAATATTAGTCCCAGTTAGCAATCAAAATGAACAAGTATTCATAAAAAAAAAAAAAATTAAATCTGTATACGCACCCTGGTACCTGGTTTCCTAAACCATGTGTATATATATATATATATATATATATATATATATATATATATATGTGTGTATATATATTTTCTATTTATTATTATAAACTATACAATACAATACTCTCTTACTCCATTATTTTACAGATTTTCCTAATAACTACATTAAAATAACATAATAAGATAACAAAAAAAATCAAAATAATTCATTTAAACCGAAATATAAATTTACTAAATTACTTCCCAATTTAATCTTTCAAAATCTACCAAATTAACAATATTACTGGGAATCAGTAAGAATTAGAGCTGGTAGCCAGCTATTCTATCCTATGAATTTATTCCATTACTATAATGCAACTAACCACTGGTTACCAGTATTCATACCCAGAACTAAGGAAAAGTACCAAAAGGAGAACATTAAAAAAAATCGTCGCATTTGCTTGCAAAACCTAATACCACGAATGCCAATAAAATCGTGCTTTCTTTGCTGCAAGATGGAAAAGCAATAACAACATCAGTTTGCATTCCCCTTGCAAAAGTTGATACAACGGACACTACCCTCAACTCAAATTAAGAAATATCTTCCTTATACAGTTTGGAATACATGCAAAACTTAAACTGTTAAAAGTGCATGCATTTTCGCGTTTCCTTTACATGCTAATCGCTACTTTACAGTTATCCCATTTCCTTTTGTGTGATTAACTACGAACAGGCTTCCTACTAAGTTACATGGAATGTGAAACAAGGTCGGCTCTCTGCCCTATCGCTCGGGAGCAGCAAGAGTTGCACTATCGCACAAATTTCCATACAGCGTGTAAGGGCAAGTCTGAACAGTCATCATGTTGATGCTTATTTCTGGGGGCGCGCTCGCGCGCTTACAGGTGTTATCACTCAATCCTCAGGCAGCATCTTTAATGCAATAAAAACTTATCATTAGAAAAAGTTATCGTAAGGATATATTGACTGAAGAAACAGAAAAGCGAGCTCCTTTATATAAGAGGGAACTGAAGGATTATTGTCAAGAAGTATGTGAGAAAGTGTTTCCTGCTACTTGGGAAAAATTGACAGAGAAACAAAAAACAATATTTGGTAAGTTCCAGCTACATCTTGGATGTCTATTGTGCAACTGGTTCAAATTTAATGAAACTTACCGATGACAGTCACTATCGTGCGTGCAAGAGTTATCGGCACCATAAAATCGAAGAGAATATCACTGCTGCAAACTAGGAAATTTTGGATAATATGCCACTAGATATTCTCCAGACAAACTCTTTCAACAAGTGGCAGTCCCGCATATACGGAATAGGAAAATTCCGACAGATGGACGAGACTGCACAGTCCTTTAATAAGAGTAGTCGCCGAGATCTCATAGACTACTTTCTATGGGACAGCCTACAGAGATGTGCCTGCTGACAGATAACCTCATAAATAGGATGCAAGCAGCAAGTGCAGTGATAACACCTGTAATGTTGCTAAGAGTGCGAGAAAGGTTATGACTGAGTCCCACTGTAGGCAGAGTAGGGAGAAACTTGTTTTGAATGACTTATTTGAATTTTCAGTATATAGTAAATTAAGAACCTGCAGCGCCACATATTCCATTGTTTTGTATTTTATCTGACAAGGGAACTGATTATGTCGATTTCAATAAAAAGCGATACAATTATTAATAAAGCCTACTATTTTAACTTTGATGATCATTTTATCCTACATTGGCAGCACTTCGAGAAGAAATTGAAACGGCATGTACTGCAATCACTGAGGACACTTTCGCTAACTTTGCTCAATCAGTAGTTCAACGTACTCAGAAGTGTATCGATGCAGATGGTGGGCATTTTGAGCAACTGTTGTAACTGTAAAAGTCTAAGATGATCAGTGCTCATAATTTTTTGTTTGTGTGAATTCTGTTTTGTTATATTAACACAGTTTTTTTCTTTGCTTGTAGGGTGTATACATTTTTTGGCACTTCTTTCTGTAACTACCGTTCCGCACAACTGTCTACGTACTATCAGGAGCAGTCTATGTATTTTTATTAATGATATATAATTTTATAATTGATTTTAGGGCAAAACCTTTACATTAAATTTTTGGTTGTCTTAATTGATCGTATTATAAAATTTTCACAGAAATCTGTCGTCTTTAACCGAGATAGTCTGAACACAGTACAAGAACCAAGTGTCTTTAAAACACCTTTATGCAATTAAAAGGCGAGCAAACTCTATTATCTCTTTTCTTTTTTACTTAACTTCAAAGGCACTCCAGTCTTTCTATTATTAAAACTTAAAATCGTTTAAACGCCGGTACAACTGGAAGACATTTCTTCACAGCTGGCATTTTCCTTAGTTATAGCTAGTATTATTACGACCATAAATTAATCTTGTTAAAATATGTAAGAACAAGAAGTGTGTAAGTTTTTAGAAAGTGTAAAGAAAAAGCCCCAGTGTTTTGCAGTCATCAAGGGAACAGAAGTGGTTGAAAACGGGGAAATACGCGCGATGGCCTTGTGTGCTAGGTCCCTTCTCTTTAAAAGCTTGGAATTAAGTAGGGATGGCTTGCTTCTAAAACGTAGACCAAAATCTTCTCACAGCAGCAGTTAATTAAGAAACATGGACACCACCTCAAGAAAAAACGCTTATTCCAACGTAAATTATCGAACCCTCAGCAAAGATGAGTTATGTGAAAGTATCCCCTACTCGATATGGATAAAGATAACCCTCTTACTCAAAATATATAAAAAAGTTTTCATACATAAATTAACACCTATGTACGAGGGTAGGTTCATAAATGTCCGGCCTAACCATTTTCTAGGTATGATAAAGACAAAACCATATTTCACTTTTCAATATAGTTACCCTTTATTGCAATACACTTCTCACATCTTTGAATTAACATTTCAATCCCTCCCCCCGAAATCTTGTCTGCAAAAGGGGCCCAAACAGCATCCATCACTTCGTCACACTTAAATTTCCTTCCTCGAAGGTACTTCTTCAGTTTTGAGAAGAGGAAATTGTCACTGGGAGCTAGATCTGGGCTGTAAAGTGGATGGTCGATCTTCTTGAAGCCACATTTCTTCACAGCTTCCTTTGCAACAAGAGCTGTGTGCACAGGCGCGTTGTCGTGAAGAAGGCGCACACCACCACTCAGCTATCCTCGTCTTTTCTCTTTGATGGAAGCACGCAGTCTGTGCAATAGGCCAGCACAGTACTCCCCAATTACTGTGATGTTCCTCTCCTTGAAGTCAATGAAGAGCATTGGCTATCATTGTAGCATTTATTTTCATTCTTATTCCTAATGCCAGCATTGGAAACTCCTTTTCCATTGCATACAATAAGATCTGTACAACATTCCAGGACAGAATCAGCGATTCGTTGTGAGCTGTTCCTCCCCGTTGCTTGGACTTAAGATGTGCTCATTAGATCATTTCTGTTGTTGTAGCCAGCAACAAAAAGCATTCCCATATCTTCATTGCTGAAAGAGAGCCAGAAGATAATTAGCGTTAAACGGTGTTAAGTCATGGGCACTCCCAGACTGTGTTGCGACAATATAAGTGAACTCTAGATCTGAGTCACATCTACCTGGCAATTGATTGATTTCTACACCTGAAATTGTCCACCTAGTGGTGTAATTTTCGCATGCGTGCAGTTTGTAGCGCCAACTATCAGAGGGAAACGAGTAATGTTGTTTGGCAGCCATAGCTTCGTCCGCTATGGTAGGAAATGTAATGTTTCTTGGGCGAAGACGAGCAATAGCATCACTGGCTCTGAAGAATTCTGTTCTGTAGTTTCATAGAACTGATGCCAGATCGAAGTGGGTTTTAACCCGTGACATTGGTCTATGAGGAAAGTATGGTTACCATTAGAACTGGCAATCCAAATTATTAAATAAGTAATTCACTTAATATTGAATATGGATAAAACTTTCCGGGCTTATTCGAAGTATTTTAAGTTGTTTTTTATTACAGAATTGGGGTTCTCTCTTCACTCGGCATTACTGTCTAAATATAGCAATAAGAGCACGCAGAGGCCTCTGAGCAAAATTTATCGGCTGTTTCACGCCCTGAATTGAACAGAACGCTCATGACTAGATATTTTAAACAGCGTCCGTAAATAAACCAAGTAATAATAAAACTATTTGTACTGTTGCAGGAGTTCTGCATCATTTTTTGTATTTGTTGCTGAGCGAACTTTTTCACCTACAATTTCCTCGAACTCATTACACATCTGTGATGCTTTAATGTTTGGAGTTTGTGACCTGTTCAACAATACTGAAAACTGCTTGTCAAGTTCTTTAGTCATGTTTTACTCTAAGCCGCGAAAGAGCAGTTTAACATTTGGCACGCGCAAAGCAACGAAATAGAGCTAACGTATTCGAGCGCAACCGCGGAACAAAGCCCAGTACAAGTACAAGCTTGCTAGGTTAAGGTTTGTCTTCAAGTCAAAGTTAAAATATTATGCCTATGGCTCATTTAAGACAGGCGTTCTCGTAATGCAAATCGGTGCGAGTGTAAAGGAATGCTTGCGAGCATTCAGATGCTTAGCTGATTTTCTGAACATGTCTCTTTCACTTTTCTTTTAAAATGGCAAACTTTTCATTATATTTTAACTTGGCAAATGCAGATAAAATCATAAGAACACATTGAAAATGTATTAACAGCTCACATCCTTCTGAAGACGCTGTTTGTGAAATAGTAGTGGGCAGGGAAGGCATTCCAATCACAATAGTGAACTTTGTCGGTAGTCTTGAAGTGACGGAAACAGAGGGGGAGAATTTCCCACTTTGATTAATGATATTAATTTCCCTTCGCCTCGTAGTATTCCTGTTCACTTTGGTGGACCATTGTCAGCATGTTTAAGAACAAACACTTCTGTTTTGCATACGTCAGTGTCTAGAATACTGAATTCAACTTACCGCCATGGTGGCCGAGGTCGTTAAGGCGCAGACTCACTCGTGAGCGGGAGGTCCGGGGTTCTAATCCCACCAGGACCGTCCTCCCTGGCTGGGTTTTTTTTTCAGGTTTTCTCAGTCCTCATAACTGGCAAATGCCGGGGACGTGCCGTAAACTTAGGCCTTGAAAGCTTCCTGCCTTAAAAGATACGTTTTCCCAATATTTCATTTCATCTCATGTATCATCAGTGTCCACCACCTGTGGTGCCTCGGTAGTAAAAAAGGGCGTTAAACACTACTCAAAAAATTAAACTTACATAGTCTTAGAAGCTGTGCTATTATTGTGCCCGAAAGAGCAACATTTGGAAATGTTAATCGCAGTAATGAAAGAGCTTCATTTTGAAGGCAACGAATTAAATTTCATTTTTCGTAAGATTTTTCGAGAAAGCGAAAATTTTCAACTGAATTACTTTTTCTTCTCTTTTTTCTTTTTCTTCTTTTTTTTATGAAACAGCGAAACGAGGAGAAGTTTATTGTTATTGTTGCTATTTATATTGTTGTTCCTTGTTATAACCCCTTCATGCAGAACACATTTCGAAGAGAGACAAACATAGAGAAATTAATTACTAATCATGCTTTGCAAATAACTAACTTAAAGTAATTGAAGTCTCTTTGGAAAATAGAAAACGCTTTAGGTACTCGGCGATTGTGAAAAAAAAATCAAGAACAATATTTATTTTTAAGCAGCGGTACAAGATGTACTGTGTTAAACAAAGCATTAAAATAAACGCATTGTCTGTAAATGTATATGCGTATGCGAGTTTCAAACTGCTGTTAATATTATTATTTAACAATTATCTAGTTAAAAGCGCGTATTCCCACATGCGCGCTAGCCTGCAATTGTATAATTGCTTTTTGTATTTGACAGCCCTCTAGGGGTTCGCTGTGTAATTAAATGTACACCTTCCAGCTACGGGAAGTCAGTGTGGACGTTCTTAATAGAAAGTAATGGCAAATAGTGCATGCAGCATTGTAATGGACAAACTGTTTGGAAGCACGTATTTCAGCATCACGAATAACTCAGAGAAATGATCAGTTACTGTGAATAACTCTTCGAGCCACACGCTTCTTTTTCATCATTTAATGTTTCACGAATATTGCTAGAGACTCCAGCATCCGTGTGCATTAATAATTTTTTTCTCTCATTTGAAACTGCGCTCCGGCTCCCACTAACATACAAATATAATACAATATGTCTGTTACAAACATAATTATAATGTTTTATGAACTGTATATAGTGGTATAGATTACTTGTATGTATATATTTATGATACAGTATAACTGTAACCTGTAAATTGTATGTCAACAAAAGAAAAAGTCTCTAGTGTTAACTGCCTACGGTAGCTTGGAGGCCGAGAGGGTCATATAATATCTTTACAATAGGGAGAATGAACCCGAATGTCGACAAAATATTTTAAATGTTCAATAATAGAGAATGGATCGCGAGGCAGATGAACTGAAACCAGACAATAGAAAATGTATGTTTGAATATTTAAAGATAGGTGCAAAGTTTGCGTGTACCTTTGTGACTCCGTTGGCATCGTTAAGACCAACGGTGATTTGATTTGAATTTAATATATTAGGGAGAATTGCTCGGGTGAGGCAAGCAGTTTTGAAATCCTAGATATCCTTAAAAACGAAAACATTTCATTACCAATTAAATATTAATGACATTTATAAAACAATGAACAATTATATTCAATTAAATCTTTTAAATTCGAGATACAAAAATAAATCAATCATATTAATCCACTCTGATACTCAAGATAAGACAAATTAAATCAACTTTAATTAACATTTAAATAACTTCATTTATATTTATTCCCTCACAGTACTTATCCACTATAAGAGGATTTTAGTTGAATTGTTGGACATTAGAAAAGAGAGATGAACTCTATAAATGAGGTATGAACCCATTAGCTTAAAATTAGTTTACTTTTCTTTACATTTTGGTGTAAAATGCACAAGAATTTTTGATATTTTAGGATTGTAGTTTGATTCTACTAAATGTAGTAAGAGTATAAGAAATACTTTATTTATTCTATCATGATAACCCTTTAATAAAAAGTATGCTGTTATCCCTAAGGTAATTTAATCTTATAATCACTATTAATGGATCTATCAACTAATTATTATAATTAACAAAAAAGAAAAGTTATACTCATTTTCCAGTCACCCCAACTAAATAAAATGCCGCGACACGCCCGCAGTTAAACAGTTTCAAGTACTATATGCCGCGAAATTCATTCCTCAGTTGTAAGTTTTACATGCAGCAAAACACCTGTAATTCGCAGAAGTAGGTTGCAGTACTCATTAGAAGTTCGACCTTGCTGAGGCACGCAGTTCACAGAATCAGCTCAAACGCAGATAAATTCTCACTTTGACATGTGCAGTAATCAGTTCAGCAGCTTTCAGCGTCGCGGCCCTCATCTTAAGTTTCACGCGCGGCAACTAAGTTTATATTCAACGTACAGGACGCGAAAGAATTTGGATGTAATAATGTACCGATATCACATTGCGTGACTATTTACACCACTGAACTCTTTTTCCAGTTCTGTTGAGTACGAATCAACAATAGCTGAATTCGCCATGAGAAATTGTCATTGAAGCGAGGGCAACAACACCGAAACGACCAATAATCAATCTAGAAAACCATTTCAAAATTGGCATCACAACGTGAGGCCACGCAACGCCAACAACACATCGCTTCAAAATTGGTGCCCAACCTGGCGCACGTAGCCGGAGCAGACCAAACCACTCCATAAATCTGACGCCCAAAGTGGGGCCAAAAACATCCCACGACCAAATCGCTTCACATTTTGCTGAGAATATACGTTCTACCTCTCACTGAAGAGAATACAAAATGCTTCAGCAATTTCTATATCTCGTAGCAAAGAGCTTTATTGTAAACGAAAGCCGCTATTGGCTGACACCTGGCAATCTTATTGCTGAAAGAGGAAGATAATTTTAGGATTTTTAATAATGTTTAACGCCCTTTTTACTACTGAGGCACCAGAGGCGATGGACACTGACGATACATGAGATGAAATGATTTATTGGAAAAGGATTTTTTAAGGAAGGAAACGTTCCAGGCCTAAGTTTAGGGTACCTCCCCAGCATTTATCATTTATGAGGACTGAGGAAAACCTGGAAAAAGCCTCAGTCAGGGAAGACGGTCCTGGCGGGATTCGAACCTCAGGCATGCAGTTCACCAGTCCGCACCTTAACGACCTCGGCCACTCGTAGCGGTAATTTTAGGAATGCGTACATTTGGAGGGAAAGCCTGTTTGCATAACACACTAAAGAAATATCATTTAGTAGCTGAAATATTAGGACAGAGGTCTATTTAAGTTTGTTACAACTTACAGTAAAACATATCATCTTTATTGCATGGGTTGGCATGTATGAATTTATCGATCTTCTTTGAATTTACCAGTGCAGGTAGAGCTAGATGTTACAGTGATTATTTTAGAAGTCCCTTAGTTTATGAAAAATATTTAAAGTTGTAAATTAGGCCTATAAAAGAAATAAAATATTACAGGCCCAAGAATTTCCTTACAATTCAAAATTTAACCATTCTTCCTGCATAATAAAAATTAAAAATATATGACTTGTGAAGCAACCCTACATTTTATCCAGATTCTTACCGTTTCCCTCTTTATTTTCTAACTTAATCTTCATGTACTTTTCCTTTCTGTTTCTCTGAATTACATTTATGTGTAATTTTATTCCTAACCAAAGTTTCAATATTTACTTCAAAAGAAGAAGTGCTGAGTACTAGCAGATATGCAATGCTAGTTTTTAATGGGAGAATATGTACGTAGAGCAAAACATTGTAATTAACTCAGGTGCAAAAACCATCAATCTGGAAAATTTATCACTGAGTTCAGACTTTGGTTCTCAACCAAATCTTTCGCATCATATCAAGAACGAAGAACCCTGCAAGGTATTAGATATTTGTAGCCCATATAGTGTTTCACTGCATGGAAACCTGAAAGGATTGTTTAATAGTTTATTTTGTGCCCCATTTTTAGTGCAACAAATTTGGTTCCGAAGGTATCGTATAATTCTGCTATAATTGTTTTGTATGTTTTTTATAGTGAGGATAGATTCTAAGCGAGGTAAGCTCCTATTAATAGTTATCTTTCCCATATCTTAGTTTTGCCATAAATGTGTTTACGGTATATATTAAAAAAACATTGTTTTTTCTTTATCTTGTAAACTCTGATTCAAAATGTCACATTGAGAAAGTGCGTCTGTGAAAAACTCAAGATCATACAACCATTCATGTTGAGACAATTGTGGAATTTCAGTTCCCTAAAAATAATTAACAGAATCAGAAATGCAATGATATCGACCTACCAGGAATTACACACGAGTACACCGAATCGTTCTATTTTATGTAGATTTTATATTTGGATTTTATACTTACTTTTTTTTTTTTTTTTAACGGACGTTCTTTAACATCTCAGGCCATCAGCGTCACATTCAATTCAGGGCGTGAACCGCCGACAAATTTTGCTCAGAGGCCTCTTCTTTCAGGCTTGAGGTTCTTTATCGTGCCGTAAATGTACGACATGGTGCCCACGGCTTTACTTCCCTTCCGAAGTTATACTTAGGAATTTTACACCCAAAAAACCCATCGACTCGGCCAGGTTTGGACTCGCAATATATTTATTTGCATTTTCATAAAGTTGTGGCATAGGAAAATTGATTTAATGAAGTTCACACCTCGTACTACAACTGATTTAACATTATTTGCAGTAACTGATTTGGCGCATAAAGCCTGACTGTGAATTATGCAGCATACTGACAAAAGCTAATCTTAACACCTATACTATGTTAAAGTTTTATTTTGCAATTAATTCGCTTTCTCTGTCAGACATACAGGCTGTGGCATTTATAAATTTTGCTCATGGAAACTGAACTTTTTATCTAACTTGAAGCAAATTGAAAATGTCGACAAACTTTTCCACAAAATTCAATTCATTAAGGCCCCTCAGAAATACAGCCAAATGCGCTTCATCAGTTCTATCAAATATTTTTTGTCAAGGGCGAGAGAAAATTACATATTTTATTTTTTTGTGAAGCTGTTTTTCTATACCTTCTATCCCTTCTTCAATGCGCCTGCCCTCGGCGATTATAGATTTAAATGCGTTTATTAAATCAGCTCCCAAAATCACACAAATCTTTTAGCAAATCTTCATCCTTAAATATCTTCGTATTTTGGCAGTTAGGAAAGTTTCGCTCTATTACTATCTGAGTTTTTTGTGTTGCTTTTAGTTCTTTTACCCCCTGTAATCTAGCATCACCTGCCTACATAAGTGTAACTTTAAGTATCAAAGTTTAATTCATTGTAAACAAGCCTGAAAGAACGTGACTGCCAGTCTTTGTCATGATACTGTCGTTTGATATTAAAACGAGAGAAGTAAATTAATTCTTTTTCACGAATGACAGCCCTTTTTAACACACAAATATGCTCTGCCACTCGCTGTGAAAATACTTAGAAGACATTCTGGCAATCAGGTTATCAGTCGTCACAGGTCGCGGAATGTTTAGAATAAGCGAGAAAGGCTTTCCCCTTATGTAAAAGGGTGAGCCATGGCGTAGCGGAGTAGCTCTTAAAGTAACCAGGAAGTGTAAATCTAGCAGCAGTATACATTTTACACTGTACCCCAGAAACTTATATAGCTATCAATGTGAAATTTTTATGAGATATTAAGAATACTTAACTAAAGATGTTCTGTAATTTTATTTCTCTAGTGCACATAAACAGTTTTTAAACAAAAATAAATCTTATTTTCCGATAACTTAAAAGTTTAACATAAATGTGTATTTTTCTCAGGATTAGCAGGACCAATCATGTTGAAAAGTTGCACACACATAATGCATGCAAACGTGAAGTGTGGTAACTGGAAGTATTAGTAGATAAAAATCAATACCAATAAGAAATGAAAAATAATTATACTATTTTTTTAAAAAAAATTGAAAATTAATTCTCTTTTCCAAGCAACTAGCATAGATACGTATTCTAGTTCCCAATAGCATGTTATCTGCAGTTTAAGTAAAAAAATAATTCCAGTTCCACCAAAAATTTATAAAAAAAATGCATGACTATGTCACGGTGTTTTAAATTTTTAACAAGATTTTATTTTGTTTTCAAAATGTTTAAAACGCTTTTTATTTACATTGGAGAGTTGAAATTGACAGAGCATCTTTCGTTTAGTTTTCTGAATATTTCTCAAAAAGTTTATATTGATAGCTTTAAAACTTTCTGAGATACAGTGCAAAATGTATAATGTTGCATTATTTGCTAGATTTACACTTCCTGGTTACCTTAAGGGAGCCTACTGGACATGGCAGAGATTAGGAATTAGATTACATTGGATTGTTTGGGGAGAAGAGTACTTTCGATACTTGAGCCTTGCTCACGGCTGCTCTTTTTTGCCCACGCCCCCAAAGGGACACCTTCAGGACAAAGGGATGAGATGAGGGAAACTGGGCGGTGGACGGAGTCCCTAACTATCTCCAGAACCCGGTGAAACCCCTTCCCAAGAAGTTCGAGCTCTCTTAGAAAGTCCGTTTCCAAGTCAACCAGTGTAGAAATCTTTACAAAGCGCAAACCACCGTCACACCGCGCCAGCCCTCCTCTTCATGGAAATGGGATAGCGGATAATTCGTAAATAACCCTCCCAGCATTCGCCTAAGCAACTAGAGAAAACCACGAAAAAAACCAATGACGCTTAATGTGCATAAAAATATATATTTTGTGTGTACCTAACTAAATACAAAATACATGTCACACACCAAACAACAAACTTTTACATGTAAAACCCTTAAGAGTATCTAGAATGTATTTTGAATTTAGAAAGGTAGCAAGGGGAAAATAGCACCATTCAAGAAAAAGGAAAGAAAATATGTTACCTCTTCCAAACGTTCGATGTTTTTCCTTGGTAGCAAAGAACCTAGAAGTTACTGGCGAGAGAACTGACAGCCGACTCTATGGCAACAAGAAGAAAGGCACTAAAAAAGGCTAACTCCACCTCCTTGAGTAACGTGTATTAACCAATCACAAGGAGAAAAGCTAATGGGACAGTTGCAGCCGCGACTTATAGAAAAATCAAAACACGTATGACTAATTACTTAGTAATATTTTATATATCCACACACTTCTTAAAATTTGAAATTATGAACAACGGTTGCATGATGGAGAATTATCGCATTCTGCGCTCTAAAAATACATGAGAAAAAGTCACTAATTTAGTGAAGGCAAAAAAAAAAAAAAAAAAAAAAAAAAAAAATTATTCCTGTTTGTTGTATTTTTCGGAAAGAAATTTTATATCGTTAAATTATTTACAGCTAACATTAATTATAAGGTGATGGATGCTTAATCACATTGCCTCGTGACTTCAGACTGATACTATTCACTTAAATAAAAGTTGTGTTTTGTAAATGGAAATTTAAAACACCTAAATTCAACGTATTATCTGAATAAACCTTCTTTATCACCTTCTAAAGATACCGTATTTACGTTTGCTTATTACGATAATTCACATAACGACAACTAAAACACACATTTTAGCACGCAACTATCCTTAAATATATAACGTTGATTTGTTTTATTTACGGACGCTCTTTAACATCTCAGGTCATCAGCATCCCACTCAATTCAAGGCATGAAACGACCGGTAAATTTTACTCAGAAGCCTCTTCTTTCAGACTTGAGGCTCCTTTACGTGCCGTAAATCTATCTACATGGGATCCACGGCTTTACTTCCCTTCGGAAGGAAGCCATACTTAGGATTTTTACGCCCGAAAAAACCCATCGACCCTGGCTGAGATGAATCCGCGATCTTGGGTTTACGATGTAAGTATACCACTAGGCTACCAGGACCGATTATATATAAAATCATTGGCAAGCTCATGTTACGTTAACCGGCAATATGGGGTATTCGTTAATTTATAAACTGTTATGAATTTACTTATAGCAACATGTTTTATAAAATTGCGATATTAAGCAGTTCTACAATGCTGTATTTAATTTATTAACCTGACGTATACCATGGAGCTTGTTAATCAAAATCAAGTCATGCCGTTGGCCTTCAGAATGCTCCTTCGTCCGTAATATAAAGGAAATGAGCTCTTTGCACTGACAACTGCCTGTATGATTTGTATGGCTAGACCACACAGCCGTACAATTCAATGGAAGCGCATTCACCAAAAGCTGATGCACGTCAGTGGCGCAGACTGCCAAGCCGCACTTTTCCGGCCTTCCCCAGAGACTTAAAACGACAGCATGTACTCTGAATTTCCCTCTATGCTCTCTTTATCATTTAAAGGACGCTATTGTTTTCGCGTTTCGCAAGTTGGAAACAAAACCAAATTATTTTGCATTTTTCCCGTTATTTTTGGTTTGTTTATGCATGTGTTTATTTATAGTCGCGCGTAATACTGGAATAGTTCTTAGGAATCCATTATTGTAAAATTTCGTTCAAGAGCATCAAGTCAAAGGAGTGCAATTTTCGCAGGTAAACAATAGCTCCAAATTATTCAGCAAACCTTGGATGTAAGACTTTATCCTTAAATAGCCTAGCAACGGGTGAACGATCCTTCACGCAACCGGTTTCGTGGCGTGTAGCCGGCCGGCGAGGCTGGCTGCTGTGTCGGCGGTGCGGGTAAAAGGAAGTCCGCAGTAAATATAGTACAGTTTATCGCGTGTTATTTCTAACATACTCAACATAAACACTTAAAAAGAAAAATAAATTACACGCGTATATTAAGCAAGGAGATGCTGGAACTGCCTCCCTTTGTTGTTCAAGCATTCCTGACCCCTCTTCTTAGGAAATTGCTCATTACACTCTGCAGTTCACTCTAAAAATGGCAAAAATTCTTCTGTGAGAGCTGTACGTGGTTGTCCATGTTTCCTGTAAAGAACACTTCCCGTTTCACGAAAGTTGTTTACTAATCGATGAATCGAACTCCGGTTAGGATGTGAACATCAGGAAATTCCTCTTGAAATAAACTCGTTACAGCACGCGCTGATTCTGTACGCACTTATGAAATCATACACGAATACTCTTTGGGGAATAGAATACTTGTATGCCCCATTTCACTTGATACACTTTCCTAACAAACATATGCTACTTGCGCAAGATTTTAACGCACACTAAAGCCTCGCACAGCGTAAGGGAAACATACTCCCCGCCTCCTCCGACATAGCGTTGCCGGCCAGTCCCGCAGTTGCATCAAGCATTGTTCCCGAGTACAAGTAGATAAATTTCTAAAAGTTGTTCAGATTTTCTTTTCCCCATTTATCTCTAAGTTATGTCCTCGACTAACTTAAGAATCCAAGATTCATTTTCTCCACTGGAGTTACTTATTTTTACAGAGAAAGGAACGCAAAAAATTTGTAAATTTTAATTATATTGTGATTCCAAATTTCCGATGCTGTAACCTAAAGTGGCTAGATATTTTACACTTTAATTCGCAAACACATAAGTCTAACAGATACAATAGAACTTAGAAAAGGAATTATGGGTATATGTTAACCTAAATCAAATATAACTGGTAACAGCGTGTCTGCCTGAAAATCCAGAAGCCCCGGGTTCGAATTCCATATGGTCAGTTGCTTTGATAATGTTTTACTGAGTTTTTGCTTTCCCTGAAAAGTTGAATGCCGAATTACTTTAAGCGTTGTGAACTCCGGGTTCATCTTCGCTTTCCTCATTCATTCGTCATCTCTTTATACCCTCGTTGTTATGAGGGAGATAAACAGTGTCCAAATACATACATAATATATATATATATATATATATATATATATATATATCGGTAGAATTGGACACGTTAGAATTAGAGTGAAATAACTGCAATTATCTGTGATGATATTTCTTTGATCCTGCTATACATCTACCAAGCCCTCTAGTTAACAGTTTGCTAGCCATGTAAGGCCTTCTGTTGACCGATTAAATGCTGAAATTAGATTTAATTGAATTGTTAAGGAAGGGGGAGGACATTTCGGTACTTCAGCCTAGTTCAAAGCTGGGCGTTTGTGCCAATTAGGACACCTTCGGTAAAAAGGGCTGCCGGGATCCAGTTGCGGTGAAATATGAACATATATGAGAGCCCAAACAGTTTACAGATAGAACACCTCGATGCCAACGGAGGAAGGGCCATTCCATACCAGACGAGCAAAGAGCAAGCCACAGATACACGGTACTCAGCACCAACCCACCTCGCCTCGCCTCATACTTCAATCAACGGAATGAAATGAGATGAAATGGAAGGGAGAAAATTTCGTGGAACGGTAAAGTCCAGTCCAATTTACCTACACGAGCAGGGGAAACGAAGGTAAAGATGGCCATCCTCAGTCATCCCCACCCTACCGATCTGCTGAAGATAGTTCAATGGGATGTATTGTAAAACGTAAGGGTTATGATGCAATAAGTTCTCAAATTTATGATTTTACATATTTTGTACTTTCTGGTTGCTATGTTAAATCTGTTTTCCTTAAAAAAAAACATATTTATTTTCTGACGTAGTAACAATGCGTTTGCCCTTCTCCCCAAGAACAGTTTTCAATTCGCTTTCTAATACTTTGTTCTTCATAAATCTTTCTGACCAAATCTCTACGTTCCCACTTTCTCAAACAATGCACTCTCGTGTAATTTTTTCTTTATCTTTTCATCAATTCCAGATATTACTTTTGTATTGGCAATATTATTGTGACAAAAATTACACATTTTAATCGAGAATATTTGTTAACAATAATCGCACTCTTGACCTCCACTAGACTCCATAAAGAACAAGGCCCCATTCACAATGAAAACCAAACGTAACGCAAACTTAAACGTAAAAGCTAGATGCTATCTATTGTAATGGAACCGTTCACAATGAATCACGTAAACATAAAAATAAGCGCACAATTAGACGTAAACTTAGAAGCTTGCAAGGTTTTTGCGTCTACTCTAACTTAAACTTAAGAAATCAGCCAATCAGAACACAGTTGTTCTGTTTGTAGAGTTCTATGGTAGAATTTATCCACACACGGAGCACGGAAATCAAGCGCATATCTTGCTGCCTGCTGCTTGCTGCTGCAAGTCCCGAACGACATCGGAGAGAGCCGCAGGTAGTAACCCACAGATATAGCTAGATGATAAGCTTTCAAGCGAGTAATACCACGAGCAGATTGCGCTATAAATTTATGTTTACGAATATTTTTTCTGCTGCAATCAAAGGGGATTTGGCACCAATACTTTAATTTAGCCGCCCTATCACTTTATATTTAGGAAAAACTTCTGGGTGCACCGGTTTCTTGGATTTACCCGAGGTTAGCGTTAATATGTGTGTGTGTGTGTGTGTGTGTGTGTGTGTGTGAATTAATTGCGAATTCTAAGAGAGCAGGTTTGCCACCGTTATAATATTTTACTCCCTAACAATCCCCTATCAATTTATGTTTAAAAGTTACAGAGGACAACGCATATTTTAATTATGTTTAACAAAAAATAATACATACAACATTTACACTGCGACCACCCACAGTAGTTGTACGACTCTCTCCGCTGTCGCTCGGGACTTGAAGCAGCTAGCAGCAGGAATAGCACTTGATTTCCGTGCTCCGTGTAAGAGCAAGTGATGATATAGAAACCTGAAGATCAGTGACTCTGTAGATAGAAAGGCGTCAATAGACAAAAAATTAATTGCATTATAAGAAAGCTATCCTTGCTCATATTACTCCAAGCAAATTAGTTACTGCACTTTGTATATGCATAAACGCTAACGCTGCTCAGAATCAGTCATTTTCAATCAGCTGTTTGTTGATTTTCGCTTGTTCTTATTTTTGATTGGCTAATACGTGCGTTTGCGTTTTTATTGTGAATGCCTGCATATACTAAGTTAATGTATTACGTCTTGTTTTGTTATGTTTTTATTTAATTTTCATTGTGAATGGGGCCTAATACAGAAAACACGGTCACATCACATAGTTGCACACAATAATTTTGCTTTATCATAACACAACCTGAATATGCAGGTTTATGATAAACTCATATAACATTATAATCGACAGCTAACACTATCTGACAGCAACGCGGGAAACCATTTACAGGTTATGCAACATATCCAATAATTCCATGCTAACTCTTAGCCGATTGCTTAGCCTTGCGTCCCTCACCTTATCATTTTCCAACCAATATAAAACGCATAAACGTTCTAAAAGACACTAATCTCGTAAAGCGTTGTCAAACATAAAGTATACGTATTTGGGTTTAAAATATCTTTTCTTCATTCCCTTTGTCTGTAGGTATTGCAATGCCTCTCTATAGTGATTGACAGTTCCTAAGCAACACTAAGTTACCAACAGAGAGGTCACAAATTTAATTATGTTTACAATATTCTCCAGCCGTTACAAAAGTTAAATTAGTTATGGAACGTTCCGAAAATTAATATTCTTTATTCCTTTAACAATAAAATGCGTGCTATAAAATAGTGTTTAAGAACTGTTTCTATTTTGCTTTAGCTCTAAATGGTGATTCAGAAAGTAATAAAATTATTCCAATTTCAAATGTTATCCCCAGAAATTGTGCTTCGGAACTTTTACTTGATCAAAGTTATATTCCCAAAATTGCTATAGCTTCTACACGATGACAATGTTTACACTATCTGAATGCGTATTTGTGTCAAACAGAACTCAGAATGTACGATATGACTAAGTACAAAAAGCAGCAAAATTAACGTTGTGCTATGAACCCACACTGTAAATAACTTTTTCTCCCTCAGCAATTTGTTATCCAGACATACAACTGGTTTAACAGTTGTGCAGATTTTTCATTTTTGCACAGAAGGACCTATCTTTTACAATTATCATTTACACATAGAGTTTGTGTGGTACCATCAGTATTTGTTAAACAAAACTTTCTCAATTAAACACGTAACGCTCTGCACAGAAAAGAAAACCTAATTTGAATATAAATGAATTAATGATATATATATATATATGTACATATATAATATAAATGAAAAATAAAAATAAAGCGACACTATTAAGAATATAACAAAATAACAGTAATAATTAAAGTAGAAAAGGATAAAACACTTAATATAGTCACACTTGAAATTGCTATATTTCGAACTACTGGAGTTCTTCTATGGCAAGAAGCATATATATATATATATATATATATATATATATATATATAAGAAAAATAAAAATAATGCAACACTATCAACAATGTAACAAATTAACAGTAATTGTGAAAGCGGAAAAAGATAAAACACACAAAAAAGTCACACTTGAGATCGCTATATTTCGGACTCATGGAGTCCTTCAATGGCAGGAAGACAAGTGACAATTAGTCATTTGTCTAGCTTCTTGCCATTGAAGAACTCGCAGTAGTTTGAAATATAACGATCTCAAGTGTGACTCTTTCTCAGTGTTTTACCCTTATCTACTTTTATTATTACTGTTAATGTGTTACATTGTTAATAGAGTTACTTTATTTTTATTTTTCATTTATATTATATATATATATATATAAATTTATGAAGATATTAGCACAAAATAATATTTCTATGGTGTCATGTAAGAAAGGAATATGTGCATCTAGAAATACCAGCATAACGAACGCATTCTAAGAAATAACTACAAATGTTGGGGATATAACAAGAATTCCTGTGCTTAACACTTTTGCGCATGATAATGAAAATATAAATACCTTTGTTTTATTTACTTAGAGGATGTTTCATTTTGTGAATAATAACAATCTCTACATAAAAAAATGTTGCTTTCTAGTTTCTAGGCTCAACAGGCAAGGTTTGATCTGCTTTGTTGAGTTTTTAATTGTCCTAAACGACTAATGCTTTATAGGCATTCACAAACTTCAGGCCTTCAGAAATGTCGAGCAAAATTTCGTTCAACTACTTGGTGCTTAGCATAAAGTGTGAGAGAAACTTTAAAACGGAAGATCTATAAAAATGGTTAATTTTTATTAATATATAAAGGACAATATACCAGGGTTGCTGAATAAAGATTGATCATAATTTTTACATGCAGAATTTCGCACGCTAAAATTTAACTTTAAAATATTTTGTTAGCTTAATTCGTGAGGTACATGTGGTACTGGATTGATTGTTGTCATGTTCGTTTCCCGTTTCCTACCTATGAAAGGTGTGCAAGTTCGCACATGTTCAGTTCCGCCTACAGCAACACGACGAAAATATGCTACTCTGAAATTTTGCATTCGTCACAAGGAATCTTCAGCTGAGAGCTATGCGGAGTGTTGTTTTCTCCTGGACAATATTCACTATTATTATTTGACTACAAAGAGCTTGATTTGTACGTTCTAAGTGTTCAATTCTTGCAGATACGAATGAAAAGTTTTATGTTATGTAGGCAATGTCTTTTTTTTTTTTTTTTTTTTTTCATTCACACACACTTTCACTGCTTTTACCCACGCTGCAGATTCGGATTCAGGTAATTCTTCAATAAATAAAATATTTAGAATAATACATCACTGACTGAATCCATGTTCCCCATAGTGATACAACAGGCTGAGGTGGGAGTGGAATATCTGGGCATTTCTCTCTAAGCATTGAATTCCTCGATGGGGCTTTGCATAAACATTTTTTTCATATTGAAAATGAATAAATTGACAAGGAGGAATTCCTGCCTGATTGTTTCAAAAACTCTGTGAAGGGCATGAGTTAAACAGGATACATGAAGGATGTTAGGATAAAAAGTTTTAAAAAACTGGAGCTGCAGTAACTATGCATGCATGAGGCAGCATCAGTACGAAACAGCAGAACTTTAGAATCATCTTTATCACCAGATATAATAAGCAATGGTTTCACTATTCACTTTCGGAAGTTCCTTAACATATACAAGGTGCGGAATCGAAGGTTCATCAGGGTTAAGTTTTCCTACTATCATACTTTCTATTATGCATTCATAGAATCTGAAGAATCCTATAGAGGTTTCATCTATAGAGGAGACTCATGTATAAGAATCGCTTATATCCTTTCTAACGGATGCTAAAGTTTCATTGTACATTCTAACTAATTTTTTTAGGGTAAATTCAGGGAGTATATTTTTTTTTTAGTATTTGTGTAAAAAATCTCTTAAAACCGAATTTTCAATTGCATACCATTGAATGCTGAAAGCAACAAACGCCCTGGTTAAGTCTGCATAGAAATTGCTGCTATGGTTGGATGAAGTAGGTTATGTGAGTAGAGTTTGTTTGCTTTGATTTTTCTGCTGAGCTTTTGCATATGTTCCGCCCCCTGCACATTTAGGTGACACTACTTTTCTTTCTAAATTAAAAAGTGTGAAGTGAACAAAATAAAATTTTAAATGTTGTCATGCCGTATTTCTATCAAAAATTACGATTCCTTCGTTCAAACAACAAAATCCCACCGCCACGGGTGGCCAAGGTCGTTAAGGCATGAACTCGTGAGCGGGAGTTCTGGGGTTCGAATCCCACCAGAACCGTCCTCCCTGGCTGGGGTTTTTCCAGGTTTTCCTCAGTCCTCATAACTGGCAAATGCCGGGGAGGTACCCTAAACTTAGGCCTGGAACGTTTCCTTCCTTAAAAAAAATCCTTTCCCAATATATTATTTCATGTATCACCAGTGTTCCCGCCTGCGGTGCTCAGTAGTAAAAACAGGCATTAAACAACATTCAAAAAAAAAAAAAAAATCCCAATGGCCAGTAAATACCTCAACTATCGATATTTAAAGACTTAAAGTGTAGTTGTCTTTAAAAGAATTTCAGCTCAGACAAATGTATAAATATTGCATAGTCCTACTTAAAATATATTTCAAAATATTGTTACATACCTGTTTGCTACAAATCTTATAGAATATTATTTTTCCATTGTAAGTAAAGTGTGGAATTTTTGTTAGCCATTGCCGCATCAGCAAATACTTCACTTTTTATCTTTTGTCACATTAAACGTCCTGTCATTTTAAACTTCAACTCACAGAGGGAAAGAGGCTAATAGACATTCAAACTAACCGTTATTCATTGTTGTTCAAATTCTATGTAAAGCCAATACAACAAGTCCACAAATTGTTGCATTTGTTGGCAGTATAATAAAAAAAACTGACATTTAATTTTGATTATATGAATGATTTTGTGAATAAATAGTGAAGTAACTTTTTTTTTTTTTTGATTGATTTATTTATGGGCGCTCTTTAACATCTCAGATCACCGACAAATTTTGCTCAGAGGCTTGAGGTTCTTTTTCGAGCCTAAATGTACGACAAGGGACCCAAGGCTTTACTTCCCTTCCGAAGGAAGTCATACTTAGGATTTTTACGCCCGAAAAAAGCCATCGGTCCTGGCCGGGTTCGAACCCACGTTCTTGGGAGTAGGAGGCAAGTATGGTAACCACTACACCACCAGGACCGACCTGTGACGTAACGAAACTTTACATTGGTTGAGGCATTTTATGCGGAAAATTAAATTAGGCTCTAACAACTATTTTAGGTCATTTTAGGGCACTATAAATCTTTACAGCTAGCTTTCAATTTTCATGAAATATAGATATGGATTTCCCCCTTTCTCCTAAAGGAACAAATTATGCATTTACCCTAAATTCCGATGTCTGGTGATACATATCAATTCAAGACAACAAACTCAGAGTGTGAATGTACCATCAACAATTACAACCAACAATTAATTATTGCCAGATATTTATTTCCTGTGATAACTTGACAGTAAATTATAAATAAAATCACAAAACAAATAATGTGAAAAATCTTCTTTGGGGTCAATATCTGACCACTCCCTCTCCCATTCGTGTGCAATTGTTAATATGTATATTCTAAGGTTAAGAACAGAACCTTTATTATATCATAGTTTATATTCTCACTTAACGCATAAAATACAGAAATGATGCATGTGCAGGGAGAGGGAGATGAGTTGTGACATATATTATTCTGTTTTGCCATCTCGATCATACGAGACAATATTGACGTTACACTCCAATGATAGCGAATGTGTTTAAATTTTTTGTACTTCACTTGATGCTCTGTAATTGCTCTGTTCTAACTGGCACCACTTTTAGCCCATTATTTTATAATAGGACAAATGACAGAAAGCTGCTGGCCATGCACATATTACTAACTGCTAAAGCAAGGGTACAAACAATATAATTTTTGGGCTCTATGTTACTCTCTTCTATCGTGGATATTCAATGTCAGAAATATGTCCTGAAATACACGGCTGATAGCTTTACGGTCATTTAATCGAGCTTATCGAATACTTATTGTCGTGAAAAGTATTTTAAGGCGAAATGAAATTACCGGAAAACAATTACGGTTTGTATTTGGCAAGATAATTCTTGCTCTTGGCATATAGTTTTATTATTAACAAGTAAGCATGTAAGATTATTTTAATAAGTTACAGGCAAATAAATGAACTTTTAGGTTATATTAATAATTCAAAGAAAATGTGCGAATCGAAACAGAGATGGGAATGAAAGCCCCTTTGGAATAAAAATAATTGAATATTTGAGGTTACAGTTTACTGTATTAGAAGAAAGGAATAAGGAAAACATGTAAGAGAGAAAAAAATTAACCACTTATGAGCACGAAACAGCTTGGGCATTTCGCGGGATCGAATTCTGAGTGCGCGTGTCACGAAATTAATATTTCACATAGTTCTGCTTAAATAAAAGTATGGCATAATTGAATGCAAACCGAGAACGTTTATTGCTACTTTTCTAATTAATTAAACAGCTATCAGGCATGTGTTTATGCCATCGAAGCCTCAACAATAATCATTACCGAATGTAAGCATTTCGAAATATGTATTACTGACACTTTTTGGCACTATCACTCTTGTGAATTATAGTCAGCGATACTTTTCTAGTTCCACACTTACACAGGTTAAAGCAAAAATACACTTGTCACACTAAATTGAATTCCCCTAAATAATTTTGACCAAATTATAATTATTATTATGACACTACAAACAAATCGCGCGATTATTTCTTCGTAAATAACAATAATAATAATAATAATAATAATAATAATAATAATAATAATAATAATTTGGATTATGATTGGCTATTAGTATGTGGTAAAATGATGCTAAGGAAATGATTACAGAAAAATTAATAAATCGAAGTGGTATTTGTACTGTGAAATTTGCTCTAACGTAACAGCTTATTTTATATAGTAATTTTGCTGAACACCATTCACATTTCTTTTAGATATTCTTCTCTCCTTCTCCCTTCCCCTGATTATCGAGTAATGTGCACCATATGGTAAAACTGCTCTAAAGCGCGGAAAATACAATATTCACTTTTCAGAGATGTTACTTGCAGTGATTATAAAATTAATCTAAGCTCGCCAGAACCTTTATTATATCATAGTTTATATTCTCATTTAACGCATAAAATACAGAAATGATGCACGTGCAGGGAGAGGGAGATGAGTTGTGACATATTATTCTGTTTTGTCATCTCGATCGTACGAGATAATATAATTTTTCAGATTATTTTTCTTTATTGCAAAAGAATGTGAATCCCGTGTTTTTACTCGTAAATAATTAGTAACTTACATTAAATAAAACAAAAATAAATGTTTAATTTTCATGGATTTCAAAAAATTTAGATCATTTTGGGTTTTTTTTAAGAACAATTTCATATATTTTAAGGCAGTTTTAGGCCATTAACATTCGGACTAGTTTATTAGTTTTTGGATACCGTGATATTTTCTATTATGTAATACAATTCTATTGGTTAGTCTAGTATCAATGAGTTCGAGCATTGGATGAAAGATATACGCATGGAATTATCAAAAACATTTTCGAAAAATCTTTAAAACATACTACATGCCTACATATCTCCATACTATTTTGAGGAAAGTACCGAATTATTTCGTGTAGTCGTTTTGTTTACGTTATATTGCCGTTGCAATTTCATTAATGTGATTGCACACTTCTCGCACTTCAGACCGCCACGGGTGGCCGAGGTCGTTAAGGCACGGACTTGTGAGTGGGAGGTCTGGGTTCGAATACCGTCAGGACCGTCCTACCTGACTGAGGTTTTTCCCAGGTTTTCCTTAGTCCTCATAAATGGCAAATGCCGGGGGGTACCCTAAATTTAGGCCTGGAACGAACGATTCGTTCCTTAAAAATAATCCTTTCCCAATATATCATTTCATCTCATGTATCATCAGTGTCCACCGCCTGTGATGCCTCTGTAGCAAAAAACGGGCGTTAAACATCATTCATTCATTCCTTCGCACTTCAGAGAATGAATTCACGTCACGTTTCCTACTAGGAGTTGACTTTAGACATTTTTATAACGAACTCACTTGATTTTGGTGAAAATGCTAATTGTAAATAATCGAAAATAAACTGTTTCTGCGTGTAGATAATATGCAAGTGATTTACAGCTACCGAATAGTGTTTAACGCCTGTATTTACTATTGAGGCGCCACAGGTGAACACTGATGATACATGAAATGAAACGATATATTGGGAAGGGATTTTTTAAGGAAGCAAACGTTCTAGGCCTAAGTTTAGGGTACCTCATTTGCCATTTATGAGGACTGAGAAAACCTGGAAAAACCTTAATCAGGGAGGACGGTCCTGGCGGGATTCGAACCGCAGACCTCCCGCTCACGAGTCCGCGCCTTAACGACCTCGGCCACCCGTGGCGATGTACAGCTACTGAAAATATGTCCTATTAAATTAAACAATATATATATATATATATATATATATATCCAACTCTGTGCCCTTTTCACATTTATACAGTTTTGCATAAAGTTTTCAAATTTATTTTCAGATTGTTGTACAAAAAAGAGAGACACTTCCTGAAAAAGCATGAATGATGATCGAACTCTTTAAAAGCAAGGAGATTAGAAACCATGGCTTCAAAGTTCACCTAAATTGCCCGTATGCTAATATTTCTGTTACGCACTGTGACACAAGACCACACACAACGTGTATTCTGTTTTATTCCTTTGCTTAATGCAATGTTGTCGCAGAGGTGTTGAGCATGACCTCATCAAGACATTTTCAAATGTTTTTAATAAATCCCTTGCATAACACCAGTGGTGCACTAAGGTATAACATTTTCACAATAAACAGGACATTTATTGCAAGTTTCTATTCTTCTTCGTCTTTTGAATGTCCACTCAAGTGTCAAAAGTCCTGCAGCAAAAACCTCACTAGTAACAAGACAAATTTGGTCAAAAACTTCTGACCCATTAATAGTTTAATATGTAACGTTTTCTCCTAAATGCTATTGCAAATAAAATTGAAGTGAAGGAAGACGGGGAAAGTATATAAAATGCTTCCAACATTTATAATTAAGTTGTAGACTCGTTCCAACAAAAATGCACCACGGAATTAAATACTTCCGGTAGTTGCGAGGAAAAAGTGAGTGGCATAGCTCAAACTACAGCATTTTAATGCGAAGTCATTAAATCTTGGACTGGCAATTATTTTAGGTGACCTCTATGTAAACGAAAAACAGCGAGGCAATGTAAAAGCCGTTGCTAACAGATTTATATGGCAATTATAAAAATTGGGAATACAGCATGTAACTCATATGTCCGTCAGAGAAGTTGCCTTTGTTAAACCAGGGAAAATGCTAAAATAGAGAGAACATGAACTGATGCACGAAACGCTACAAGAGCGAAACAATTCTAAATGCAAAACAAATTAAATTAGCTGTTAATTACAATTTTAAGTAATAACCACTTATTTTCGAATTGCTTTAAAATAAATATAAAAGCCACAACACTGCCGGTGAACTTTCATGATTATTATGTTAGAAATTCTTGCTTACTGTAGCTGCCTTAGTTCTGTGCTGTGAGCTAGTCCTCTAGTCCTAATAAGCCTGATACGAGGGTAGGTCCATAAGTTTCCGATTTCGCCAATAAGGATTATCGCCTTCACAAAACCCTTATCTGGTGTCATACCTCATCTGTTAAGTAAATAATTGCAACTGTAACCTCCGCTCCGTTGTGTTCAGTTGTTCAGATATAGTTCCATAAAGAAGATTGAGACATGTTCAGAATGGAGTTTCGAGCTGTTATTCAGTTCTTCACAACAGAAGGACTTCAAATGAAATTCAACAGCGATTGGAAGGTGTATATGGGGAAGCGTCCCCCTCACATTGTACCGTAAAGAATGAACCAACCTTTTCCGAATGGGTCGGGAAAGCATCGAAGACGAACAGTAGATAGGTCGGGCCTTCAAGGCGCTCACATCTGAAAACATCGTTCTTGTGGAAGGAGAAATTATGGAAGGCCGACCGCTCAAAGTTGCAGAAATAGCAGCAAGGTTGGGGCTTTCTAAAACAACATCCTTCGAATTATTCATGAACATTTAAACATGAATAAGGTTAGTGCAAGATGGTGCTTAGACTTCTTTCCACAGTCCAAAAGCAGTAACGAGTCATCTGATGTCAGGCATTTTTGGAGCTCTGCCATGGCAACGAGAAAGAACTTCTACAAGTTACAGGATATGAAACTGTGGTCCTCTACTATGATCCCTTGTCCAAAAGAGAGTCAATGGAGCGGTATAAACCTGACGAAGCACCGCTTCTTAAGGCCAAGGTCACTAAGTCAACCAAAAAGATCATGGTCCCAATCTTTTGGGACTGTGAAGGAATGCTCTTCATTGGCTTCAAGGAGGGGAACACCACAGTAAATGGGGAGTACTATGCCGGCCTACTGCATAGACTACGTGCTTCCATCAAAGAGAAAAGGTGGGGTCAACTGAGTGGTGATGTGCGCCTTCTTCAACGACCACGCGCCTGTGCACACATCTCTTGTTACAAAGGAATCTATGAAGAAATGTGGCTTCAAATGAGATCGACCATATGAGGTATGATAAGGGTTTTGTGAAGGTGATAATTCTTATCGGCGAGACCAGAAATTTATGAATCTACCCTAGTAACCAATCTGCAAGTGCAATCTTTAACGGTTGCGCATACAACCATTCACATTTTTTCATTACATATTGCATCGTGCTTTTCTAACAATTTCAAATTAAGACAAAACAATAATTTAAGCTAAAAGACTTAGTATTCTTTATTTAAATTATATAATTTATGTTCACATTTTCAACCATTATGCTGTAAAACAATTTTATTTTGCTTGCTTTTGAGGGTATTCCACTTTTCAGTTGTTGTTCTGAATTCTCTTTCTCCCTCCATCAGACGATGTTTCTCATCGTTTGGGCTATTACTACTCCCTTTGCCATACTAATTGTTTTCTTCTTCCATTCTGATATGGTCTTAGGTCGTTAATCTCACCCAATTTTTAGCATGACCATACCACAAGAGAGCTTGTTACTCGATCTTTTTTTCATCACAGACCCCTCCATATTCTAATATCTTCATTCTTCTTCCTTTCTAATTTGAATGCTCTGCTCTCCATATTTCATCCATTTTCAGTGGCTGAATTTTACATTTTTGACATTCTATCCTGTACCATAAGTCAGTATATTGAAAGCGTTGTTTAGCGGTTTTGGGGTTCTCGTCGGGGTCTCTGACGAGGGTGGTTGAATTCTTGACGTCTTATGGTCGTTGAATAGGCGCAGGCAATAGTCGCGCTTTCATCTACTACGGATCTCAAGGATTTTTGCCGTCTTTGTTGTCTTCATACAATGGGAGGGGGGCAGGAATTTACGTTCAAAATATAAAAATACGAAGGTATGTGATGGGACCAGGATATTTATTGACCTGATTCTTCGTTACAAGGGAGCTATTGTTCGTCTAAGGAATTAAATGCCCGTAACCCTTGTACTAGTAATTAATTGACTCGGCGCGCCGGCAAGCTAAGTACTTTTGATGACTGCGAGCTTCCGGAGTTTAAAAATAATCTCTTCATTAGCTGATTCATACGTTGCGGCAAGGCTTTGCGAAACATTGGTCTACCGCATGATTTTCTCAAAGGATTAAAGCTTGTACTCGATTATCGCTTATTTGCTACTCGAGGATTTTACCTTAGTATCACGCGGCTAGCATTCTGGATGAATGAAGAATGTCTGTGAATACTTGTGGAAAATGTCTTAGAATGCCCGTAGCGCGTGAATGTTTTAGAATGCTCGAAACTGGGCGACTTTGCCTCTTTATACACAACCTCTTGGCTTGGGTACCCATGTGTTGACCTCGAGCCGTCCGGGGTCTACCCATGTATCCGGAGGAGCATCGACCGCTTTAAAATGTTAAAATACTCGCGGCTGATTGGCCGGTTCGTATAGAATATTCTGGAGCGGCGCGAAAATTTAGCGGGCTATGTATGTAACGTAAAAACTATGATGACCGACGCTCGGAAAAATCCATTACTGGTCGCTTAGAAGTTGGTTTTCTCCTTTTACTTTTGTTATTATGAATAAGAAAAGTCTGCAGATGTTATATTAGCATTCATTTCCCGATTTCAATCTAAACCTTAATTTCTCTCTCCTACTTACTATTTACACAATAAAAAGTGTGATAAGTGTTGTTAGCAACTGCAGCCATCACAACTATTTTCATAATTAGATAACAATTAAATGTCTCTACTGAAAACAATTAAATTAATATGATATTTACAAACATATAAATATTAAATTACAAAGGAGTACCGAATATAAATACTGTGACAAATTCCCCGTCCTGGGTCCTTCTATCCCTACTGGAAATAATGTTTCATATTATAACATCCCAAAACACAATCATATATATATATATATATATATATATATATATATACATATACAAAAGAAATATAAATCATCTGAACTACATAGGATTAATCAATAAAATACAAAAATATAGAAGAAATTCATTAACGACACAAATATTCCGGGCATCTGTGTGACTCTATTCAATATTTTATAGCTCCTCTTGTCTTGTCAGCTTCACCGATCCCGGATTCATGAATAATTGATTCGAGCTCTTTAAACTTACTTTCTCAATTGTACCAGGCAGGGTAATATCTCTTCCACCACCTTATATTCTACATATTTACTTTAAACTGCTTCAAATCGCTTCGTGGCGATTTCTGCATTCTTTGACTGCCCTTTGCTTACGTACGTATATGATTTTTGCCTCACAGAAGAACAGAGCTCTAATGGTGTGATTAGGGTCAATTTCCTTTGAAGTTGATTGCCTCGTCTCTTTATAAATATTTTAAACCATCTTCGAGCTGTGCTGTAGGGAAGAACAAACTTTCCATAGGCTATTTGAAACATTGCATAGACCTCAACAGAAAATTTGGGAAACGAAAGTAGAATTTAAGAGCAGCATACTGTTTGTTAAGTTTTCACCTCCATTTTGCTGTAGGCGGAACTGAATGTGGCTTAACTTGCACACCTCTCACAGCCAGAACCGGAACTATTATAGCCAAAATTCTAGTAGTGCTGCTGTTCGTGATATAGTTACGTAATAAATGTTTTTATTCGTTGTAAGAGTGCTTTACTTCTCTTGTAGGTTAAGGATGATAGAAAAGAAATATACTATTAGTACTGGCGCCATTTGTTCATTTACTCTAAGCGTTTCAAATATGCTCAATATTACAGCAGGATGTTGTTGCTGTACTTTCTGAAGTATCTAATTTCCATTTCTTAAATCTCCTGATGGAAAGCTTTCCTTGGCAAACCGCGTAGGATTTGATGGAAAGCAAATGCAGATAAACTCAATAAGAGAGATTTCAGGACTGCAAATCCTGCTATCTACCCTACGCAGTTGTTCATAACCTTTTAGTTCAATGTTTCATAGTATATATAGCATTATTTGCTTTTGTTCTATTCTACTTATTTTGAAAATAAAAAACGTATACATTGTTCCAATCTTTTGAGTAATAAATAATTCTCTTTTTGACTGCCCCCCCCCCCCCAGCAGACTAAGAAAGTTTTCCTATGCGTACTGTCATAACCCCTCTTACGACATTTACATCACAACCACAAACTACAAATATTTCCCTCTTATTCCAGCATCTGACGAGCACGTGGTTGCGACCCTATTATTTTTCCTTATTTAAATAGGTTATCATCACAGGAATTCTGTGGAATTTGTGAAAACGAGGGGTAGCTCCAATTAAAACACATATTGGATGTTAAGGGGGAGTGACACTATTTATTGTTTTAGGATATAATCATATGATATTATTTTTTACATTATGAACCCGGGGTGTCCTTGGGATCCTTAGAGCCTGCTGCGTCCTTACACTAACGCTTTTTTCCTCGACTACCGTTACGAGCTAGCGATACCCATCAAGTCAACTTCTCTACTCTCTGCCCCTGGTATTTCGTCTATCTTTTACTTTAACATAGTTAACGTTAAGAGCTTCCAGCACCTGGAACTTACTTTTACAATGAACGAACAGTAGACGAAGCACATTGACACGGGGAAACACAAGGCGGGAATGAAGGCCACGGAGATTCTCCGTTTACACAACAGAATTCCAGATCTGCCGGTCTGGAAACCGTTTACGGGGCTCTGGTTAGATCCACGATAATATCTGGCGCGGAAATCTGGGGGTGAGAGCAAATGGAGAACGCGTTTTTTGAAAGGGATTTTGGGGGTAGGAAGGGGTACGGCGAACTGCGGAATTAAAAGAGAATTTGGGGTTCATGGTGAAACAATAGAATGTAAAATTAGAGCGGTGAAATAATGGCTGAAAATTATTTTGGGAGGTCAATCTTTATCTAGAGCAATCTGCTTGAAGAAGCAAGGAAATAAGACATGGGCCTTCAAAGTGAGAAAGGGATTGGAAACCATCGGGTTGGGAAATATTTGGACAGCAGGCCAAGGTAACAGGAGAACTGTATGGAGGAAGATCAAGAGCGCCTGAAGGATACAGACAGGTAGCTTACAATCGCGCAATGTGGGAAGATCTAGTTAGAAATACAAACGGGGTTAAAATCTGGATGGGGAATGGGGTAGTACATCCTAGCGAACTGTAGTAGCACTGAGGCGTAGAGGAAGAAGTACCTGCCGCCATCCTTTACTGACTCTGTCAGAGGGCAAAGGGCATGCTGTGCAAATTCACGTCGAAGGTGAGACAGCTCAAACCGGAGGAGGGGCGGGGGGAACTAAACAGAATTAATATATATAAATTAACAGTAATTATAAAAATGAAAAAGGATAGTACACCAAGATAAAGTCACACTTGAAATCGCTATATTTGGAACTCGTTGAGCTCTTTTATGGCACACGAGTTCGAAATATAGCGATTTCAAGTGTGAATTAATCTTGTGTATTATCCTTTTTACTTTTATAATTACTGTTAATTTGTTACATTGTTAATAGTGCTACTTTATTTTTATTTTTATTTTATATTATATATATGGTGTTTACTTATTTCACTGATAAGGGGGAATGGGGTTGTATATTCTATTTGTGTATATGGACCTAATATGGAGATTATTATTATTATTATTATTATTATTATTAAAGTTATTGTTATCATTATTATTTGAACTACGTTAAGCAACAGAGGTATGATGTATTTACTTATTTATTTAAATAATGCACTTTTTGTATATTATGAAAGACACGTGCGAAGGTTGTAAAGTTATTAGCGTGTATATTCATTCATACTTTAACGAACTCTGGCTATAATATATTATTTTAACCGCCTCATCATTTGAATGTTATCTTTTCATATAATAAGCTTTTAGGTGTATGATTCAAAATAAGTTCAATTGTCTAGCTAGCATTGACGAAATTTATACGTATGAGCACTCTTGAAACTTGTGTACAAGATATTGCTAAGACCTCGAACAGTAGTACATGTCAGTGCACTCGCTTTTTCTTTTGCAGGAGAACGCCATGCAGGGATTTCCCACCATTAAGTGCTGCACTCTCGTGCTCTGCTTCCTTGTCGTGGCAGCGGAGTTTGTGACTGGAGCACCCTCTTACAGCGATTATGAAAGTGAGTTGATGCATGCGAAAACCAAAGGTCATTGTTTAAACCCAGTCATTATTCATATTCAACATATTTTGAATGAAACTGCCCCCCTCCCCCGTTCTGAGTTCTAAACGAGCTCTTAGAGACCAGTGAACACTGTAATAAATTATCATAATGCAAATGTGATATTTTCTGAGTTTACAAAATCATTTAATTACCCATAAATGCAGTATATTTATAAGCAGCACATTCGAATTGCAGGAAAATGGCATTTATGTCGTATATACAAGATGAACAGGACAACTTTTGAGCTGTTGCTCTTGTGCTCTTTAAATTATTTTTAATAATTACTTAACAATACTTACACCATTGAGGAAAGACCGTTTACTAACCCCTATCAGTTACTATAAAGTAAAGTAAAGAATAATCGCTTAAAAATATAGTTTTTTATGAATTTTGATAAAAAATGTCTACAGCTGTTAGGTCTTTAATCCTTTTTTGTGCAGGATTTGTTGTTTGTAATAAGCTCTGTGCAGAATGAGCAGTATTTTATCTACATCTGTCTCTAACTGCATATAGAGATCCTGCTTAAGATATTAAGGGGAGTATGAAAGGCCTACTCTTGTAACTTTATCAACTACAGTTCCCATTTTCGCAAGGAATATTAAAGCTAATGAAATTAAACTTTTACAGCATATAGATACTTAATTTAAAGTTTATATATATAAAATATTTATATGTTTATATATTACCGCTATACTAGGATTATGGAGCAAATTAAAAAAAAATAATTGTTTGCTGTTTTATTTTTATTTATTTATTTTTTTGCATTATCACGTTTTGTCCTAGCTCTATTATAATGCATCCACATCATCATCATAATAATATCATTATTAAGTGGTAAAATTTTCAAACTGATAGTTCCTAAAAAAATGGGAAACTTGTGCAAAAAATGTAGTTTTGCAATAATTGCAGTAAAAAATGTTATTACAGAAAATATAACCTTTTGCGAGAAACAGCAGCTAAAACCCTCCAACACCATTAAACAACAGAGGATGATGTCATGGAAACAAATGCTACCTATTTATGAAGTACAGCTTTTTCTATCATTCATGACAAACCACAGCCCTCTAAATCAAATAGTTCCTGAGATATAGAAGTTAACTGAACAAGTGATCACGAGATCCTCCCCCCAAAATGGCTTCTGCATTGACTTAATTCAACATGTATTAAAAGCATATATAACCAAGGAACATTAATTAAAATCATATCAAAATAAACAGAAAAGTCCACATATTAAAATGGTACAAAAACAAAAATACGATTTCGACCCCCCACTTTCCTTTTAATGCTTCCCTTAAATCCTTTTGGATTATTATTATTATTATTATTATTATTATTATTATTGTTGTTGTTGTTGTTGTTGTTGAAAATGATACGTATCACCAAAACATTAGCCCATGAAGCAGAAAATAATGATAGTGCACTAATTTTTCAAGATGAATTTTAAATAAAAAAATAAAGATAAAGATAGCCTACTGTGTCCCTTAAAGGTAAAGGTCTCCTAACAAGGAGGGCAGGCTCGCTTTTTCCTAACGTGGTGAGCTATTCCACGCTAGTTGTTCGTATGCTGTTTAAGACACTGACTGATTTGTTCTTTGGTTACTCCATTTCTTACTGCACTAGTTGCTTCTCGAGAGATTTCTATTTTTCCTCTCTTCCTCTTGCTACTCAAGGCTACTCAAGGGCTTGCATGTTCCTTGAACAGGTCTGTCCATCTTCTTCTGGGTCTGCCTCGTGCCCCTTTTCATTTCCAGGGTCCCACGTGGAGATCTTGTAAGTCCTCCTATTGTCCTGCATTCTCGGATAGGATGGAACGTGGATAGCTCCCTCTAGAGCTGTGGTTCTCCAAGTTTTCTTGACTGCGAACCCATTTTAAAGGTCTCTCGCTGTCATGGACCCCTAAGATTTGACTTAAAGTTTAAAATCAATTTCCATTTTGTATTTTAAAGGTTTTTATTGCTTTTATTTATTGTCGCTTTGACTGCATTAATCTTCTCGCGACGTTGTAGGCTGTGGACTGAATACTATAGGTGTAAGTCTGTAGAGATGAAATGAATTAAAAGAACGGCACAAATAAGCTAGGAATGCTTGGCGCCTTAAAGCTATCTGGCGTTCACTTTCTCAGGGTAGGGAAAAACTCAGAAAAACTCTTGCAAATAGCTTGATTGCCCGGATTAGTAGTCGCAAACACTATCATTAAACCACAGAGGCTGGTTTTTTCTTTAAATTGCTCGTTGCTGGTTTACAAAATTTAAAGATATATGCACATTTTTTCATTGTTTATCTCTTTATTGTAGTGTATTCTTAAACCATAGTGTTAATCATAATAATAGCGCCACATTCAAAAAGTGAAAATGCATAAAGTATTAATATAAACAATAATTAACAATATTATTGCAGCACAACATTTCTTGTTAGGTTAATTTCTCAATGAGAGGAATGATGATAATGCATTTCACTTACAAGCCGCGATATATAATGCTTAATAGGAAAATTGTGTATCCTGAGTTCTGACTTTCCTTTTTCTAAATTGAACTATATCTATTTTGTTGATAAAAATGAGTCGGGAATTATTTTAACACAAGTAAACTGTTACGAAAAGCATCAGTACTTTCATAGCCTTCTTTGATAGTCCTGGAGAACCTGGAGCACACGCAGTTCGCTGCCGTAAGATGTGTGCTGTTGCCAGGAAAACTAAAAGCATGCTTGAGTTTTCAACCTGGTGCACATTTTCGGCTTACTTGTTAGAAAGCTCCCTCCGTAATATACGTATAGTTGCCTTTAATTTGATTCTAATTTGCTTTACCTCAATGAATAAATTAAGTCAATTACGTCCCATCCAGGGCTAGGGCCTCCGCGAGCGGGGTACTCAATTTCTCATATGGTTAGCTAGTCCACATGAGCTATTGTCCTTATGAGTTTGTTAAAGGTATAATGTTTCTGATTTTACAAGTATAACACAATTTAACCAGAATGTTCAAGTGCTGAGCTTATTAAGTTTTAGTATTATAAGATTGGTATCACTTTCACTAATGTCTTTGGCTGTTCTCTTTATTCTGCAGCTCTGTACCTAGGCTCTTCCAGGTATTGCGGTTCCTTGCTACGTTGGTCCAGTGTGGGCCCGACTGCTTTCCTGAAGGAGTCTGCCCACCTCGTTCTCGGTCTCCCTCTTCCTCTCCTACCGATACAAAGTTATATGTCCCGATCTGGTGCTTGGTAGCTTTGCTACATGTACGCCCCATTTCTACTTCAGGCTGTTTGCACGTTGAGCCAAGTCATTTGGTTCCGACATCTTGCTTAATTGCACAGATGATATTTTATCCATGAGAGATATTCCTAGTACTTTGCGCTCCATTTTACGTCGACAGATGCTAATATTATTCTTTTCCACTTCTGTTAGGCTCCAAGTTTGGCATCAATATAATAGTGAAGGGAATATGCATGAGGCCGGCACATCTAACCTCAATTTTCGGCTCGAAGTATGAATTTCAATAACCAGAATGACCAAGCTGAGGAAATTCTTTTATTGATTTCTCAACTGCAGAAATACTGGAATGCAGCAGCTATTTGTCTTAAGTAGACATGCTCTGTTACGCATTTTAGTGTTGTTGAGTGAATTCTAACGAGTGTTACTTGGCTGTTTGTCATGATCTGTGTTTTCTCCATGTTCATAGATAGACTGGCAGTTTTACTGTGCTTGTTGAGATGTTGTAGCATTCTTTGAGGGCTCTCTGTTGATCTAGCAAATAGCACTATGTCGTCTGCAAAGCTTAGGTTCGTGAGTTTGTAACCATTTATGTTAATTCCAAATCTGTTTCCCCTTTTTATTTTGCGGAATATTTCATGTGCTTGGGTCTCCTTGCCTTGCCCCTCTGTCTAGTATACTTGTACATACTGTAAATTTGTGTCATCTTTCGTTTGCTCGGAATTATTGTTTGAATCTATACATTCAAGAATAAATACTGTTAAGAATATTCTAATGTTTTGTGGACTCCCGTAGGTTTCACTGCTTTAAACTCGGCTCAATTCACAATAAATCAGTTAATCGTTGTTTAGTGCCACATTGTTATATGGTAATTCTGAGATTTTGCGGATTTTTATAGCACTAAATCTTGAAAATACTGATGTTGAGCTTTTGAAAATAAGAATCTCCTCACTAGCGAAGCAAGTTTGAAAACTTTCTGAAGCAAATTTCTACCCATTTCACATTTGTACTGACATATCAGTATTTAGTTGCAACTGCCTTATCACCATATATTTTTTTCCTGGGTCATATACTCCCTATCTGAAATTGCTTGTTTTAGACCCCTCTACAAGTATGTGCAGTAGTTCATTCACACCCGGTAGATAGTACTTTAGGAAAACGAATGAATGTACTCCGTGTGTCAATCAGATTTGGAGTTTCTTAATGTCCATTGTGCATCACATGCCGTGGACACTGATGTTTCACGATATAAAATGATATTTTAAGAATGGGGAAAGGAACACATTCCAGACTTAAGTGTAGAGTATCGTCTGGGTATTTGCCATTGGTGACGTCTGTGGAAAAATCAGTCAGAGAGGACGGTCCTGACAGAATTTGAACCGCAGACCTCCCGTTAACGAGTCTATACATTACCTATCTGACCGCCCTTGTCCGCCCATCAATTAATCATTTCTAATACCCCATTATGGCTCAAATAAACGGAAGCATATTATACTTTAAGAAATACTCCAACATAGATGCCTTAAATACTTTATTTCTTTTCTTTATTCAGAATATATAACGGCACTAGCCACTATAACAACTAAGGGAATAACAACGACACGCTATAAAAAAATCAGCATTTTTCTAAAGCACAAACTGTCCACTTTAATATCTCAGATCTTCACGTGTGCAAACAAATATAAATTATTGCACAAGGATTACGGGAAGCGGAGGGAAACTGCAATATGGATTATATACAAATACACATGGTAAAACAAAGGGCTTACGCATTGAATCACTGCTTGCTAGATTGCCAAAAGATCACGTACTCAACGATTTTATTTGTTTCCAGTGGACGTGCGTCAAATAATTTAATTATCGTGACACATAGGTAGCCTTGCAATGAACAACAATGAAAGATTTAGGGTATCAAGGGTAACATTTTATTAAATTTGTCTGTTTTGTTTTAAAAAGTAAAACTGAAATCCTCGCAATACATAATCGTATATTGATGCGTTACCGACTCATGTCCCCGTAAGTGGTCTCAGATATAGAGAGATAGCCGCTATATCTCTGTATAAAGCGCGTACACCACCGGGTTTAAATCTTGCGTGTTAATATTTCCCTTTCTTCTTTGTTATTATTTTTATTTGTTCAATTATTATATTTCTTTTTCTTACTTTTTCCTTCCCCGCTCTTTTCCCCACGTTGCTTGTTTCATCTATTAAGTTACCTTCGAGATTCAATATTTACTTTCACCGCCTTCAATTGTCTTATGTCTTTGAAGAACAGCACAAGCGGTTGATTTGATGTAGAAGCGACCCTCATGAGATTTATGTAGATGCTGTTGGTGAATTCTGTAGAGTTAGTTCCTATATTTTAATACGTTCCTATATTTTAATCGTATTATAGAATGTGATGTTTGTAGCAAAGGTTAGTGACAATATGGGCATTGAGTAGAAAGAAGGTATTATTATTATTATTATTATTATTATTATTATTATTATTATTATTATTATTATTATTATTATTATCATCATCATCATCATCATTTGGTGCTGCAGCCCGGAGTGGACCTTAACCTTCCACGGTTACCTCTGCATCTCTACCTCAATCTTACGACTTCATTGATAGAGAGTAGTATTGCAGCGGGAGCATGTGATCAGCCTTCCTAAGTAGGTAGCGGGAATCCAACCCGGGCCTCCCGACCAGCAGTCAGTAATGCTAAATACTAGACCAAGGGGGTACTCGTAAAGAATTTATTACAAAACCAAAAATTCCTAGATAAATATATAATCTAATTAAAATTAAACTCTTGATATTTAATGAAAAATTGAATGTTTGGAGCTAAGTCAATTAAGCATTTTAATTTGGATCTTTTATTGGGAAACGTGCATACCAGACAATAAGGAAGCCGGATGCATTCCGAAAGTGTATCATTGAGCTTGTGTTGTTCAGCTTCTTCTTCAGTGGAACTCTGTTGCTAATGTCCTCTGAATCGATACGTAAGTGGTATACTTAAACATTACTGCGAACAAATACTTAGTTACGTTGCACTGCATAGAAAAATAATATTCTAATACAATTTATGATTATTGTTTTCTACTTGTTGATTGCAGCTCGCCTGTAGAAAATTTAACATGATAGCATTAACATTAATATCGCAATCTTCACCTTCACCAGCTCATTCACACACTTTTCTTCGTTGTATATTATTTGTATGTTGTACATATTTGTGGAAATTAAAAATCTGAAGGGGAACGCGCAGGCCAAGTGTAGACTCTTTATGACCTCTCATTTCTTAAATAGTTGTTTGTTAAAGAAATGTCTTCAGGGTTTTTGCCCACGCTTCAATGACAACAATTTCTGAGGGTGAATTTTACTCAGCAGGATTGGGAGAGTGTAAATGGGCACGCGATGCGACATAATATCTATTGATATTTTATTATGTACAAAATCTGGTGTTTGCTTCCAATATACTCAGCTACGCGGATACAAACTTATTTTCCGCGTGTAAAACTTATAAATGAGTGCCGCGGCGGGTGAAATTTAAAGTCGAAATTATAATGACCACTGCGTGCCTCGGCAACGTCGAACTTACAATTGCCCCTTAGCAATGAGCAAATTCGAACTGAATGCCCTAATGGAGTGACCGCCTCCTTATATAATAAATTTAAATCAAAGACCGTTGGCTAGGAGACGCCAAAAGACATGCGCAAGCCCCGCGCCTTTCTTCAAATATTTGAAACATACATCTATCATTGGCTGGCTTAAAGTTCACTTGCTGTAAGAACCATTCGTTTTTATTTGAAAGGTTAAAATTTTTGTCGACATTGGCTGGTTTAAAGAGCTAGCGTAAAATCAACTATCAGGACCAGACCCCCTTTAACGAACTTTAAAGTCCTTGAGTTTATTAACCCTGCAGTAGCTGTCCTTTTAAAAAGAAGAAAGGGGCCTCGCGACCGTTTTGTTACTTCCTCTGAGTAGAGGTTTCATGATTCTTTTGTTAGCTTTCTTAGCTTCCATAACAAAATACCAAGGAGCTTTCTCTTTTGTTGACATAAAATTTATAGGTTACAGTTATATCGTATTACAAACATATACACACAAGGTATCTACTCACTAACTGCAATACATAAAATATTATTGTTGTGTTTGTAACAGACATATTATGTTTATATTTTAGTGAGGATGGGCCGTAAGTACAGCTTCAACATGCAATTTCTTAAGAAATGTACACAAGATTGACTCGTTAATACCCCATCAAGGAAACTAGGTCAGATTAGATTGTCGCCGAGTATCCCTATCCATTACGCTGACAATTACTGACGATGGCGTGATTGATGAATGAAGAGGGTTTCTGTTTCTGGCCAATAGGGCAGTGGATTATTATGAACTATGTTGCAGTAGTACTGCTTAACTAAATTTGGAAACAAGGTCAAATATGAAGCATATCCATAAAAACATTTCATATTGTTTTTGTCACCTATTCACCGCGTGTTGCGGTACTAGAGTTCAAGTTCTTTATTCTTATAAGTTTGTCAACGAATTAAAGCGACGTTAAGTAAAGCAATATCTAGTATCAAAACATAAAAAGTGTATAATATGCCATTAAAAACTCCAAAGTACAGGAAAAATATGAAGCTATGTTCGCAGTTCCTAAAGATACATGTGAAGACCATTTTAAGTTTAGATTTTTAAACGTTGCAAACACAGTAACCTTTATCTGGAGATGCTGATACCAATGCTCTTTTACTGCATTAGCATTAAATAACGTTCAGTTTATAAGAGCTAACGATATACATACAGGATGAGCGGTTCAGTAAATTTCTGTATAAAGGAAAGTAAAACCGTCCTTAAGGCCAATGAAATATGAAAATAACATGCATATTGCTAACCTAATCATTATATTTTGTGCATTGTAATTAGTAATATAAATATTGTGTGTATATATATGTGTGTAACATTGGGTTTAACTTCAATATGTGAATTGTATGTCGTCAAATACAATTAACTCGCCAGTTGTTTGACAGTTAACTTAAAACCAACCAAGGTGAATAAATGTTTTAAACTTTGAAATAGCAGTGGACGGCATGCGCTGGCAGTTGAAATTGAACTAGCCAATAGTAGATGTATATTTTGAATTTTTAAAGCAAGGCGCGGGATTTGCGCGTGCTTGTGTGGCTCCCGTGTCTTAGTGAAGTAAAAGATTATATAGGGTTTACTCACTTTGCTAATAATATAACAATCGTCATCATTGAATACAATTCCTTTGACAGCTTCCTAATATCTACCTATATAGTTAGATATTCAGAGGCTTTTTTGTCCACCTTTTCCATTGACATATTTTGCTGTATTAATTCGCTGTACAAGTGTGATTTTCATCCATAAATTGTTACAAGGCAAATCTTTAGTACCAATAGAAATAATATCTAAGTCAAACTCTTTCAATTAATTCCCATAATCATGCACTGCAAGGGGGTTTGTTTCGCATGTTGGAGGAAAGTTATAGAGTGTTTTTGTAGATTTTAAAATGGCGTTCGATACAGTAGAACAAAGCGCTCTGTGGGAAAAATTAAGACGTTAAGAGCTTTCTGAGAAAATGAATAACACTCTTATGTCAATAAGGAAATCAAATTTGTTAATTAGACTGATCGGTATAACAGATCTGAGTGCAACAGAGCAGAGGGGGGTTAAACAGGGTTATATATTATCACCGTTATTCTTTCATTTGTTTATTGATGATATCGTTAATATAATGATGAATGAAGATATAGATCCACCGGTAATTGAAGACCAACAAATACCTATTCCCTTATGTGCCGACGATATAATTCTTTCTAGGTCGGTAAAAGGCCTGCAAACAAGATTATTATAAACAGCGGGGTAAATATGTCTAAAACTAAAGTTCTCGCCTTTAAAAATGGCTAGAAAAATGACATATGGAGGAGAAATAATCCAGACCGTTAAACAATTTGACTATCTTGGAATAAGATTTGATATGAGTGGAAAATGGAATAAATACATGGGGAGGGGTCAACTCTCTCCGGTACTAAGACTGCTAGCTCGGATACCGGATATGACAGTCAAAACATTAAAAACTATGTATGAGATATGGTTAGGTTCTCATTATTATATGGAAGGGAGATTTGGGAATGAGATAAAATAGATGGTCTAAATAAATTACAATGTGCTTTCTGAAAGCGAATTCTAGGGTTGAGGAGGGGCACATCGAGCTGTGGTGTACTACGGGAGGTGGGATGCTGGTAAGATGTAGTCTACAGCAAAATAAATGTAATTAGGTACTGGCTAATAATAACTAAAGGACAGAAACAATCCTGAGGGCAATATGCATTATGTAAAATGGTGGGCGGCGGTTGTACAACAGAAAATGTCAAAAACTGTTTAAACGATATTTGGTAGAAGTGTATTGAATACAGGTATGGCATAGTGAAAAAAGTCAAAAGACACCTGTCTGACATAAACCGGCAGGAAATAGAGGCGTCATGCATGCAAATGTCATCTCTGGACCTGCAGAGCGAAATTAAAGCTAGATGGGGTAGAGAGATCTATATCATGAAGCTAGGCATAAAACAGAGGTCGGGAATATCGTGGCTTAGACTGGGAGGGTGAAAGGCACGTAAGGTTGTTGACGAGGAAGGCAGGAGAGTTTGTCCATTTTGCTCGGAACTGGAAGATATTTTGTATTTTGGCTAAGTGCGCACAAACAGAATATACTAGGATAAATTTTCTCCCGGATTCATTTTTGACTTCCAGTAGGGGGGGAGGGGTGGCTGGCGTGTTGGGACTTAATTGTAAATAAACAAAACTGGCTAAACCTAGACATTTTCTTAAATGAAATACGTGATTTTGAGGACAAAAAATTTCAATAAACACTTTACAAAAATAATACGAAATTTTATATGAATATTAGAATTATTTTATGCGTGTCTTTTTCATGTGTGTGTATGTGATTTGGGGTTTTAAAAAATATAATCTAGTTTAGAATAAGCAATATTCCGAGAACTCTTGTCCATGTATTATTTTGTATCTTTAGAAATGAAGAATTGGGCGCTCTTGTTAATGTTGATGTTGGTTTCTTTTGTTATTAATTTCAGAAATGAAGTATTTTGCAAGAGCATGAACGGTCTTGCGACTCATGCAACGGTGATGTGCAAAATATGTATAACTAGTTTAACTGGAATAATAAATACTACTACTACTACTACTACTACTACTATTACTACTACTACTACTACTAACCGCAACGGGTGGCCGAGATCGTCAGGCGCGGACTCGTGAGCGGGAGGTCTGGAGTTCGAATCCTGCCAGGACCGTCCTCCCTGACTGAGGTTTTTTCCAAGTTTTCCTCAGTCCTCATAAATGGAAAATGCCGGGGAGGTACCCTAAACTTAAGCCTGGAACGATTCCTTCCTTAAAAATAACAAATCCTTTCCCAATATATCATTTCATCTCATGTATCATCAGTGTCCATCGCCTGTGTGCCTCTGTAGCAAAAACGGGCATTAAACATCATTCATTCATTTTCTACTACTACTACTACTACTACTACTACTACTACTACTACTACTACTACTACTACTACTACTACTACTACTACTACTACTACTACTACTACTTCTACTACTACTACCACTTTACTGGCATGTTAATGTATTACTATCTGAACGAAAACTATTGCAGTACTTTGAAAACCATTATTCGTGTTAATGAATTGTACAGAAGTTCTAAGAATTTTCCAGTTTACATACTTCATAGTAATGAGTAAAACATTCCAGTGAACGGTATCTGAAAACTCAATGAAAAGCTTTAGAAGAAAAACGTTTAATCCTTTCCAAGAAATTACGCTTGTTTTTCTGTTTAAGTACCGTTGCACTTTTGAATAGAATAGTATGTTAACATTATTTTATGATTTGTAGTGGAATCATACACGTCTGAAGTAGATGGAAGAAAATGGGAACTGTTTCTCTATACATGTTGCGATTTTCCAAGCTATACAAACTTTCGAAATATGTACATAACAGCTGTTTTGTATTGAGCAACAAAGTGTTCATAAGTTAGGTTAGGTAAGGATATGTTGTCATTTTTATAAATATAACGAAATAAGACCGTACATCCCATATGCTCCTTCGTATGACCAATAAGTCTCTTAACATTATTTAAAACTGAAAATTTACATTAAAATAAAAGGTGAACGATTCTTCACGAAACCGGTTTCGCGGCGTGCGACCGGCCGGCAAGGCTGGTTGCTGTGTCGGCGGTGCGGGTGACAGGAAGTCTGCAGTAAATATAGTACAGTTTGTCGCGTAAGTTATTTCTAACATACATAACATGAACACTTAAAGTAAATTACACACATTTATTAAGCAAGGAGGTGCTGGAACCTCCCTTCGTTGTTCAAGCATTTCTGACACTTGCTTAGCCCTCTGAGAAATGGCAGCAATTTATTCTGTGAATACTGTACGTGCTTGTCTATGTTTCCTGTCAAGAACATTTCTCGTTTCACGATCATTGTTTACTAATCGATGAATCGAATTCCAATTAGGAACGTGAACATCCGGAAATTCCTCTTGAAATAATCTCGTTACAGCACGCGCTGATTCTGTACGCACGTATGAGCCATACATGAATACTCTTTGGAGAATAGAAAGCTTGTATTGCCCCATTTCACTTGATACACTTTCACTTTATTGCGTCGCCTAACAAACACGTGTTACTTCCCGCCTTCCCGCCTCCTCCGACATTGCGTGGCCGACAGATCCCGTGGTTGCGTCACGCATTGCTCACCTAGTATAAGGGAAAGCCCCATGAAATATCCGATTATATGCAGAAATCAACCAGAAAGGATTTGTGTTTTCATCTTTTAAACTCGTTTGTAAAGAAGAACATCAACAGAGAAATTAGAAGATATTCCCTACATGTGTTTTGAAATAAATCATGCCCACAGCTGCAGACAAAAAAATGGCCTGCTTCTAGAATTAATTAAAATTCGAGAAACATTGATGGCACTTGATAAAGGGATTCAAAGTAGAACGAATTTTCTTTAGATCGCTACGTTCCAGTGAATGTTGTGCGCATCGTGCATTTTTTACCTAACCCCATTGTTAATATTAGGGAAAATACCACATAAATGCGTATGGAAGCAAGACGCTATGCCGACACATTCAGGCTTCAAGAGTCGGAACATTTTAAGTGTAAAATAACAATGTCTTGCTTTTCTCTCAGAAGTACAAATATGAATTAAGTTATGAATTAACACTATACAGCTCCATTCCTGCTCACACAGTTGTAAAGCAGTTAATGGAAAAACGCTATAAAAATCTTAGGGAACAGGAAGAAAACATGTCCATAAATTAAGGATAACGATTGAACATAACGTTAATTGCTCATTATTGCTAAGAAAAGAAATTCAAAGTGAATTTAAGGGGAGGTGGTACCCCCTATTTTCGCAAGGTGAATTTTGTCATGATTAGGTACATATTACACAAGAACCATCCGTACTAGGCTTGTAAAATTTGGTACACATTAGTGAATATGTTTTGTGTCTACAGACTTTTAATTGCATTGTGTATTGTGTTTTGTAGATATTTCATGAATTACATATATTTTACATAATTTTGAGAGGATTTAATTTAACAACTACCACATATATTGAGATAGCAGTGGGGGGGGGGGGAAGTCAGTAGATTAAATATACTTTGTGCAGTAACCTGTTAAAATTTCATGTTCCTACCATAAATACTTTGATCTATAGGTACCTATATTACTTAAAAATTAGCTTGTGAAAAATAGATACAAAGAGAACAACTATACTACCATTTTCATCACAGAAGTTGCATTTTCCAAAATTGTTCAAAGCACTTGACGGTAAATTCAAATGTATTGTATGGTTATCACTTGTTACTCTATATTCTGGACCACTTATTTCCTATCGTTATATACACTAGAATTAGAAAACAACTTTCGTCTAGAGATGTTTTCATCAGTTGATTCAACATGCGACTCACCTAACCTAAACCTATAACTTTGAATGTTTATGTTTTCCACATTAATTTTATCACTAATATATATATTAACATCATTTACAGGATTTGCTTTACCTCTTTCACGACTTCCTTTACGCTTTTTGAATAAAGGTTTCTCTCTTGGCATTTTGCAAGCTTTCCCAGCTGGTTTCAAAACAAAACTATAATAAACAGCAACAGAAAGTTGAAAACACCTGACAATCTGTGACCGTCCATCGATATCGGCAATACATAAATAATGCCTACTAGAGGAAAAAGGTACCTAAGCCTGGGAATTTCAAAAGCAACTGAAATATTTTAAAGTGCGGGACTACAGCACAAAAACGGGGCGAGTCACCATTTGACACATGACTTTTAAATGCTATTTAAATATTCTTTAGGGCCTTTTTGACATAAATACTACCTGATATATTTGAAGTAAACTATTCACAACGTAAAAAAAAAAAAAAAAAAAAAAAAAAACAACAACAACAACAAAACGAAAGTTCCTGTTTTTACCGTATTCACTGTATCACCTCCCCTTAAATGTAACTAAATATATAACTTAAGCTCAAAAATAAAAAGGAGATGTTTATAAGAGAAGAATTATATTAAAATGTAGTGAGTAAGATTTAGGAGATATGAAAATAAAGGAAGTTATATGCCTCAAATTACGCACACCAATTAAACACATACGTGGGTTACGACTCTGTAGCTCTGTGCACTGAAGCTATTAACAACAGGAATTTCATCTGCACTATGTTGCATTAATTCTGTTATATGAATAAGTTCATTAACATTTATGGTATATACGTCCTAAAGGAATGCCACTGCCTGCCCGGGACTCCTTTTACCAGTTCATTCCAAATCTTCTTGACTTTGAAACCATTCCATAATCTTAGGATTGGCCAAGAACATCTGACTCAAGGATGCACGCACAGTACATACCTACTAGTAGCAGTAGAATTGTTCTGGTGTTGCATTTAACTGTGAAAGAATTTTTCTTTTAAAAGCTACTTTAAAGACAGTTCGGTTAGTTATGCTCTAAAAGAGTTTATTGAAAGTTTTCCAATACATATTCCCTTCAAGGTAAAGGGATAGTCGCTAAGCAAAGCTAGTGAATAAATTGGAAACCACAGGTACAGTGTTGGCCAAAGCACGTTAGGAAGAAGAAGAGGAAATTTTGGGTGAAATTGAGTCGGTCTAGAGCGTTCGCAAAAAAAAAAAAGCATTTGGACTAAAACACCAGTTAAACATTTCTACATCTTCTACAAGATGTGCTCATGCTTTGCAAGAAGGTGCTCCGGTTCAAAGAATGAGTTATTGCAAGTAGTTTTTGAATGAACAAGAAATACGTAGAATTTCATTTGATGAACTTAGGAAGGACAACATACTCTCGCGACATGGAGCTTATACACAAATGAGAGGGGGACACTTTCAATATTTATTATAAAGTAAGGTTCATAATGCATTTATGCCTCCGAAGTTGTAGGGAGCCGAGACTCAACCTTTCATCCCTTGCTAAGGCCGCCATGTATACACATAAATTCATGATATGAAATACCTATGTGGTACATAGCTTGATAAAGAAAAGCTTTCTAACAAGGAAAGCCCTAGGGTTCAAACAAAATACATGCAGAATCTTGACTGGTGTAGTAGAAGGGAAATCTTTACTTTTTGAGTTATTAAAGAAAGTTTACCAAAACAAAAAAATAAAAGTCCATATAAACATATGTCTATAAATGTTTAGTTTTTAATTTATTAATGAAAGTTTATGTAAGAGTTAAAATGACTAATTCCATCACATCTTTAATAGGGTTATTACCAAATTATGTAAATGGCTAACCTTCAACAATGCTATTGCTGCATTTCGCAAATAATATTTTGTCGTATAAGTAAGCTAGTGCATCAGCACACTGTATCGAAAACATTCAATTGCTTAACAAAATGAATTTTATTTTCAGTTATGAACTTAAGTTGCTAGATTATACCTTGAAATGTGTTAAAGTAAACTTTCAAACTAAAAAACTAAGGATTTCTGGATATATGTTTATATGGAATTTTTTTGTTTTGGTTAACTTTCATTAATAACTCATAAAACTAGTATAAGTAAACTTTTCATTAATAACTCAAAAATTAAGGATTTCCAGACATATGTTTATATGGAAATTTTTTTCTTGTTTTGGCAAAATTTCATTAATAACTCATAAAACTAATACTTTTTGCCAATACGTTTATAGTACATTTTTTCTTGTTTTGGTAAACTTTCATTAATAACTCAAAAATTAACAGTTACCAGACATATTTATATGAACTTTTTTTCTTATTTTGGCGTGGAGAGCCTACACCAAAGTTTGTAAAAGGATTTCCAAAACACCTGTATATATATCACGTGTGTGTGTGTGTGTGTGTGTGTGTGTGTGTGTGTGTGTACATATGTATGCTTATATGTTTTACCAGAAGTAATTTATGGCAGTCTTGAATAGCTATGGTCTGGTCAAGTAAAGTGGTTTAGATAACTGCAATTCAATGTAACAGAAGCAAATGCAAATAAACTGAATTGCAAGTGGAACTGTTAACCCTCACAGCTTATGAAGCACACAAAACAATTCACACATAACATATAGTGATTGGGGTGTGGTGATAGTGATAAAATCACTATTCACATTATTTCAAAAGTTATTCACAATAAAATTAACTTCTGAACAATTCTCACTTCCAACTAAGCAAATTAGTTTTGAACCCAGAGCAATTTTCATTCTTTTTTTCCCACATAAATTATTCAAGCATAAAGTTATAAATGCAATATGTAATGCAATAGACTAATAATGAATAGCACAATAAAAGCTTCAAATAAGCTTCAATTATTTATGATAAAATAACAAACAACAAATTTCCCTACGTACGTATACAGCAAAACATTGACAAAATGTTCTCTGCTCTAGATAACAAGTAAAATCCTTTAAAAAAAAATATATAAGTTAAGGGTCCTTGTAAAGATTGGGATAGTGACTGAATATACATAAGCTCTTCTTAATTTCTGCAAAATTAAACCATTAAACCATTTTTGCAAGTGGGGCTCCCATATTTAAATTTAAATAATACAAATCTCCTTTTATTCAAGTACTGATATGGCTAAATGCTTGTATTTTGATCTTGCACAAGAAAAACATTTGCCAATAAATGGAGTTTTGATATGCTTTTGTCTTTGTTTATGCCCTTGGCATTTACATAAGCTACCCAGTTATACTCTCGTCGGTCCTGGTGGTGTAGTGGTTAGCATACTTGCCTCCTAAACCCAAGATCGCGGGTTCGAACCCGGCCAGGATCGATGGATTTTTTTCGGGCGTAAAAATCCTAAGTATGGCTTCCTTCAGAAGGGAAGTAAAGCCGTGGATCCTGTGTCGTACATTTATGGCACGAAAAAGAACCTCAAGCCTGAAAGAGAGGCCTCTGAGCAAAATTAGTCGGCCGTTTCACGCCCTGAGTTGAATGGGACGCTGATGACCTAAGATGTTATAGAGCATCCATAAATAAATAATAAGTCAGTTATACTCTCACTGCCAAAATTCAGCAACCATTTATCCCACTGCATGAATTAGCATGTGACACATTCACTTTCCTAGGCAAACCAATACCCAAAAAACTTTTGAATGCAGATGGGAAATACAAAATAAGATTCATTAGTTTCCAGCCCAACTGGAAAGGTGACAAGAAAAATTGTATCAGTTTTCAACATAATCACCCTTCATTTGAATGCACTTTTCACACCCCTACATTTACATTTCAATTCCTTCCTCCCAAATAAAAATAGAAGTCTCGTCTGCAAAATGCTAAAAAGCAGCATCCTTCAATATATCATTCATAAACCACTCTCAAAAATCAAATTTCAGTTTGGAAACAGGTAAGAGTCGCTGGGAAATTTCTGGTCCTTACAGAGAGTAATTCAGCTCTTCTTCCCAGTAGCTTTAGCAATAATGGCTATGTGGGCCAATGTGTTATCATAAAGACGAAAATTCTTTGATTTGGCATTCCAAGATTCTTTCCTTTGATGGCAATTTATGCAAAAGTTGTTCAGTCACCATAGAGTTTCTGCATTTAAAATTGGTCATCATAATTCCTCTAAATCCCAATAAAATGGTTGGCACTATCTTCTTCTTGGGGGACTGTGTGATCTTGGCAACAGACAAAACTTTTGTTAGACAAAAAAATTGAAAAAAAAAGCTACAAAAAATTAAAAATAATAACTTCAGCATAAGATCTTATTAAAAACTAACAAAGGTTCTAAATAAAAAAGACATGCTTTACACAAAGGCTGATAAGGGTAACAAAATTGTTATTTTAGATAAAGAAGACTACAAACAAAGAATGCAAGAATTATTATAAAGTGAGGAATTTGTTGAAGTTAAAAACAGATCCATTGAATAAATGCATCCTTGAAAAATGGTACTTTGATTCCATAAACAGAATGATATAAAATTAAGGTCCACAGTCTATCTCAACCCAGGATATATATGGCTTTCTGAAGAACCACAAACCTGGGAGAAGTATGAGGCCAATTGTTAACAATGTAAATACTCCAATCTACCGTTTAGCAATTTGGTTATCAAAACAGTTCATTCACTACCTAAATTTGATAACTTAAGTTTAAAAAACTCCATGGACCACATCAACAAAATTAAAAACCAAAAATTATCACTGAATGACACACTGGTTTCTTTTGATGTCAAGGCTGTGTTTCCCAGCATACTACATAACAAATTATTAGTTTTTTTAAAAAAAAGGTTATAGCAACCAATCAAACAGAAGAATATATCAAAGAATACATCAAATTCACTAAATTGTGCTTTATCAAGCATTTTTTATATTTGAGGACAAAATCTTTAAACTGAAAGTGGTACTAGTAATGGGCAGCCCATTATTACCTTTCCTAGCCGGCTTATTCATGAGCTATTTTGAGATGCACATCACTAACACTTTCCTCCACATTTTTAGAGTGGCAAATATATGTCTATGATATATTTGCCATAATAAACAGATAACATGTGGAAGATGCAAAAACTTTTAAACCTACAAGAACTTACAATTAAGTTCACTGTCAAAATGAATAATATGTTGCCATTTTTAGATCTGAAGATAATAAAATGTAATAATAACTTGAATTTGGCATCTATAGAAAGTTACACATACAAACAATCATATCAAAGCTCAGGTTTCAATCTAGACCACATAATGAAGCAGCATTCAACAGCATGACATAAGACTAGTAAATATACCACTGAACAAAGAAAACTACCAGAATGAATACCTACACATCATAGAAACCACTAAAACAAATGGGTTCAGCAAACAATAATTAATACAAATATTAAACAATTCCAAACACAAAAAAGAATCACAAATTATAACTTTGAGTGATTTGGCAGGGAAAAAAAATGTTTAAAAAATTCTCTTACCATAAGAAATTTCAAAAAAGTTTCAAGCAGTACAATATCATCTTAGCACCTCAAAACCAATACAGTATTAAAAAGTTATTGAAATTAAAAATAACGGAGTCCAGGTACAAAGAGAAAAAGTCTGGAATTCACCAGATTAATTGTCACAATTGTGAAAAATTCTACATAGGAAAAATAAAGAGAAATATAGGCATTAGGTTGAAGAAACATTGGAGAAATATCCGTTACAAACAAATAGAAATATCAGCATTAGCAGCATATTTTTGGAATGAAAACCATGAAATAGAAAAAGACATAAGGTATTAAAATTGTTTAACAACTAAAAGAATTAAACACATAGGAAAAGAATTACATAAAAAACCATGAGCAGAGTTTAATGAACTCCGACATCCCAGAAGCAGACAGCTCTTTATTGAAATTTATCACAAGACCACCGGAGTCAACCCAGATACTTATTAACTCAACTTCTACAAATGATCCAACAGCTGAGGTTGTGGACAAGAGTCCACAAAACATGTCCTGAGTAAATTCCCAATAGGTGATGCCATAAAAGGCATTCTAAATAGTTCAACTCAGAAGAGGTTATTAATGGGTGTTTTACTGTGTTAGATTACAAATTGAATTAATATTTAGAATATTTGCAATCCATTACTGATCTTTAAAAGCAAATGCTAAATAAAGCAGAATTTTTAGTATAAGTATTTCAATTATGAATGTACACTCCCTGAAATTTCACTGCTTTATGCCAAGCATCCCCTCTAATAATGCAATATCATGCATTTCCAGTTGATATTATTTTCAATAGCACAGCTGGGTGCCTTGTAGTTAAAGCACTTAGATAAAATCCTAGCTCTGTTCCACAGATTCATTTTATTTGATTATTTCACTTCAAAGGCAATTAACTACAGAACTTTCTTTTAGCTCATTTTTGGTGCAGATTCAATTATAAGTAATAAAACTTTTTTGTCATGTTTAAAATTATTTTTCCTAATATATTTGTAATAATTGACTATTGCCATGGTCTAGTGTACTATTCATGCATGCTTCCAATGCAGCAGGCCTGGGTTGTTTACCAGCCAAATTATCATCTATCATATCCCTAGCAGCTATCTTTTTGATAACATAGCCATGCCTTCTAGGCATCTCCACTTCAGAAGTTGGCTACACTCTTGTCAGACATCCTATAAGTTCGAATTGTTAAGGGGTGCATCCTATAAGTTCAAATTGACAGTGGTGATATAACCTTTGTTTTTTAAATTGTAACAATCTTTCTTGAAGGTGCATATTTTATCTATAAATATAGCCATCCCTGTTGTTTGAGGAACATCATATCATTGTAATATCATTTATTAATTTAGAGCTTTTTAATTTTTTCTTTCGTTAAAAATGTGTTATTATACTTATTTTATTTTTCATCTCATTAACTAATTCTATTCTTTCATAGTAAGGCCTCTTATTCCAAATTACTACTTTAAGGCTTTTCTATATATCAAATTTTTTGTCCTTTTTCTTGTGCTGGCATTCTCTGCCAGTATTTCATTGATTACAATTTCTAAGAAATCCAATCTTTGGAAAAGATTTGATTTACTTACAATTAGAGAGTTCTGTCTATTTTCATGGGTTGCTTCTTAGCCCTGGATCCTCCTCATAGGTTTGCCTGCCAAGGTAGCATCAGCATACACCAATGTTACATAATACATAGGTGGGCAATGATTTTTCTTTTCAGAAAATTCAATGCAAAACTAGTTCCAGAAAGCAAACCAACATAATTTACCATAGTTATTAAAAAAATCTGTATATATATATATGCTGTTGATGGTGATGGTGCACTTTATCGAGTTTGAACATCCTTTTGTGGCATTAAGGTATAATGTTGTTTTACCTTGCATGCATGCTGTGGATTTTTGTGTTTTTGAAATTTATTAAAAAATTTCAGCTCACCATTATATCCTAACATTTCACTATGCATATCTTGCTGCATCAATGTTATTAGCATTTCTTACTGACAAACAGCATTCTATATTCATAAATGCTATAAGCATTGCAGAAGTATAAAAAGTTTACAAATATTAGAAAATACGATTGCCCAAATTAACTACTTCCTTTGAAAAAAGAAAAAGAAACACAAAAAAGCAAAAGTTACTGGTAAGAGTGTTCTGTAAAGTGACATACAATACATAATTGTTTGAAAATGTACTACACTATCTATTTCACATTTTATTTTTTACATGATAATTTATAGGAATGAAGAGAGCCTACACTCATATGTCAAGAAAAGATGAGTGCTGGTATTCAATTTATTCTTTTTTCGCTCTCCTTCATGTCTCCCTTCTTGCAGTGTGAATGTCAGCATGCTACTCTGTCCTTTCTTTTCTGTCCTATCATTTTTTTTTGTTCTTCCATTCTTTACAAATAAAATTAAATGAATTAATGTTTCTCACCCATACTCTTTATCAGATGTTATGCTTTAATAAAACTCATGTATTTGTTGCAGCAGGTGTGCGTGATCTGTATGAACTTCTTCTTCAGAAGGAAGCCCTAGAGAATAGGCTTCAAGCACAGCAGGCCCTGACAGGTCAGAGCACACATGAAGTTGTTCGCAAGGCCAACAGGTCACCATCTCTTAGACTTCGCTTTGGCCGCCGTGCTGATCCTTTGCTTGCAGCAGTATGTATCTCACAAAAATAACTTTTGTTGGCTTGTTACCTTCCTGGAATATACCTAGGAGTTCCCTGCAAATGTTTAGAACATCCCACCTTTGAATATTATCTTTATGCACAAGATGCATGTAATACACTCACAAATGAGCTCATCAATCATGTCTCTATTCCCTCTTTCTAATCAGTAAGTTATATAAAGAAAAGGCACAGGTCTGAACAGTCATATGTGCTTGGCTTCTGTTTAAATCCAGCTGTATAGCTAAGCTTTTTATTCAGAATATTTTCTTAGTGCAAAAATAAACATTTGGTTAATTTTAGTCTTTTAGTTCTACATCATTTAACAAAAAATAATTACCAATTAGGCCCATTCTCTGTTAAGTTTATTATGGCATTATTTCTTAGGAATATCATATTATTCTTTTTAATTATGTGAAAAAATGTAAATGAGAGTATGAAAACCTTAACCTATTTTTTTATCATTTACTTTATAATTTAAATATTTGTTAAGAAAGAAAAGAAAACAATTCCCATATTTTTGCAAAAAACAAATCCTCCCTCCCAAAAAGTTAAATGAACTCAAACTCAAATTTATTCTTTTAACAAATAATTGCCCTGGAAAAAAAAAACAAATGCTATCAGTACTAAGATAGTACTTATTTATACATAAGATAATCAAAGCTACTCCTTTATTGTTATTAATATTATTTATATCATTATATTTGTATTATTACTATTGTTGTTGCTGAAACATTGACGTGATTGTATGAATTCTATGTAGGGTAGCAAAAATAAATGAATAAAATAAAGCTCGGCTCTTATTTACAATGAAAAATTTCTGCAACTCTTCTTTCCATCTTCTTAGCTATCAGTAAGCTACTTAAAAATATACTAACTAAATGCAGTCATTTAATGATGAAAATTACTGAAAAAAGAAATTATTTTTAAAATAATTCATATATAATTAATATTCTTAAAATTTAAAGCACATTTTAAATAATATTTTTCTTTTAATTTTAATCTTTTTTATGGTATTTATGACTTTCAAAACCAAGGAGTGATTTCTCCTCATAGATAGTGAGCAACTTCTTTACACTTTATTTTTGCTTATAGAAAAATGTTAAGTAATTCATAATCATTACATTATAAGAAAATATATCCCTATTTATGCAATATATGAGTCATCTTATATGTTGTGAAGATATATATAGCTTTCTTATTAAGGTTTTATATGGAGGTTGAAAAATTGTAGTAGCTATCTACAACTCTTACTACTGTAGGCATAAGATTGCAGGGGCAGGAGGAACATAGTTGACTTATGAGAAGCTTGCAGCAAGTTTCAAGACTTTCTCATCCGACTAAATGGAGTAAGAGATTGTTTGCCACATTAAAAGTTTTAGAAGGTCAAACAAGCTCTTTGAAGTCTCACTTCCTCCAAATATTAGTAAAAAAAAAACAGAGAAGTGTGATAAAACAAATTATTTATGAAGAAATCACTCAAATTTCACTAATTTTGTTCCACTTACTTGGACATGTTTCAAAGACAAATTTCCTTCATCGTCAGCACAGTTGCGCTGTCAGCTTTCCAGCGCGGTATTAAGATGTTGCTCTTTGGATTTTATAAACCTTTGATGAGGTTACTGTTGTTTGGAAGATCAAAATTAACTAAATTTTCTTTGTAAATTATATCTAATCTGTCGTTTAACACACTCTTATGCTTCTCTAACTTTTAAATATGGTGGGACCGGTTTCAAAGAGACATCCTCTACAGAAGATGGAGAGGATGTCTCTTTGAAACCGATCCCACCGTTTTTAAAAGTATGTGAAGCATAAGAGTGTGTTAGACAACAAATTAGACATAATTTACATTTAACAAGCTTCACTGTGCGAGTTCCAATAGAATTTTTTAAAAATTTCTTATTTTTCGAAAGTCCTTTAATAAATTTTCTTTGTTTTCTTTCAACAGTATATTTTCCCACACCGATAATTCTATGGGTTTTTGAAGAGCTTTTAAGAGTTTTAATTTCATTTTGGAATTTGTGGTTTTCTTGCCAGAAATGGTATGCTACTGCTGATTTTTCTGTATGTTTATATTTTACACTTCTCATTTGTTCCTTAAACCATATGGTAATGTTCCTTTTTGTTTTACCTATATATTTATTATTGCAGTCTTTGCAACTGATTTCATAAATGCCTGATTGTTTTTCTGGTGGGATTTTGTCCTTTGTGTTGGATTTTAGGAGGTTTTTCAAACTGCATTTATTCACTGGAGTCAAAATAATGTTGGCCTCTTTAAAATCCCGCCAGAAAAACATTTATGAAATCAGTTGCAAAGACTGCAATAATAAATATATAGGTAAAACTAAAAGGAACATTACCATACAGTTTAAGGAACACATGAGAAGTGTAAAATATAAACATACGGAAAAATCAGCAGTAGCATACCATTTCTAGCAAGAAAACCATGAGTTCCAAAATGAACCAAAACTCTTAAAAGCTCTTCAAAAACCCATAGAATTATCAGTGGGGGAAAATATATTTTTGAACGAAAACAAAGAAAATTTAGTTAATTTTGATCTTCCAAACAACCGCAACCTCATCAAAAAGTTTATAAAATCCAAAGAGTGACATTTTAATACCACGCTGGAAAGCTGACAGTGGAACCGTGCTGACGATGTGGGAAATTTGCCTTTGAAACTGTTCCAAGTAAGTGGAATAAAACTAGTGAAATTTGAGTGACTTCCTTAAAAATAATATTTGTTATATGATTTTATATCTCACTGTGAAAATCTCATACTATCCAAAAAGTATAGTGAATTCCATGAATGGGTAACTGTCCCTAATTATATAAACTTTTTTTCATATACCAGAATTACTAACAATCTTTACCGTTGATCAAAATTGTTAATAAAATTCTACATTATAATCCTAGTTGCATAAAATTACCAGTAAAAATTACATCATTAAATTGTTTTCAATACTGTCATCAAATGAATATTGTATTATGATAATATTAAGGAAATAATTTATGTATTACTGAAAACAGAATCAGTCATTCATTTCATTGCAGAATATATAATTAGAGAGTTAATAAAAACAATTTCATGGACCTAAGTACTTATGAACATGAAATCATAAGATTTTCTTGATATTAATGACAATTCAGTCTTTTCAGCTTGGACTAAAATTTTCATCTTCATAAACAATAACAATGGACATCAACTTCAGAGTAATTTATTAGAAAATCAACATAAATATTTATTCATTTTATAATTCTGTTACCCATAAAAATAGCATGAGAAATTAATTAATAATGTTATACAATTATTGCATTCATATAAATTATGAAACTTGTCTTACCCATTTCTTAAATGTAATAAAAAATAACATTATAAACTAATATCATAATATACTATGGTAGACTATGTTTGCTTTTTTGTGTCAAAAAATACCTAGAATTCTGAAAGAATCACAGATTTAAATAATTTGGGCGGTATATTAAAATTACAAATAGATCCAGCTGATGAATCATTTCTATTATATTTATTATTTTTATATCAGTCAATAACTTCTTGTATATTTATTAATAATATAATAAATAATGATATTTTATTTCTTTTAATGCTTTGTTTGTTAATGCTGGTTCTCACATATAAAAATACCAGTTTATCACTGTTAAAATTTTACACTTTTCATTCATCTAGCTCTTGAAACAAACATTAGAGATGCAAATAGTGTTCTAACATTTTTGTTTCTTTTTTCTAATTCTTTGCTACATATTTATCCTAATAACTACTTAACCCATCATCTTTAAGATCTAAATAATTTGTATACTTAAAACGGCATTAATATTTTAGCAAAAGAATCTTAAACAACACAATTATTTGAAGCAAATTCACTAACATTCTTAAAAAATAAATAGAAGTGTATAAAATACAGTTCATGATATACTGCACTAAATTAAATCAGTTCAGTTGAAAGCAGTATGGTGGAAGAATTAGAGAAAGGGAAATGGACGCCATTTCTGTGTTTATAGATTCCTATTTTTCTAAAATAAAGCATAATTTGAATTATATAGGTTTAATGGCTGCAAGAAACTACAGAGTTTAGTGTGTCTATGTTGGTAATAGTGGTTGTGGAGTAACTTTAATTATGCTTTTAACATTTCATGATCTTTGAAATTATAGCATAAATGAGGCATAAATCTTCCTCATATTTACTTTGAAGAACCACTGCTGCATTGTGAAACTCTTCATTGGAAGCTGAAATCAGAAATTTTGGGGCAATAATTTTGTAGAAATGCTTAACATTATGCATACGCTCAAATCTGATTTTAATTGAGCTATAACAATGTCCAAACAGCCATTCCAAACAGGGGTTCTGAAATATTTTTCAATCTACTAGCAGCTGGACTCAATTCATCAAAATGTTTTTTTCACATTTTGAATTCTTTTATTTTTATATTGTGGTGGAATGCCCTGGGTCTTTGCCAAATATGTAGCTGATGACATTGCTTCTTCAAAATTATTTCGGTAGCAAAATAAATTATCAGCTGCATTCTGAATAAGAGAGTATACTTTATCAAGCTCTAAATTTTCTGATTGCATAATTTGTAATGCTAAATGCTAAATTTAGTACATTGTAGAATATTTTATTGCTACACTATCTGAAAATGAATTCAAATTTCTCTAATTTTTCAAAGCAACAGCTTGTTCTCTTTCATTTTCTTAGATATCTATGTTATTTTTGACAGAGTCTTAAGTACATTGACATTACAACACAAAAAACATATGAACAAAATTAAATTTAAAAGTGTTCAAATAAAGTTTGGAAATATGACACACACAACTTACAGGCCTATTATTAATTTTCATCTTCCTGCAAAGAGAGCTTGCACCAAATTGAGTTGATTGATTGTTACCACACTGCATCAACATTAATGGAGAATTGGCATTATAAACTTGAATAAAAACCCATTCCTTTGTTGTAGAATAAATATATGACAAATGTTAAATGTTAATTGTGCATAATACAATCTCATAGTACATACACATCAAGAAAATATAATTTTCTAGCTAAAATATGATATTTTGGTATGAATTTTCATTGTCATTTTTAAATAGCTCTAAGCTGCTCATTTTTGAGGACTAAGGAGCATGTCACACGCCATGTGTACATGTTACGAAATGTGGCGAGGTCAAGTTTTATTCACAACTGAGCTGGATTCAAAATAAACCAATTTATAATCATTTCCATGTTGGTTGGCATTTGAATAGGCTATTACATATTATTATAAATACTTTTTTTCTTGTGGTGTCAACAGACCCCCTGCAGGCCCTAATGTTACACTTCTGATAATAGTACAAACGAGTACCTATTAATATTTCTCTGCCATTATTTTTGAGGTGTCTACCCCAAAAATGTCGTTAATATTTTTGCAAAATGTAAATTGTGAGATTAACTACTATTCCTTTGAAAGAATGAAAGCTTTGATATATCCTAGTTGAAATGCAGTTACAATATCTTCTCCATCTTATATTTTGATGAGATCACCATTTATCACCCACCTGATATTTGAAGTGTTGATTACCATGTGCATTCTTTATTAATGGAAGACATGTCCAGGATGACCTATTATCTCCAAATTCTGTTCACTGTAAATGCAATTGATTGCAATATTTTTAATTAAATGCAATTATTCAAATTTTCTAATACAATGTTTCATTTGCAGGCAGCATCACCTTTCATGGAACATACTGCAGAGAGTGGCATAGCAGAAAACTAAGTAACCAAAACAAACTAAATGTGTGAACATGTCTGCTAATGCAACTCTATGACCAAGAAAGAACAGTGGTTTTCTTCAATACAAACACAGCAGACATCTATTTTGCTTATTGTCTTCAAAATGCAGAAAGAAAAAGAAACATTGTATTACCTGTCCTTTTACGTGAATATCAGCATTTTATAATTCTAAATTAATATGCATATCAATGAATTCCTTCACTTAAGTCCATTATTATGAAATCAGAGTAAATCAGTCAAGAACATAAAAACTAATATTGTAGGTTATTCACGCCATGGATTATTTTCTTCTTTTAAATCTTACACATAAAAAAAAAGAACACAACTGCCTTAGATGTTTGCAGCAGCTTTCTTTTCTGCATAAAATTGCTGTTGACTCAAACTGAAAGTGATTCCCACATAACAATTTTCCTTATTTTGCATTAATGTCTTTTGAGTTTCTGTGCTGATTCTGTAACTTTTGTATTCACATAAAATATACATGTAAGAATAAAATAAATATATATGCTGCTTTGAATGATTAAGATGTGTGTAATATTTCTTCTTTCTAACAGACATCTGTGATTCTTTGTTTTATCAATCAATTCATGGTTAACGATTATTAGAAATAAGTATTGCTAGGATTAATGGTACACAAATCCAAAAGAAACCTATGAATTACTGTTCACCTTTCATAGTAAAGACTTTCCTTTATTCAGATGAATGGAAACTAAATGCAAGATATGACAATACTATCGACAAAATATTATATTGTATTTAATTTCTACATTTTGCTTATTTAAACGAAGACCTTAAGTATCTTTCCTTGCAAACTCTATATACCTAAATCTCACAAAAATTAATAAAGGAAAAAAGGGGAAGGATAGATCTTTTGTCAAGTTATGTTGCTATGACTATATATATATATAATAGGGAAAGAATTTTCACTTAAGTTGTAATAATGGAAATTAGGTTAGTTACAATTTATACAAATATATTTTAAAATCTATCTTCCTTCTCTTGTATAAATTTACTCTATTGTTTTTAATGTAAAATTGTAATTAAAAATGTATTGTGGCACAAATGTCTGTTATCAATGTCAATTAAAATAACATTAGCCTAATATTTTTGTCCTCAGAGGATTGCTACATATGTAATCTATGTTAAATATTCAGTGATAATAGTGATACTCCAGCCCCCCCCCCACCATCTCTCCAAAAAAAAAAGAAAGAAAAACCTGTTTATATTACATGAAAGTGCAATTTGTTAAGTCATGGTGGACATTTACTCAAGAATTGTAGTGTAAATGAGAAAGACTGAACCCCCTGCATAAATTACCAGTAATTCTTGCCTTTAACTTGGTTAAAATAATTTCAATTTGCATTATATTTACATCTTACATAGCTTTTAACTTTTATAGCAAAATTACTTCCACCAAATGGTAACAAATTTCCTTAAACATTTTCCAAATTTGATATTTTCTCAACAAGTACTCATTGTCTACCTTTTCAACATGAATATACTTTATTCAATATGAAGAAAGAACTTCACATTAAACACTGAACTCAACCTAACCTACATCAAATATTATAAATTAATTTGACAAATAGCAAATACATTTGCAATATAATATCATTTAAATAGCTTTAAATAAAACATTACCTAACCAATCAAAATGCTCACTGTCTAAGAATTACATTCAGCCCTATGCTCACTTATGCGCTCATTCACTGTCCAGTTTCATTTATCTTTCAGTTTAACTAGAAATTACGCTTATTTAATAAAATCTATACTAAATATTTCTTTTATAGCAACTGTCACATTTTGATTTGATAAGTCTGTTTCTCAAGTCATTTATACCATGGCATTAAAATAAATATGTTATACTTTTTCTGTACTTTCAAACAAGGGATCTTGTATCAAACCCTTCCTTTGCCCTTTTAATCTCCATAACTATTATTTTTGTTCTCCTTATAACTATATCTTTCTCTATTTTACTCTTCATTGAAGCATATAATGATCAGAAACACTTTCATCCTAATGTGAATGTACAAAATTAAATGTGCAGATTGTAACCAAAGATACACTGGAAAACGAAGAGAAATTTACAAATTTGGAGAAGGAATACTTTAGGAATATTCATTTTAAACAAATTGATAAACCAACAATAGCAGCTTACTTTTGGACCTAAAATCATGGAAATTAAACCAGAGACTAAGCTGCTGAAAGAACTTCACAATCCAACAGGCTATATACTTGGGAAAAATTGTCATCCTAAAAAATAGGAAAAACTTAATGAATTTTGATGTTCCACCCATGGATAAACTGAGTAAGTTCATATTCTAATCATCAGAGACTGCCATTGAAGCATTTTGGGATCCAGTCACCAAATCAGTTAACAGCCGATGATGTGAATGATTGCCCCTGATACATGGCCTAAGTTTTATACGTAAGTGGAGTTAGGGTGAACATATTTAAACATTTTAATAGGATATATTACCATTCCATTATCTATAGCTTCCTAATTACAATTTAATTAAACACTTTCATATTTATGCATTTTCAAATAATTTCTTTGCTTCTCTCCAATAGCCTTTTAAGTAATCTACCATAAATATCCTACAGGGAATTCATGAGCAAACAGCACAAGCAGAAGATGATTTCAACATATACCAGCTTAACAGCAAGACCCTTTGATTTTAGTTGTCATATGTAATTAACACTACATGCATTAAAACATTTGCCTACTAGTTGCATTTTACTGAGAATCCTGCTATGAGTTCACTTGGAAGTATAAAAAATATATTAACAAAGAATGGATCATTACTGGTTGTAGCTCTCATGTGAAAAGAGGGAAGGTAACATTTTATCAAAATCAGTATAATATTTATAATTGCCATAACCTAGTTTAAGTCCAGTCTGCTTCCTTGGTCTAGTGATTAGCATTGCTGACTACTAGCCAGGAAGTCCTGGGTTTGTTCTCTGGTATATGCTTAGAAATTTTATAAGCTGTGAAGATCTGGAACTGGGTCTATCCCTCCCCCATGATGACAATTGGGTAGCTACCTGATGGGGAGGTAGCAGCCATAGATCAATGTCACATCAGAGCAGTCAATGGGGTGTGGTGTGCTAATCATAAGCCCCCCCCCCACTCCCTGCAATCCATGATGTTGTAAGATGTCTCTAGCAGGCATCCAGTATATTGGCCCTCTGGAGCTGTTGGGATCAGTTTTAAGTGAGATATGCAGGATCACACTAAGTTTGAAGAAACGTAGAGTATTCCAATGGCACATTGCCCAAAACAGTTACAAAATGGACTAGGTTTATTAACTAAGAAGGATTATAGAGCAGAAGTTATACACTTAAGAATTTATGCACTCTGGAATGAAATTGTTGCCCCCCTAACCTTTGTAAATGTTGCCAGCAGCAAAGTTTAATTCGAATTCAATAGTCCCCTCACATTATTGATTATTGGCATGAAGTATATCTCTGCCCTTGTTTATATCTGCTTTCTAACCAACTATGAATATATGCCTAATTAGTCTCATTTAAAAACAGGTCTCTTTTTTAAATAATTTGGCACTAACACATAGTTTTGTGAACAATATTACCTTTAAAAAAATTTAGTGAAATGTTATTCTTCCTGATTTCAAAAGATATATTAGGGTATGTCCATAAGTTTTAGGTATGATAAAGACAAAAACTTCTATTTCGCTTCCCAATATAATTACCCTTTATTGCAATACATTTCTCACATCTTTGAATTAACATTTCCATCCCTCCCCTAAAAATAGTCAAAAGTTTGTGCAAAATGGGCATAAACTGCATGCATCCATTCTTCGTCACACTTAAATTTCCTTCCATGAAGGTCCTTCTTGGGTTCTGAGAACAGGAAATAGTCATTGGGAGCTAGACCTGGGCTGTAGGATGGATGGATGGTCAATCTCCTTGAAACCACATTTCTTCACAGTTTCCTTTGCAACAAGAGCTGTGTGCATTGGCACATTGTCATGAAGAAGACACACACCACCACTCAGCTGCCATGCCTTTTGCCTTTTCTCTTTGATGGAAGCACATAGTCTGTGCAGTAGGCCAGCATAGTACTGGGTTTACTATGGTGTTCCTCTCCTTGAAGCCAATGAAGAATACTCTTTCACAGTCCCAAAAAATTGTGGCCATCATTTTCTTGGTTAATTGAGTGAGCAGGCCTTTAGCAGCAGTGCTTTGCCAGGTTTACACAATTCCACTGATTCTCTTTTGGACAAGGGATCATAGTAGAGGACCATAGTTTCATCTCCTGTAACAATGATTTGCAGAACTTCTCTGTAGTTGCCATGATAGAGCTCCAAAAATGCCTAACAACAGATAACTGGTTGCTGCTTTGAGACTGAGGAAAGAAGTCTAGGCACCCATCATCTTGTACTAACCTTATTCTTGTTTAAATGTTCATGAATAATTTGAAGGACTGTTGTTTTAGAAAGGCCCAACCTTGCTGCTATTTCTGTAACTTTGAGCAGCCGGTCTTCTATAATTTCTCCTTCCACAAGAGCAATGTTTTCAGGAGTGAGCACCTACAAGGGCTGACCTGCATGTTCATCTTCAAAGCTTTCTCGACCCATTCCAACAGTTTGGTTCATTCTTTTACAGCAGAATATGAGTGGTATGTTTCCTCATATACATCGTCCAATCACTGTTTAATTTCATTTGGAGTAAAGTTCTTCTTTTGTGAAGAAGTTAATAACAGCTGATACCCCATTTTGAACATGTCACAATCTTCTACACATGGCCTTCTTTATGTAAATATATCTGAACAACTGAACACAGTGGACCAGAAGTTACAGCTGCAATTATTTATTTAGCAGATAAGATATGACACCAGATAAGGATTTTGTGAAGGTGATAATCGTTATCTCTGGGGCCAGAAACTTATGGACCTACCCTTGTATCTTAGAAATATTCATTATTGGCTATACTCCCACTTAATAAACCCAATTACCTCAAACAAGATCTTATACTGAATTCTTTTTATATGAAACCAATATGCAGTTAATGGCTCCAAAGCTATCTAGACTTTTCTTATCTTTGGCTCTAGCATGTGACATTATCAAGAGTTACTTTTCATTCTATTCAACCATTTTGTTTACTTGAATCATTGATTTTAAAAGTTACTGAACATTACTATATCTTAGCTCTTACCTATTTTTTGGCCAGTTTGAATATTTTATACTTTACTGATCTTAATTTCATATTATTTTTTTTTTTTTTTAATGTTATACATTCTTCCCATAAAGGTGGTCTAATCTTTCACCTGCTCTACTGCAAGAGCAAAAAGAATCATATATAATAGTGAATAGCAATTGTATGGCCTAATATTTTCAGGACAGTTATCATAAATAGCTAATGTGGGGATTACAGTTTAGTTTTCTTTGAAAGAATGGTTTAGTTATCTTTCTCAATGTTATAGCTTGCATCAGATCTTTCTTCAAATTCCTCTGATACTGACTCTTGTAATCTATTTATAATTTTTTCTTGCTCTTTTTTTCATTCTTATGTCATACTTCACATTATGGTTGCTAAAACTTATATATAACTTTTTTAGATGTCAATATTTATTTTATTTCATTTTTTATTGATGGCATAAAAGTTGCCCAGACAGCCTTCAATTAACTAGAAATGTTAATTGGAACTTATACAATGATGCTATCATATAATTGAGATCATTGTATGATTGAGTTGAACTCACTCACACTCCTATTGCTCCACTTACTTGGTTTTTAATATTTTCACGAACCCTTTGTCCGCATCATCAGCTAACCATTTACTGCTGGATAAGTCATTATGCTATGGGATGTTTTCATCCCAGAAAGTGTTAAATTTCATTAAACTGTCTTTGTTTTTATAAATGTAGATATTCTCCCATGTTGCTTATTCTGTAGGTCCTTGTACTGGATTTTAATAATTTTGCTTTATTCAATATGTCATGGTTTTCTGTCCAGAAATGAGATGCTATTGCTGACTTCTCCATTTGCTTGTATTTTGTTACTGAAATGTTCTTTAAACCATGTACCTATATTTCTCTTTGTTTTTCCAATGCAGATTTTTTCACATTCTGCACAACTTATTTTGTAAATACATACTTTTTTCTATGGAATGCCGTCATTAACATTGTCTATCAGGAGATTTTTAACATTAAATCTGTTTACAGGTGCTAACTTGATATTAAAATCTTTAAGAATATTCTGAAATTATTGCATAGCCCATGTGACTTTTTTTAAAAATCACCTTATCTTTCCCTGCTGAAAGTGTTGTGGTTTCTTTAATAAGTTTTTGTCTCTTGAATTTCTGCACCTTTCTGTGTACTAGTTCTTTTTTAAAACCACTAGTACACAAAAAGGTGCAGAAATTCAAGAGATAAAAACATATCAAACCACAACACTTTCAGCAAGAAAAGATAAGGTAATTTTTAAAAAGTTCACATATCATCCATGGGCTACAAAAAAATTTCAGAATATCCTTAAAGGTTTTAATATCAGGTTGGCACCGATTAATAGATTTAATGTTAAAAACTTAATAATAGACAATGTTAATAACAGTACTCCACAAGAGGAAAAATTAAGTATTTACAAAATGAACTGTGCAGAATGTGAAAACATTTACATTAGAAAAACAAAGAGAAACAGGCACACGGTTAAAGGAACATTTCAGGAACATAAAGTACAAGCAGATAGAGAAATCAGCAGTAGCATATCATTTTTGGACACAAAATCACGACATAATGAATAAAGCACAATTATTAAAACCAGTACAAGGACCTACGGAACTAGCAACCTGGGAGAAAATCTACATCTACAAATATAAAGACAGTCTAATGAACTTCAACACTACTGGAGATGAAAACATAAACTACAAGTTTATCACACTACCACCAGAGCAGAATACACATTTCCACAGCTCAAAGAATGATCCAACAGTTGAACTTTAGCCTGGCTGAAGATGAGAACTAAATGTTCTCAAAACTGGTTCCATACATTATGACAAGTAAGTGAAGCATTAAGAGTGTGTAGTTCCACTGAATCATACAATATCAAATATATGATTAGCTTCACTGTGCAAGTTTCAATTTACATTTTAATTAGTAAATATGATCCTAGTTTGTACACTAAGGTAGACCGATATAACATTTACTAAAATGATCCTATATTTTTAATTTTAAAATATTTAGGAATCAACACAGTGAAAACGAGTATAAAATCTCCAGTAGATAAAATATTTTAAAATGCTAAAAACATTTCTCTAGCTTCACCTATAATGAACAGGGAACCACTCTGAGTTAAAAGCATTTAAAATATTGATGCAATGATAAAACAATTAATGTTTCACTCTCAAAATTAAAACATTAAGAGTGTTTTATCATTGTATCAATATTTTAAATGTTTTTAACTCAGAGTGGTTTCCTGTTCATTAGAGGTGAAGCCACAGAATTTTTTTTAGCATTTTAAAATATTTTATCTTCTGGAGAGTTTATGATCCTATATGTACATAAATTTGATAGTATTTAATTTATAATTGTAGAAGTTCAAGTATACAACATAATTATTCCTTTTAGATAGTAAACAGTTTTCTAAATGATATAATATGTATCAAAGAAGTAAAGCAGCATTCCAGAAAACAATCTATTGCAGGATTTGATTTATTTGAATTTATTGAACATTACAAAAAATACAAACTACATAGGGATCGCTACTTATCTGACCCAAGCCATTTTAGGTATGGCCCCTGAAAATATAGCAAAAAACCAATTATCGTATTAGCTTTTCTGTAGAGATATGCAGGCAAGTTAAGTATCACTGGACTAAAAGTTATCGCCTCATCTCTGTTGTTGGAGGCATAAGTCACTTTCCCTTCCTTCATATATCTTAGAAAATCAACAAAAGGTCTCAAAGTGTTCCTATGGAGTAAATGCTCTAAATCATTGTGTTTTTACCACTGGGCAGGGGATGGTCTTAGCAAATATATATAAGGCAACTATATGTGAACCATTTTCTTGTATAAATGCCTATTATTTACCTATATATAATTTATGATTACTTTCTAAATATATCTTGTTGTTTATCATTAACCATATTACAGAAAAAGCAAATTTACAAAATCAGACTATATACTTGTCATTTTAAGTTACAGAGTTTAGTTGATTAGATGAAATGAGACAGCTCCTGAAGGTGCATTGGTTTGCCAGGTGATTTATCAAGGGGCACTATGGTGCTGAGACTTGATCCACCTTGCTGCAAACTTTTCTGCATCGAAGCAATACATTAGAAGTTCATCTATTGAAATAAACAGTACATTTGAAAGTTTGGAACTTGTAAATAAATTCTCTGATCAGTCAAGGTTAGATTCATGGCACTAAATCATGTTCACATTTAGCCATAGATAAAGGTATAATTTTGACTTATTTCACCAGCTCTTTCACTTAAGTGGGAATGTGTCAAGGATTTTATTTATAGATGTCAAAATCTTTTACTAGTAATGAACAAGTGCTCTCGCTTAATTTAAAATTCATGTTTTTAAATGAATGGAACTGACATGTCAATATTAAACACATATTCACATTCATCTGAAAGCATTTAATCTGGATTTAATATAGCTACATCCAAAAAGAAATCAAGTCTTCAAAAGGATTTTTCACATTGTCTGCTCTTTAATTGTGAATCCTTTGAATGGCTTTTTCTGCAATTCTTAATATGCAGCTCATTATTTGTTTTCAATGTTTGAAGAATTTTTTGGTTTTGTTCTATGAACTGAGGAATTTCTATTTTGCGTAAGGGATTGTAATACTTTCAAACTTTTAGGGCCTCTTAGAGTACAACTAATTCCATTATAAGCACTTACTTTGTGGGATAGTTTACCAATCCTCCAAATTTAGATCTCTCACTAGTTGATCTGGAACCATCATAACTAAGCTTTCCAAAAAGGATGGACAAGAGAACTATGGCTTTCAAGAACAGCTCAAACAGCATTAAATGACAAAGTTGCCTACCTTTGGCTTTAACAGTTTGAGAGTGCGGTTTTTGTGAAACATCCTGTAGCAGTCTCTGATTTTTGGGAATTTGAGAAAACATAAAATATAAGGAATCTAAAAAAGACTGTATATGATAAACATTTTCCAATCACACATAATATCATGCACAGTTACCATTTTGTGGTTCATATAATAGCGTCAATTATATCCTTATGTAAATGTTTATGCAGCATAGCACCTATGCTTTTAAGAGGTGTAAGTATTGCTGATTAATCATCTGTTGCGATACCTACAAAATGGCCTTTTAGTAAATCATATTAAATATGACATATTTTAATATTACACTTTTCAAGAGCAGCTAACACTAATGAAAATAGCTTTCCCTGTCACACTAATTCATCAATATCGAAAAAATAATTGCAAGCAACCCCCTCAAATGACAAATGTACATATAGTACTAAGCAGGATTTATTAGAAATTGTTATACTATCATCTATCATGATACTAGTTTGTATTTATTCTATAATAAATTGAGCAAGATTTTCTTTCTTCCCTCTATAAGCAATAATGTTTTGGCATGCATAGTTAAATTTTGTATTTTACCGACTGGTAACCATTCAATTACTGTGGAATATGTTTTGAATAATTTCTATTTAACTATTTATTACATATGCAGATATGAACAACAAAGCAGCTATGTTTACTTTTTCTTGATGTTGCTTGCCCCACAATTTTTAATTTTCACCAGCAGAATTTCTGTGCTTTGTTTCCTATATTATGTATCATTTCTATGCACTTCATGTGAGATTTGTGCTTACATGATCACCAATTTAATTATTTAGTTTTTTTAATTATTTGCTGAAACAATTAAAAAAGCATTATCAATAGGCATACTTTTTTCACTGCCTGTGGTACATCAGTAGTAAAAATAGGCATTAAATACCATTAAAAAAACTAAAAAGAAAATAAAGGCATACTTTCCACCATAAGTTCAGGAACTTCTAAGTACAATGTGCATATTACTAAGTTTTTGTCATTTACAAACAGCCACAGCTTAGTCTTATGCCAGTTTTGAAAATGTGATAAAAGCAACACAATATCCACTATAATTTCATCCTTATTGTTACTCCCTTTCCCACCTAGAGACTTCTCAGTTTTCAATCTCTGAAAATTCACTAATTTTCTCTTTGTTAGTACCATCATTGCTGTTTTGTTTCTTAGATTCTGTATCCATTTCAACTCTTTTAGCACCACTCCTAGTATCTTGACTGTCACTATTTGAACACGTTTCCGGCAATTACTGTTCTTGAAGAATGACAAAATTTTACTTTGTTTCTGACACACTGAAATTCCATAGTTTACCAAAGCCTAGACTCAAACTAAACACTGTTGTTTGCCTTGCCAAATTAACAATGACTGCATACAGTGACTGATTACAGTCACAATGACACAAACAATATTTTATTTTAAACATTTCATACTGAATGAAGATTCAGTGTAAAATGTTTAAAATACATAACATTGTTTCCAAAATTAATGTGCAAGATTATGGATCTATGTTATATTTAAAGCTTTTAAAAATACATTTTAATGTTAAAATAGCTATAAGGCATATATATTTTTTGCTATGACTCCATAAATTTCTATTAAGTGTTGAGTTATATAGTTTATATATTCTGTGAGTAAGAAATAAGCATACATGGATAATTTAAAAACAGAGAAGGGGGAGGGAATACCCCATCCTCCCCTGCAAATCATACACGGCTCTGAATGCAATTAATAATTATTTTTAGGATGAAACTAAATGCCTGGAATTCCTCATATTTAAATTAATCTAAATTACTTAGTAAAACCATTTAAAGGAAAAGTTTTAAAACCTAAATTAAATAACACCAATTTTAATTATAAGTTATAAGAAGAAGTGCAATTTAACTGCTTGCACGAAATGGTCATGTATACCAACATCCAAGTTTAGATGGGCCCCAGTGATAAGTACATGTACAATAGATGTCCTACATCAAAACTAATGTGTTTAAAATCTTCATTATGTTAATTCTTTTTCCATGAAATGATTACATAAATTATACAACAAAATTCAAGTTTAGCTCTAAAAGTTGTAATGTGTATGATACACCTAAAAACAAGGGTAAGTACACAAAGATGCATCTTCACTATTGCTGATAATCACATTTCTTTCCTTGCATACTCCCCTTTTTGAAATACCATACATTACCAAAATGAATGCAACTTTTGTCTGTGAGCAGTATTCTTTTAGGAAAGTATTAATCTAAAGGTTGCAGGTTGTTGGATTTTCTACCCTCTGTATGTACAGACCTTTGAATGTTGTAGTCGGCAATTAAGCTGCTCACTACTGATAATCGGAAATTCAAGCATGCCATTGGTTTGCATAGGTTTAGAGCTCTACAAATAACAATTGGTTTAATGTCAAATATTTGAAAAAAAATAATTTCCTGCACATATTATGGTTCTTCATAAAAAGAGATATGCCCACTATGTTGGATAGAGATAGTTAAACATAGAGATAGTTGATCCACTAAATCAACACTGCCCAAATGCATATTAGATACCTGTATAACATAACACCTTATTCAAAAGAAACACAGACAATACTGGCAATACTGCAAATAATTGATGGGGCAGCCAAGAGGTGACAGCAAGGCATAGCTTGGTATCTGTTGTAACAGGACAAAATATGCTCAGTCTAAGTCAGATGTCTGCTGAATACAGCTGACAGTTGAAGCAACGGTGGTGTACAGATGCATTCAACTTACTTATAATTAGAGCATACAGATGACAGTTTTAGAGATTCCACAGAAATCACCACCATTCAGACACCTATCCCAACTCTGAACAGGTTTCTCAATACCCTTATGAAGGATGCTGGTTGCTGGTGAAACTACTTTTCCATAGCATCATGAACCGCTTGATCAGTGGCAACAGGGTCTTGTTCAACAGACCAAACACGTAATAGTTGCAAGGAAGAGATCTGGAAATGTGGACATGCATTGTCAGGAGCATAAGCACTCTTGTGACAGTTTCAGGTCATGTGATGGCCCTCTGGAGATTCTGTAAGGTGCCGTAGTAATGTTGAGCATAGAGAGTGGCACCTTCTTTGCACAAGAATTGAATCACACCCTGTTTGTACTTGTGTATATTGTTCAATATACATTGTGTTTGTTTCAAAATATTTCTATATTTCATTTGAACAATTTCTTATATCAAGATTGAAAATGGTAATTAAGTATGGACATCCATTTTGTCTGTATCAACCATTAGAATTTGATAATGATGTAACCACCCTTCTCTCAAGCAATGCATGTCAGTGGTGAGTGATGATATATCTCTATTTCTTCTGTCTTTGGTGCCTGTATATTTACATTCTTTCAATATTATTTGAACATACTATTGCAATTACATTCATCATTCTGTTGTGTAAGAAAATGAATAACTTTGGTAACCTATACCAAATATCTAAACACACACTTCTACACTAGTCAAGAACAGGTTCCATAGGTGCATTACTATGGAGCCAGTCATCAGTCCCTTTAGGAGTGTAAATACAGCTACTGTTTTACTTTCACAAAGATAAAAACTCTCTTTGCTACATCTGGTCCTTTTGATTTTTATACACTGCTTTGACCTAATTTCTATCTTATCTCCATCCCAAGGTATCCTAGACACATATTTCTTAGTTGAATCTTTTTTGCTGGTTTTGATTAGCTAGGATAAACAAGTCTCTTGAAATATACAGATCCTTGTGGAAGAGGAGGAAACATAAAATATAAGATAATGGGATGAATGCTTGAATCATGTCTGGAGCATAGCAGGTCAGACATATTTAATAAACATTCTGGCTTTCAAAACATAACCGGAGGAGTTTCATTTCACTTGATAAGATGCCTGTGTCAAATGAAAAGTACAGAGTGAACAAAAAGAAGCTGCATTCGATCTATGAATAATAGTTATACAAATCTTCCCCATATTTTAACAGTTTTCAAGATTTTATAAATTGTGGCACTTGTTATTTGAAACAACCAATGTGTCATGTATGAAATATTCTTTAATTCCATATTTGTTTCATTAAAATACCTTTACAAACAAAAGAAATATTCAAATTTTTCTATAGCATGGAAAATTTACATTTACACTCAATTTAAATGTCCAACTGTTTGTTTGATATCCAGAAGCAAATACATGGTGATTTTAATGGTCATAAAAAAGAGTTAATAGTAATTCTTTGAAAGTGGGTAGATTTGTAAATTTATGGGAACAAATCTTGGAGTATAGTAAAAATAAGTTGGCAAATCATGTATTAATATTTATATTTGTGCAACTCTAACATAAATACATCTTTTTTTCCTTTTCTTTTGGACAAGACAAATTACAGAGACTGAAAGCTATGAAATAAACCAAATCTACTTGGAAGCTGTCTGAAATAAAAAGTGATCTTCAGCAATGGTAATTCCACCGAAACATATTCTGTATAAAATATAAAAAATATTCTGTATAACCTGTCCCAACTTAGTTTGGAATTAGAATGATAAACGTTTAACAACTAATGAACAGAATGTAGAACTAAAAACTTGAATGATCTTTTGAAATTGTTCTGCCATTGTGTTTCTTCTCCAAATATGGTTGTTTGGCATTATTGTGGTCCCTAGGCACTCAGGAACTGAGTTCATCAGTGGTAAACTAAGCCAGAATAGGTTAAAATTCCTTGTATTCTTATGCCATTATTTGAGCTGGACCCTTTTCTAGAAGAGGCAGTGCCATTTTGCAGAGAAACAATTGAACTAGGCGCATTTTCTATTCTCTTCATTATGCTTCCTCTGAAAACTTACATCTGAAGAAAACTTAAAGCACTGGCTTTAAGAAGTTTTAGCTTTTCTGGAATGATTAAATCTTTTTACATCACTAAAAACAGAAAAAATGAATTGATAAACAAAGCTAATATGTCAGGCACATAAGTTAATTTTAAAATCCATTGAGAGTCAGTAAATAGCCATGCCATGTTATGATGTTTTACTGTTCAACATTTTACACACTACATGATGTAATCTAAAAATTTACTGCAGACATGTTCTTCTTGAATGTCAGTTACATACTTTGGTATGTAAAATCAAAGTATTTTCCAGGAATCCCACTTTCAAACAAAGCAGACAAAATAAAAATGAATTCTATGCAATAGACCTGAGGTAACTACAATTTTGTATTACAATATGTTTAAGCCTTTTGAAGTCAATGTTTCATGTTGTAAGATATAATTTGCCCATATAACTGGAATAACTTTCCTGAATAGCTTAAACTGCCATGGGTGGTCGAGGTCATTAAGGCGCAGACTCATGAGCAGGAGGTCTGGGGTTCAATTCCCACCAGTCCTTGCTGCCTGAGGTTTTTTCCAGGTTTTCCTCAGTCCTCATAAATGGTAAATGCCACGGAGGTACCCTAAACTTAGGCCTGGAACGTTTCCTACCTTAAAAAAATCCTTTCCCAATATATCATTTCATCTCGTGTATCATCAGTGTTCATCACCTGTGGTGTCTCAGTAGTAAAAAGGGGTGTTAAACACCATTCAAATAATAAAATGAATAGCTTAATCATTCGAGCATGTTTTCCAGCCAATGCAATTAAACCATCTGTTGTTACTGCAACATAATTCTGAAAATATTCATTGTTTTATTCCCAAAGAAATATATTTACACAATTCTAATGTGCCATCAAATCTAATGCATATACTGCACTCTGATTTAAAATTTAAGTTTTTTGGCCAATGCAATATACACCTGAGCAAAAAAAGTTCAATTGATACTTGAAATATGCTATTGCCATGATTTTTTTTTTAAACAGTACACTGTTATACTTTTATACAGCACTAGGTTTATGCTTTATTCCAGAAACACTTGCCCGCTTATGTTAGTGTCACAAGCAAACATTACTCTATGCTATACCAAATTTCCTCATAGCATGCATGTTTCCATGTTTCTCAGCATGAAGCATTACATTTTATTTGAATTACATCCTTAGATTTTTGTCATCCATCTTCATAAAATGTTAATGCAACATGTACCTAAACTGCTCGGTTCACAACAATAACATACCAGCATTAATTAAGCTGAAGTCAAAGTTTAATGTAAGACACTGAACGTTTGGCTTGGGAAAGTTGAAGGGAGATAGGGTAAACGAAGAAGGTTCAAATTTGCATAAATATGGTACCACACATATCCAAGTAATAAAGATTTCTATATTATATTAGCACTTTCATCAAGTTGTAAAGAAAGCTTACCAGATTTTTTAACCAACTGATTTTTTAGATCATTACTAATTGTTGACAGATCATGCAACCATAGAGAAACCACTTTCAAATGATTAGCCATTTATTTACCAACATGTATCAATGATGGCACAGCATTTCCTTCACCTATGGTATACTGATTATTATTTAATGATTCCATACAATATGAGAAAAGAGGTCTTAAGCACAAAGTGTTTAAACAGTGATAGTTTATTTGTTCTTATGCAAATTATATTTTGAGCAATGAAAGTAATCAAATGATTTTCCCTTTAAATTTCCAAAAATCTGTTGAATTTAGAACTGTTAAACTTCCATTATCTCAAACCTCTTTACAAATAACACTTGGGACAAGGGTACATCTTCATGAGTACAAAAACAGAAACTTGGATAATTTACATCATATTTTTACCCTGGTTACTTGCTCATGTTGTTCCACTGAACTTTAGGTATAGCATTATTTTGTTGTTGTTGCTGTTGATTTGTTTTATTTGCAAATGCTCTTTAACATCTCAGTTCATCAGCATCCCATTCAATTCAGGGCATGAAACGGCTGATCAATTTTGCTCAAAGGCCTCTTCTTTCAAGCTATAGGTTCTTTTACTTGCCATAAATCTATGACATGGGACCCATTCATTCACTTCCCTTTTGAAGAAAGCCATAATTAGGATTTTAATGCCAAAAAAACCATCGAATCTGGCCAGGATTGAACCGCCATCTTGAGTCTATGAGGCAAGTATGGTTACCACTAGACTACCAGGACCAACAGGTATAGCATGCTCTGCTATCTAAGTAAATTATGACTTTTCTTCAACAGCCACATATAACTAAATATTTTATATATTAGGAACAACATGCATGGTTCAAATTATATACCTACACTTGTTTACAAACTTGACTAGAGTATTAATTAGTAGGACTTTATTAAAGATTGAAACTCTACTTCAAGGACACAGATTCAAAACAATAACTCACAGTCAAAATAAAAGCACAATAACAACTTGCATTCACATAGATTATGACTATTTGTCAATTTGTTTCATAACTTAAGATTTTCTTTCATTTCCCCACATAATGTTCAGAAATAGCAAGCAGAGAGCAGCATTAGTAAATTTGTTGATTATCTTCTTAACTGACCATTGTTCTTCAGGTCATGGATTTAGTTACTCTATCACAAAAACTGGATATATTTTTTTCCTTTTTTACCACATGTATAGTAAAACCTTGATCTATCTTTTCTTATGGAGTTAGCAAAAGAAAACATATAAATGCAGAAACACCATAGATGAGGAAAGGGGCCTAAGCCATGGGCATCTCTGGCAAGCTGGAGGGGGGGGGGCTTTGACTAAAATGAATGAGAGCCTGAAGAACACAGAAATATGCATACATTCATTTTAAAATATGAATATTGAGGAGGGACCTATAAACTAAAATGAAAGAAAGCAAAGAAATAGCTACCATATTAATTTTAAGACATCAACACTGAGCACAGTCTTTATCCCCCCCTTCAGATGTCCATGATATAAATTAATCTTTAGATTTTTAATCTAGTATCCTAATGTGCTTCAGAACAGGCCATACTTCAGTAACAATAAAACTTCTGCTTACATTTTGCAGTGTATGCATAAACCAATAGCATATGATGAACAATGAAAACAAGATTCCTTGCTATGCTAGTTCTTTCATTCCTTTGTCTGTTATCTCTGTTATGCAATTTCATTTCTATTCCCCTTCAAAGAAAGCACATGCCACTTTGGTATATTTTTTGTCCTCATAACCTCTGTTTTGCAATGAACGGCTACATGAGAAAACAATGTGCACCAAGCTATAATATGCTCCAAAAACATTGTACTATACATTTTGCAATTAATCATGATTTGTGGTTAAAAGAATAAACAATCAAGGATAACAAGTTACATAAAACAAAAACGTGTTCGATCAATGTGAGAAAAATACTTCAAGAAACAATCAGGCATGTTTTTTCTATCAGTTATAATAAAACTATGTCTGAAACTACATAAATGAAACAATGGACCTGGGAAAACAACACTGTAAAATCTAGTCAAGTAAAGTGTGGCAACAGTATTATATTGTGACACAAACAATACAGCACAACAACCAATTAGATATGTATCGAGAATTGAGTCACTAAATAATGGGATACTTCATTAGAAACCCTTAATAGAATAGGACAAGATGAAACAGTATTTTTTTGAGAGAGAAGAAAAAGGTCAGAAATATGTTGCATTTTCCTAAAACTCCCAAACAACAGTACTAATAAATCTAAGTTGGATGGAAATGAAAAAATGTAGCAATAACTCAAAACCTTGAACCCTATAAACTTAACAATTTGGACTAAGCAGCATTTTTCTTTTCAGTTCATTATTAACATAGTTATAAATTACGTCAGATTCAAGGCAAATAAACTGGAAGACAAATCCACGACCCAAAATTTTGGCAGAAACTATTCCTGCTCCATTATTATTTCTGATTTATTGTGCCATAAAGAGGAAATTAAACAGCATCAACATGGATGTGATGCTTAAGGGCCACCGAAGTGAAAAGAAAATCAGAAAAATGTAAATGCTCTAGATTCTGGATTATTGACTACAGCGTCCTACTCTCTTTACTTTCTTTCATGTTACCAAGACCAGAATGGAAACTCTTCTTCCAAAATGGATAGTTTGTAAACAATATAGAATTGTGGATGTCAAATTTTCCCCAGACACATATCTATGTGCTCTTTTTAAATTTATTGATATGTATTTTCAAAGCCAAACTTGTACTTGAAAACATTCCACAACCCATTGGTCTAAACTGCCTTCAAAAGCAAAAGAACTGCCATTAAGAACCAAAATATGAAGAAACATGTTACTGGAATATCCTTAAGATTGATCCAGCAAAACTGTAAGTGCATCCTTTACAGCATTTTTGTCCCATGTAATCATGAATGTCTGGTTCTGATTAACATTATAAAAATTGTGGTCTTTGCTATGATATACAATGATTAGTTAAAAAAAAAAATAGGAGTTTTACTATAGTAACTTCCATACAGAAGGATACTGTGGAGCATTATGTGAAGCCTCTTGCTTACGACACGACATCTCATCCACCTGTAGGATCGACAAGATAGTTTTTACAAATTATTTGGAAATATGATTAAGAAAACAGCTTAAAAAAAGTTAAAACCTCAAATATTTGGAGCGGAGGGTGTCATCACCCCCATAATTATTCCCCCCCAACTAGAGCACTAGATACACATGAAGATATGATCTCTAAAAAAAATAACTGTGCAATAATTTTCAATGTGAATTTACTGACTTTTGCAAATATGCCTGCACATTTAATGTTTATTTTCTAAACATTTAAAGAACATACTGAATACATTGTATGTTGAATATGGCAGAAATAGGCTCTTTTAGAAAAACCTGTTGCTATAGGTTTAAATTTTTAAAATTTTGTTTCACTGTTGACTGTATTTGGCTAAAAATTGGCTTTGTTTGATTTCATATATGCAGTTAAGCTTTTATTTTTCGAGAATATAAAAATGACAACCTAACGTTGGGTGTAATAGGCACAGTTATCTTAATATGTAAAACGAAATACACTGATTCATCCAAATACAATTACTCAAAAATAAAAAGTAAGGTTTTCTTTGCTCTTTTCCTTTGATTAAAAAACTGGGATATCTAAGTCACACAAATGGCCCTGACTTACAAAGGCTGTGACAGAGAAATTTAAAATTAAAGCACATATTACAGCACAGCTATTGTTTATAAAAATCTGTTTTCTTTCCATCAACACATTACATAAGTTACATTATCTGATATCTCTCACTTTCTGTGCAAGCAACAAATATAGAAATCATTCGCATATTATTTACAAATGGAATGAGTCTATGTGAGCTTTCATCTGCAATTAATGCAGAGAATACACAGGGGCTTTTCCAAGAGATCTTATTTAAGCACCATTACCAGGGAAACACCCCATAAAGTAGGCACAGCCAGGTAAACCATTATAAATGCATTCTTCACTCATAGTTCATCTTTTAATTTCCTGCCTGCTGACTTCATAAATGTTGTAAGATCTTCCACAGTTCGTCGACCTTCATAGTCTGTCACAAACACACCATTGTTAAAAAATTTTAAAGTCGGATAACCAAGTATGTTGTATTCATTAGAAAGTGCAGGATTGGCAGTAGCATCTACAGTTGCCAACATTCCATGCACTTTTTCCTGCTTAAGTTGCAAAGCTGCCAAACTATAAGCGGGCTTCATTCTTTTGCAGTGTCCACACCCTGTTGAAATACAAAAAACAGGAACAAATTTTAGTATTGCAAAAATGAGCAAACATCCAGAGATACTGAACATTAAAGTATGTCATAATCTGCAAGCAAATAGTAAATAACATAAAAATAAGACATTTAAATGGTAAAAATTTAGAACTATATTAAAATAATGTTGTAAATATTAAGCAATACTGCAAAATGAATAATTTTAGTTTTAACTGTGCCTCCATTTCACCAACATTCATTGAGGGTACACTAGGCAACATTTTCAAAGGAAAGTGAAGGAGATGAATTTGAGAGTTGATGGAGCTCAGTTTTTTTGCAATAGATGTGCCTAGTATGTACAGAGAGGATAAAACCTGTCATGGTTTACATCTTAATTCTTGAAGTAAGAAGAGGTTTTTACTTCTGATTGCTAATAGAATTAACGGGAAAATTCCTGTTGTTGTTGTAAGTAATAGGTGCCCGGGTTTTTAGGCGCAGAAAATTTGCCAAAGAGATTTCAAAGTAATCAATGCTAGTCAGGTTTGGTAATTTTCATATTAAATGGAGTGACTTAAATAACAAAATCTTAAAAATAAAAAGGCCCACTATAATAATAATAATAATAATAATAATAATAATAATAATAATGCTTAGCTAAAGATTCAAATAGGAGAAGCTGCAATCAAAATCTTAACAGTGTTTCATGAAAGTATTAGCAATAAAAGTGAAGAATTGTTAGAAAGCCTTAAAATATAAACTCAGATGTTATTTGCATATCTAAACACCCAACGAAACAACAGGAATTTTCACACTTATCATATTTTCTAAGAGCAGAGTAATTAAGGAAATATTTATATGTTAATGGAGTCTGCACGTATATGTATATCAGAGAAAATGTACCATAAAAAGCATTAATTAGATTTATCTTGGTTTTGTTTTGAGTAGAATATTACAATGTATGCAATCCATTTAGAGCATATATATAAATAAAATTGTGATTGCATTATATCATTTTTAGCAGCAAATTTGAAAATGTTCATAAAATATCTTGATGTTGCTTTACATTTTGTACATAAACCAACCCAAGAGCAGAGTGGCATTAACTCAGATTATTTAATACCAAGTTTGAGAAAAACATTTTTATATTTTAAAAGAAAGCACTATGAATAAAAGTGTGGAACAAATAATAGAAAAAAACTGTAGGGATCTATTTTGAAAACTAATAATTTTAACATGTCTCTGAGCATATATTTCCTATTATGAACTTTTGCATTAAAAATGAAGATCAAAATATGCAATAACATAAAATTAATACTAGATAAAACCAACGTACAGTATATATGAGAATAATTCCCACACCCGGATTTTAGGTCAGGAGATTTGGAAAGCAAAAATTAAATAAATAAATAAATAAAATTGTGCAGTTGTTTTAAACATTTATATTGAAAACACTAAAGACAACAATAAATTATAAGTTAAAATGTAATGGCATTTAAGAAATATGTTGCATCATAACAATCATTATCACTTGCTGATGAGGAACCTACCAGACTCTGCAAGAAAAAAATGTATATGCCTAAGTCAGCATCTTAAACATTTTTGTTCTATTTAACATAAATAAGTCTAATAAAATGTCATATTTTCATAATTACACACCCTTTATCGATATTCATCATCACTGCAAGGAGATCATCATCAAGGTCACGATCTCTATTCTCCTACAGCATATCATCCTCCGTTCCATTCAGAATTTGAAAATCTGCATTTCTTGAAGCTTCTTTCCACCAATGGTAGAGGAATCCAGTCCCATGCACTTTTCACCCCTTTGCAGATATGAATCACTTCTGGGACCAGGAATGGCAACCTAGTCAGTTCTTCCCTCTTTCAAAACTTTCTATGTGTTTTCTGTAGTATGGTTGCAGTAACTATCCAGAACAAACAGGTTCTTTAAGTAGAGTACTACTCATGGGAGATGTTGCCAAACTTGCCTCACCCAGTCGACTACAAGCACATTGGCCATCCACCCTTTAGGATGAGCTCCATGATGAAGCTCTTAACATTCACTTCAGGAATGCTTTCTTCCACCCGCAGTCACATAGCATAACATGCATCTTTCTTTTTCACCACCGCCATTTCTAATTACCATGCTGGATACACCCTTTTTATTTATTATGTAGTCATGTGGCATTTGATCTGCATGACCAATTTGTGACAGTAAATATTGATTTCTCTGGTGCAATCTAATGATAAATTTGTGGAACTTAACTATCTGCTCTCATAATTTGAAAGGTGAGTTGAGCAATACTCATTTTTCAATGAAAACTGAAGCCATTATGTTGGAAAACAAGCTTAAGCCATCCACCACTAGCTTTAAAACCAGTGCTGGTTATGTTTAGTTCTCTTGCTATTGCTTTCAATTGGCACTTTTCATTCATAACAGCATACCCAAACTGTTTCTTCTCTATAACCCATGTAATAAAATTTGTTCACACTAACAAATGGAATGGATGGAGTTAGTGTGATCCCTCCCGAAACATATGTCCAGTTTGTATGTAAGTGAATGGAGTTAGTGTGAACAAATTTTATTGCATTGGTTTTATATATATATATACACCACTCCGTTATCATCAGCTTCATAAGTACATTTAACTGTGTTTCTTCTCTGTCACACACTCACATGATCTGTTTTTCAATTCTGGAAACTTGGTTTTCAGTCTGAGAAATGCCTGCCAGTTACTGTTCCTCTGCTCAAGGTGCTTTATTTTTTCGCAAGTCACCAATTTGTTCTACCTTTTCATGTTTTCTTTCACTGTGAAAGATCTGTAATGATGTTTCACACTAGGCACCCTGAACATATGCTTTTACTTCAGATAATGCTTGCAAATTACCTATGAAATAACCTATGATGTGGCCTCTGTGCACACAGTTCTCACTTGTAAGGGAAGAAGCCAACTTCTGGATTTTGGTGTGACAGAAGTGTGGTACCAACCCTAACGCAAATATATGTTAATCTGTATACACCTACTGCAAATTTTCTTGTTACCAAAAAGGAGTTTATTACGAAATCATCACAATATATAATACTCTTCTCCTCTCCTCTTCTTTTTCTGCAAGGGTGTAAGAACCTGTTTCATCTTGAACATGTTTTTATATCTCTAGCATAATTTTGGTTGTCCTACTGAAAGCCTTCCATGTTCACTTGCTATAATATTTGTATTGTATTCTGTGAAGTTCCATGCTGTTAATGTGCTTGAACCATTGTTGTTTAAAAGTTTAATTCATCTCTTACGTCAACATTGTGGGTGTGGTCTTTCCTGGTAATTCCCATTACCCATCTTAAAAACTGAATCTCTACAGATTTTATCTTTCTCCCCACCCCTCCTTTTTGGGATATAATTTTCACTTCCATATATCAAAAGGGCATTGCTAGTACTCTGTAAATTTTAACATAATACCTTTCCTTCAAAGTTCTATCAACTATTCCACACATGTTGGAATATTGGAAATTTGTGACCAAATTTATTTCATTATCATTTAATATAACAAATACCTCCCATTCATTTAAATTTTATAATTTTCTTAATTAAATGTACTTCTATTTGACTATTTTTGTTCTAACTGGAAATTTTCCCTCAAGTTCCATAGTTTTAGACTTTAGTATGCATTCTAAATTAAACATTATATGCTGTTGGATTGATTACACATAGAGTTCCCAATCATCCTGATTTGGGTGAAACTGATCAGAATTTGGATGTGTTGTTTTGGGGTAATTTTTTCATGCACAAGGACAGCAAGAATCCAGAAATTGAATTTTTTATTATAATACACCAGTATTTCAGGTGGTGTCATTAATAGTTTCACCACTAAATGGATTCTTAGTCACCTCTTTTAACCCGGAATGCTGCATGGGGTACACCTGGACTCCAGGGAGGCAATTCGCTTCAGTTTCATGTAAAGGAGTAAACAATGTTATAGTTCCACATTATTGAGAGGCATTCTTGCAATGACCTTCAATGTGGTGATATCTTTCTACTGTTTGCTGAGAGTCATAGTGCGGAATTCCTATGCCCCCAGAGTAGCAGAATAGAAGCATCACCATTGTGACCATTCCTGCACATTTTGGGTAATCCTCAGCTGTTTTTGTAATTAAAACAACAAATTAAATTAAAATTTAATTTTATACACAATTTTATAATTATTATTATTTTCATTAAGACTATTCCCATATTTTATTATCTTATTTTATTATTATGTTTTATTTGTCCTAAACATTTCTTCAAAAGAAACATTCAGTGTAACAAATGAATAAGTATAGCAAGAATGATTGAATGATTCCTTCATGAACTGGACTCTGAAGATGAGGGAAGGAATTCTGAAGATTCAGTTAGTGCTAATTTTTGGGAGGAAAGTGAATAATGAGAATTTACCAGACTCTCCATTACCTTCAGTTACACTTTGTATTGAACTATCATCACCAGTTTGTGATTCTGATAGTGTTGATGAGATATGTGTAGAAGAGCCAAACAATGAACATATAATGCATGTTCAGAAAGTAACCATAACACTTAAAGAGAAAAATGTTTCAGATGATCTGATAAGAAAAAGAAAACTCATTGTACCCCCAGTAGAAATTTGGCACTTCCTTGCCAAGAGGAATGGGGCATAATTTCAAGTTAAGAAACATGGAAACTGTGTTTTATTGAAGAAAATTTGGATTGTTTAACTATATTCATCAATAAAGAAATAGCAATTAACATCTTCAATATAAAGCTGACAGAACTGAAGATGATGATTTAGAATGTGTAACGAACTTGAGGCCATCATATACCTGAGTCAAGAAAATTAAGCTTTGATAGGTCCTTTATATGATTCAGGGGTTACGAAAATGCAAGGAGTATTCACAAAAGAACTTTTTGATAAAGTTTCTGGTATACCTGTATTTTGAGCAACAATTGCAGAATCTTGTTTTAGATTTTCTTTAAATTGCCTTCGTTTCAACAAGGAAATGAGCTGAGAGAAAAAATATTATAAACTCGCAGCTTCCGGAGATGAGCTTGAAAGAACCCTCTATAAAATGCAGGCATACAACATTCCTTCAGAACACATTATAGTTGGTTTTAGGGGTAAATGTCCCTTTAAAATGTACCAGACAAATATGGCATCAAAATAGTAATGTGCTGTGGAACAAAAATATTTTATATATTGAATGTAGAGGTGTACACAAGGAAGGGGTCAATGTACAACTGCATTACAATAACTTGAGTGCTATTGTGAATAACTTTTGACATCATTCCATAAGAAATTCAGCAATGTTTCAGTACAGCGATGAACTAACCTATCCTATTGTCCATCTAAAATGGAAGTCACGAAGAGTAAACAATGCAAATGTGTGAAAATAGCATTTCTCCATAGCACAAATGCACAAGAATACCAGGCAGAGGTATAGGAAGTAGCACTAGGTGCATGTGCCCTATCCTATCAAACAATGACGAGGTGTACCTTCAGGGGCAGACAGTTGACTGCCAAACTGCTGTGCAGTATGCATCCTGTGTCTGCAGACAAGGATGTTTGGGTGATGGTGTTGGAACAGTGCTTATGCGATGATAGGCACTGGACACTTGTGGAATTAGAGCAAACAGGAATTCTGGCAAAAAACAGTGCACTGAATTTTATGGAATGCTCTGAACATACAGAAAATGTGTACAAAATGAGTGCCACATCAACTAAGTGAGATGTAAAAGTGGACTCGCTACAAAACATGTCGCATCATCTGGCAAGATTTCAGGAAGAAGGAGATGTCATGTTGAATCACATCATTGTAATTATGAAAATAAACGAAAACTCAAGCGACAGTCCAGGGAATGTCATCACCCTGGGTCTCTATGCAAACACAAGTTTCACCAAACTCCTTCACCAACAAAAAGTCATGATCTTTTTTTTTTTTTTTGATTTGATTTATTTACGGATGCTCTTTAACATTACAGATCATCAGGGTCCCATTCTATTCAGGGCATGAAACGGCAAACAAATTTTGCTCAGAGGCCTCTTCTTTCAGGCTTAAGATTCTTTTTTTTCCTGTCGTAAATGTACAACACAGGATCCACGGCTTTACTTCCCTTCCGAAGGAAGTCATTTTTATGCCCAAAAAAATCCATCAATCCTGGCCAGGTTTGAACCTGCGACCTTGGGTTTAGAAGGCAAGTATGGTTACCACTATACTACCAGGACTGACGATCATTCTGGTATATGACAGTCAAGGTGTACTTGCAATCATCCAGTGTGTGAGGGGACCACTGTGAATGCCCATATGCACCAAATGGCCAGAACTTTTGACCAATGCCATTATTCTCTATGTGTTACAGCTCACACACAATGGAAGTTATTTTACACCAGTCATATTCTCCCAATCTTAGTCCCTGTAGTCTCATCCCCAAAATGAAGCAGCCATTGCATGGGAAACATTTTGCTAACAAACACCGGACATTTTGACAGCATTTCAATGCAAGATGGCTCACACTAACAACTCACATGCAGTAGATGGTATTCAGTGCCTTCCCCATTGCTGGCAATGAATTGTCAATGTACTTGGAGACCACTTCAAAGGCTGCTAAATACTGTGGATTACCTGGGAGACTTGTCCTATGACAGATTTGCAAACCTGTTTAAGTAGTTGTGTGTAACTTTTGCTCATGCCATAACAAACCAAGTTGTCTGGCTGCCTGTGTTTTACTTCTTCCCTATGAGGGGTGCCTATATCCAGCAATACATTGGTGGCACCACTCAGCAGTGTATGCCATATACTTTCAATGATATATCTTAGATTTTATGTATTGTCCCTTGTTTGCGAGAAAAAAAAAAGTTGTCAAGACTTATGACATGACTCGCATATATAAATGCTTCAAGAGTGAAGAAAAATAAAATTATCTTCATTAGAGAAATGTTACTCCACAATGAACAGATTTTTCAATAGTTTTAAAGAAAACACAAACAGATAAAACACACTAAAACATTCAATGTTTCATTCAAAGCTCTTTTTCAAGAACAAACACTTTGTAAATAAGAAAATTGATATAAATAACATAAAATAATATATATTATAATGTTAGTAATTAACACTTATATGGCTAATCAATATGATTAAATTTAGATTTTCCATATGCAAATGAATGAAGTTCTTTATACATTTTTTGCTAATGGCCAGTTTTCTTGTTTTAAAACAGTATTTGTCTGTTTTAATCTTAATTATATTGAATTTGTTTAATAAATATTCCACCATTTGGTTTCCACTTTTGGTTTGGTTTCAGGGGAAAGAAGATCAAGAGAAGAGGGAAATGATATATTATCATAAATATACCACTAACACATAACACTAACTCTATCCAAACCATCCAAAATACTGAAGAATAAAGAAGATTGAGAAAAGGTGTGATAGCCACTATAATAAAGTACACACTGCAGAAGGTGGAGAAAGAATGCAGGCTGGAGGGGAGATAAGGGTCACGAGGAAAGGAGGAGCCAGGGGTAGAGCAGTTTGAAGAGAAGGAAATGGAGATGATGAAAAGTGTTTAAGTGATTAGTGAGTCAGTAAAGTGAGTGCTAAGTTGTAATGGAAATACTAGGTAAGATATATAAAAGAGAAAACCAGTAAACAGTTAGTGATGAGTAGTGAAATGATTTAGTGAATGATTATTACAGTAAAGTGAAGTGCAGTGTAGTGATTGAATAGGAAGAGTAGAAATTTACTTACAGCAAAAGTTTTAATGTACTAAGTGAACCAAGTAGGGTAGCATAAAGATTAGTCTATATATCATATTGTAAGGATAAGAATACTTAAAGAGAAATAATATTTGAAACAAATAAAGAATAGTGAATATAGAAGATGGAACTAAAAAAGTATTTAATAGAAATTGTAATTTTCTTAGATAGCTAGGGTTTATTTTAGTTTAGGTCGTTAGCTGGCTACCAGCTACTGGTTATTTCACTGGTTGCTTTATTTATATAACTATAATTATAGCTTATGATCTGTAAAATTATCTATAGTGGGAATTAACTGATTCATAAATGATAACATTTGGAAATATACGTCCCAGTATAGGCAACAAGGTGTTAATATTGCAGATTTTATTTTATATTTTTTTTTATTTTTTATTCGGTTTCCACTTTCATATTTGGAAGAATCTATTATAATGAAGCAGTCTAAGTTTATCATGGGCTGTCATCAGTGCCATGAAGTTTGCAGTTAGCCTACTTTTGTTACTCTTTGAATATTTTTAGATTCAACTAAGACTTTTACAGGCCTCTGGAGTGTTCAAGTTTAGTTTCCAGAATTTAATTATTTATGCTTTAGAAAACCAAGCACAATTATGTATGCTGGTTCCCTTATTTTATGGAGAATTAGTATTTTATCAGCTTTCTCTCTCTCTTAGACTTCAATTCTTTGTCCAGGTCTGTAAGCATTTGGACAATATATTGACCATACAATACCAATTAGAAAAAAACCATTTTAAGCATTCATCCTCATTACTGACAATCCAATACAATCCCCAGGAGACATTTGCATCCAAAGGACTTCAAGGATTTCCTTGCACTTTGTAGTCTCCATAATTAGAAATGCCTCCACATTTTTACACAATAAAATAAAAAAATGGCTCTCCTGCTCTGAGGTGCATCCCAATGCTGCTTCTTTCTACTTTAGCTCTATAATCTAGTTTTCCCAGCGCTTATGAAGGAAAAGATTCTCCTAATGTCTGCTGCATATCACTATGAATTTCTTTCAGTACATTTGCTTAAAACTGTGGTTTATTACTCTACAACATTATAAATTTTCCATTAACAGTATTAATTTAAGATTCCTGGACACACACAATATTAAAGCTAAAAATATGAAGTTTCTATGAATAAAGAGTCATATGTGAGAATGCACACATTACCAGTGAAGTAATTTGAGTTATGGGCTGGACAAGCATTGCTATATACCGGGAGAAGTCAGTTGTCAAGGCCATATAATTTGCAAGTAGCAGCTTATAATTAGTTTGAGGGAGGCTCTGTCTGCAAGTTGTTATGTACTTATGTGTTACATGTGCTTTGCACTGTGTGTAAATTGTGTACTCATTTTCTTTATTAGTTATGCCACTACATAAATACAGTCTTGAAGAACAGGTTTTTATATGTGAAAATGAATTCTTGTGGAGAAGTGGTAAGGTGATTCGCAAGAAAATACACTGGCAATGATATTCCAGAGAAAATGTTTGCCAAAATGTAATGAGAGACAGAACCTTTAAATGACAAGAAACATATTTTGAACTTTTATGTTCTTATAAAACAAAAGTTAGTGAAAATAAAGGAATTTCCCATGCAGATGTCTTCAACATATTGCCACTGAGGGGCAGTATTAAGTAGCTACACTCAGGTGGCCCATAACTCAAATAAAGTCATATATATTGCTAAAAATATTTCAGGCACCCTTATGCTGAGTATGAATTGAATTAATACAGTACACTATTAAAGGATTCTTAAGAAAGTGATTAAATTAAAGGAAGACGACATTTATGGAGATAATAGTGAAATGTGTAGTTAGTGGAAAGTAGTACCTATTACAAATATAACCAGGGTATTAAGATCATAAATAACAAGCACTCTAAGAACAATTGCACAAATTGTAAATGTTAATGTCAAAGAAATATGTAGAATAAAGCATTCATTCATTCATATTAAAGGATACCCAATGTTAAGAATATATGGCAAAGCTTTAATACAAATAATTATCATTCAGGTAAGAAATTAAACATGGGGCAACACAACAAAATATAGAATGCAAATTCATTACCATAATAAAAATTACTTCTGGCTCTTAAATGTAAAATATTAATACTTACAAGGTGCATAAAACATAACCATTATGGGGTCACCAAAATTAATGGTTTCCTTGAAATTGTCTTCTGTCAGATGAACCAAGTTCTCCGAGCCCTCAAATGTACCCCATTCTTCCTTAGGCCCTTCTTCTTTGCTTTTACTTGCTGCTTCCACAGATGGAACTCCAAGGGGATCCTTCATAAAATTAACAAAATCTGCTTCCTGAAATATAACAAAATTTGCAGTTTCAAAAAGCTTGCATATTCATAGTGAAAAAAAGTTGCACATACATATCCCAGCACAGTTTTTCGAACAGTGACATCTCACTTTCACTTTTCAAATTTGCATTAGTAAAATAATTTCCAGAAATGAGTTTCATTTCAGGAATGTGTAAAAACATGCTCTTTTAGTTTGATGCACTCAACAGCACAGTTCAAAATTATGCATTCTATTTCCCTCACTCTTTCTCTTACTGCATTGTCGGAAACAATAAATAATTAAATTTGCATTTACCACTTTTGATGGCTTCTATGGAAAATTTTGCCTCCCAGTGGCTAGTAAACAAATGAGTGGTTTAAGACCTCTCTTATTCCTTTCCCAATAAGCCCACTATATCAAGGCAAAGAAAGACAAAAGTTCTTTGATGTTTTCATGAAAAGAACTGGTATTAAGCTAATTTGTATCGGGGCAGCTTATTTGGAGGCTGCAAAAGCACAGCTTTTATGGTGAAAAATAAAAGTGTTTATATACTTCATTTTGATATACATGCATGAATAAATGTATAAATTTTATTAAACAATGTCAGTGAAATAAAAAAAATAAATAAAAATTAAAAATCTTTTTTTATTTTTTTTATTTTTAAGGTTTCTCAATTAAATTATCTTTATAGTTTTTACCATTAGATAACAAACTAAACTGTTGAGTTCTGAAATTTTCTACTCACAAAAACAATAATATATTGTGAAATGTCATTATAATGAAATCTGTGCATCAATTAAATTAATTTCTTACAGTAAAATTTTGTTATATTGAAATATTTTTGTTTTGAATGAAATCAGCATGCACACCTACCCTTGCATAACATTCAATCCAAATAATAAATCCAATTTCATTCTCCAAAATGTATTCCATTTGTTGGGTAAATTGGCTATGAAACCCTGAGGAAAAAATAGCCCTTAACATGATTTTGTGTTCCATTCTGAAAATTAGTTAGTAAGTTCTCTATATGATTGGGTAGTTTAAAATATTGATAAAAAAGTTAATTGTACTTATGTTCTGTTAACTTCTGCATATTTTGAATGTAAGCCCAAAAAAGTCCCATAAAATAAAATAAAGCCTAACAGGTACTGCATTTCAAGAATACTCCATCCTGTTAATTTCAACTTTGTAATTCTTGTCTGAACCAAATAAAGTAATTGATATAAACATGGTGTGCTGAATCTAAAAATTGATTTAGTTTATATATTATTATTATTATTATTATTATCTGTGTGCTAATGATCTTGGCAGTTTTGCACCCTTTAAGCCATAATCATCATCATTATTTAAGTCATAATCATTATTATTATTATTATTATTATTATTTTTATTATTATTACAAGAATTTTTATCCAATTGCATGTGGTTTTATTAAAAAAAACAAATTTTTAGCATACAATTTCTGTATATAAGCCTCTTAATACAACAAATTTATATAATAGAGAAAATATGTTGAAAACAGTGCTTGTATAATATCCAAAGTGTTCACAAATATTAACCTTGATACCTTGTCTCAAAACTCTTTCTCTTACCAAATTATTATATCAGTCACTGTGTCCTTGTTTCCCACAACCACATTTGCATTTACATCAACAAAGTATTTCATAATCACATTTGCAGTCATGTTAAGATATCATGCATAAGTATCCAATCATTTACTGTTTCTGGGTCAATGCTTGATATTTCATTTTCTTGGATATCACTTCCCAAATGAACTATGCTTGTATCCGAAAGTTAAGCATAATTAAGATACAAGGACATATTTCCTTAAGGATGACAGAATGGTTGCAGAACAAAGTAAAAGTGAACTACAACACATTTTGATATAAAAGTATCCAAAACATCTAATTCAAATGTTCTGATTGCAAAAATACACACTGAAAAAATTTAACAAAACCTGAATACCTCTTCCATAGCAATAAAACAGTTAATAGGGGATGCAGTAACCCCTAACTTCTACACATACTTCATAGGTATGCTCTGTATAAGATGGTTCAAGAGCTTTACTGGCAGCAGATTCCATTCCTCACAAAGATCTGTGCAAGGTCTGGAAATGTCCTTGGAGGAGGTTGATAGGTTGCAACTCTTCTCCCTGATGCATCCCTAACATGCTTATATTTGGAGACCTCGCTAGCCAATCCATGCATTACATACTGTCACCTGAGAAATGAATCTACCAGTTGAGCTCGATGCAGACTGTGTTATTGTCCATGAAAAGTAAGTCTGGGTCAACCACACCTCTGAAAGGTTGAACACGTGGTTGCAGTACCTCATTTCTGTACCTCTGGGCATTAACAATATTTCTCCAATCACATCGAAGATGTGTAGTCTGTATGCTCATTCAACATACTGCTTCCCCACATTGATAAAACTGCCACAGGTGGCCGAGGTCTTTAAGGCGCGGACTCGTGAGCTGGAGGTCTGGGGTTCGAATCTCTCCAGGTTGACTGACTGAGGTTTTTTCCAGGTTTTCCTCAGACCTCATAACTGGCAAATGCCGGAGAGGTACCCTAAACTTAGGTCTGGAATGTTTCCTTCCTTAAAAAAAAAAATACTTTCCCAATATATCATTTCATTTCATGTATCACCAGTGTTCACCATCTGTGGTGCCTCAGTAGTAAAAACGGGCATTAAACACCATTCAAAAAATAAAACACTGATAAATCACCACCACCAAACTGGTCTTTTTCCATGATTGTCCTGGGATTATAGACTAACACATTTCCACCAGAATAATGTATGATGAAAAAAATCATTCTGTAAACTGAAGTGGGATTACCTGTGAAGAGCACATTCCATTTTATGTTCCTTACTCCACAATAAACAGGCCTCTTTCTGCACTATAGTGAGTGGGACACACAATACTGGATGTCTGGTATATACACTACTACTCTGAGCCTGCAATACACACTTTGTTGGGAAATTGCAACTCCTGCAGTGGCTGTGAACTCTGCAGACAATTGTCTTGCAAGCATCCTTCAATTTTGTTTTGCAGTTAATGCCAGATGTCGATTCTGTTGTGGAGTGGTTACTCTTGGTTGACCCTGTATCGACTTATAATGACATCTGTTTATCGGAAATTTTGCCAAAGTCTGGAAATGACACTTTTTGATACATTCAAGGCTGCTCAGATTTTGGTCTGTGTCTGACTTGTTTCAAGGTGTCTGATTATTCTGCCCTTTAAAAAGGGTCCAAATGGCATCTTTGTGACATTTTATTATAAACTTAACCAAAAGGCTGAGTTCTGCTCACAATGAGAGGATATACAAGACAGAGAGTATGGATCTAATGCACTGGTTTTATTTATCTTTTAGTCACAGACCTACTTGAAGTATGGAGTACTCTTTTTCTATGCAGAGAAAACAATTAAGTTTCATAGGTAGATATTTATAGTGACTGTTCACTTTTCTTATTACCATTTTACCAAATCCCTGACTATGCTACGCTTTTGAACACTAATGCAGTTTATTTAGAAAGCGATATCTAAGAAAATAAAATGCAAAGCAAAAGTTTTATGCATCTTGTAAGTGCTAATATTTTAAATTTAAATTTCCATGAACCATTTAATATTTTCAATGTTTCAGATATGCTAATGCCATCATCACTACCTAAGGCAATGTTACCGAGTATCACATCACAAATGCCTAATGGTATTGCTTTACTACATCAATTACTCCCTGATCCAGAGGTGTAAGACTGAGGTGCTGTTAAGAGACCAAGAAGACAATTTGCACATGCTTCTTGTGCCAAGGCTCACAGCTGTAAGATGAACAGTTCACCAACTAAGAGCAGGATCTTGTACTTTACTGCTTTCATGCAGCACTCCAGACATAATCAACAATTTGCAAATATCAAAGATGTAATGCAGGCTTTAATATCATGTTGATACTAACAGGTCAGAAGTATCTTTGTGTTTTATAATTCCCAGCAAATAATGGCCACAGTAAGTCTATCCTTGTATGTTGTAGTTTGGAAAGAATGCTATACATTTTTAGAAGATTTTCTCTTCAACATTTTTCCTTGAATTCAGTATCAATTTATGCAAATAATACCATTTCATCAGCATTATTAATATCTTCCATGAATAATCTACTAATGTTGCTGCTAATTCCTCCTGTATCCATGAGGATGCCACTTCTTGTGGAGCATCTTTCACTTCAGATAAACATAAATGAAATGACCAAATGCACTATATGAATTTGTGGGTAATCTGAATGCATTATAGTCTACCAACAGAGAAGAAAGTCTTGTGGAGAGAAATGCTGTGTGTTACTTTTCTGTTGTTGTGAGGTTATTTTCAATTGTTTATACTGCAAATTCCTGTTCAAGAGGTACTGATGAGTGTCAAAAGTTTTACACAACAATCATTTCAATTTTAACTGAGTATAACCATTGCAGTGAACTAATTTCACTTTAGCATGTGAAAGGTGGATAAGCAGTCTGCACCCTATCAACCATATTGCCTTCATCTGTTTCATTTCTCCCACTGCTTTGGGAGATATGATGTGCTGTTACGGCAGAAGATTTGACACATTTTTCAAAATATCATCAAAAATAATGATCACAGCTCATAATCATGGGTAATGTATGGGGCTTTCCCTTTACAGTGATTATGCCCACCTTCTACAGCCATCACAATGTGGGCCCAAGAGGAACTTGATAGCACCATATAAGCAATTTGGGATATAAAAGTTTGATTAGGCAAGCTGCTGGGGAAAATTGAACATCCCAGAAAAAAACCCTTTGCCACCTATGGGTAACAAAAATTATGTAAAAGGATGCTTAGATTAGGCACTGTACTTAAGTCTAGATGCTGAAAAAAAAATTGTTATACACATTAAGGCATTGCAAGCAGTGGGGTTTTGCATCTACAGCAAAAAAATTAAAAAAAATCACTTTTAATCTAGCAAAACCAATGGATGTGTAACATAAATTTAATAAAGAAAATGTGGTTGCTGGACAGGATCGGAATTGTACTTGAATAATGTAAAGATGTTCATGTCTGCAAATTGGTGAAAAGAGGTGAAAAATTATAATTATAACTTGCTGCAATGCAGAAGGATTTTTTTTTTGCTTGCTTATTATATTTTTAGAGGAGTCAGCAAAGGCAGTTTGGTTGGAAAATATGCCATTGGGTTATAAACAAATAGATAAATCAGCTGTGGCAGCACATTTTTGGAATGAAAACCATGAAATAGAAAAAGGCATCAAGTTATTAAAAAATATTCAATAACCAAAAGAACTAAATATATGGGAAAGGATTTATATAACTATTGATAGATTTTGAGTTATTTATGGACTGATTTGAGAACCATTTCCTCCCCAGAAAGAAATCAGGAAAGTGCCTACTAATTCTGGACTGGCATAGTGTACATATCAACTTGTCATATGTGCTACAGAAAGCAGCTGACAAAGACATAATCAATTTATGCTTGCAAAGCAATATTTACACCACTATAGAGAGCACTTTTTGGAGCTATCAAATTCATAAAGGTCGTTATGAGGAATTTTTATTTTTGATAGTGTTTAATGCCCATTTTTATTACTGAGATACATAGGTGGTAGGCACTGATGATACATGAGAAAAAATCATAAACTGGGAAAGGATTTATTTTTTTAAGGAAGGAAGCATTCCAGGCCCAAGTTTAGAATACCTCACTGGCATTTGCCATTTATGAGAACTGAGGAAAGCCTGGAAAAAATCTCAGTCAGAGATGACAGTCCTGGCAGGAATCATACTCCAGCTCACGAGTCCATACTTTAAAAACCTTGGCTACCCCTGTCAGTTGTTATGAGGAAAGGGGAGCTGCTAATCCAAAAAAGAGACCTGAACGTCAACACTTTGGCAAGCTCTTAATTAAAGCATGGTCATGCACAGATAATTTCCAGATAGGAGTATCAGGTTTCCACCTAAATAGGAGCTTTTCATTAAGCTGATGTTATTCCTAAACACAATTTACTTCTATCTATTCCTTCCAAGGTGCCACCAACTCAAGAGTACTGAGAAGTGTAATGTTGAACAGCCATCTTCAGTAATCAGCGAATGTTCACAAACTCCATACCTGCTCCTTTTGAGCCCTTAACTTCCTCTTTGACAGATGTCATCACTCCAACAAAAACCCTTAACATGATCTCACTAATTCCAAAACCAGGACCAAGCACAAAGACTGCTAGAAAACAATTGGCTGCATTGCTCACAGATTTGGAAACAATTCTTGTAAAGCAACAAAATAAATTGGAAATGGAAAAGAGAAAGAAAAGGCACAAAAGAGGAAGCAAATTGCTTTGAGTAAGACATGTCAAGGGGGGATGTAAAACTCCAAAAACAATTAGAAAATTTCTCTATGAATTGTGAACATGCTCCAAATTAGATGATGAACAATCTGTGCTGCTGCCTTATAATGATGATAAATTGGACAAAGAAAATAAAAGTTTTGAGTGTCTTGAACTTTACCAAGAAAGAACTTTCAAATCAGATTGGATTCAATGTATTTATGGTTGCATGAAAGTTGCTTAACATATAAAGAAAAATACTGTTTACGTGGCAGGCTAGAGAACATATAATATTATTATGATGGATGATGAACTTTCAATGAAAAGCTGCTTGCTTCCCTCTTCAACATTCATGCTACTGTCTTTTCACAAAGACCTGGATTTCCTTCAACATTTAATCAAATCAAGCTGTACAATGTAGAACTATTTAAGTTCAACAAGCAAACACATCACATAGCTGATGACATGCAGAACAAATTCAAGCTTTAAACATGTATGATGACCAGAATAATAATTATTATTTCTGATTTATCCTTGTATTTTAATCACCAAGGTGTCCTATATAATCCATAAAATAAAACTGCCTTACAATGGTTTCATTTCATAAACTCTTATAAGCCATAACACAATCAACAGATTATTTTCCACTTCAGAAAAGTATACAAGCAAAACAAATGCATTAAAAGTTTATACCTAGGTTATTTTCTTATTCCATAATATCTGTACCACCAAAGAAATACACTATAATTACTTAAAACAATGACCAATCAAGTATTACCTTCATCTGTGCATATACAGTGATAAAGAAATCACATATAAACATTTTCACTGTTCTATGGAAGCAGCACAACAAACTGCTAGCACATCACAGAACTTTATGATGTGCTATTTTAAGGTTTAACTTGGACATGTGCCATGATGATCCATTCTACATGCTGGTTTTATTTCTGTGCAACAACAATGTACAATCTATAAAGTTTTTGCAAATGATACTAAGATTCTAATTATGTGAATAAAATTTTGACTAAAAAAAAAAAGTATTAGTCTGATCTCTAGGTTTTTCTTCTTTCTCCTAGTGTGTTTTGTTTTTAATATAAAGTACTTTTTAATATAAAGAACTGCCTTTCAGGTACTAACTTATTTCTTCTTCATGATTTATAAAATGCCTGAAATTACCTCTAAAATACATATGCATCAACAGCTATTTTTCTTAACAGGCCTTCAAACATAATTTTAAAAAAATGTATGTTCAGCTTAAAATCATACCAAAATTATTCAGTTCAATATTTTAGTAGGTAGGAAATACTCTGTTGCTTAACTGAAAATAAAAACATTGCTTTTATCAAATATATTGCATATATATATGAATTTAAACAACTTTGACACTCCGGAGGTGCAACCCTATAAAATTTGAAACATCAAAAGTATATATATTCCTACCACAACCATATTATGTCAACAGTATTTTGCAATAATTAGGTTCACTTATGCACTTAAAGACAGCAATTTATTCTTTCTTAGCTTATATAGCTGGCATGACTCATTATTGATTTATGGATAGTAATAAGATAATACAAAATTGTTGTCTTTACAAAAATTTCCTCTTGGATTTATGACTTAGCATAATTGCACATTTACTTAAACATGCTATAAATTTATGCGCATTCCCCTCTTTATTCCATTTGCCTAAACTGTTAATTTGTTACCTTGGTGCTACAACTGGCATAGCCTACTATATACAAATACACATTTTGCATTTTGTATTTTATCTGATTCTTTGGCATTTAATTAAAGCATCAATTGTCACATACCAGAGGTAAAGTTAATTATTAGTAAAACATATTCATATTATATAAGTATTATACCATTTAAAGAACAATTGTAAGGGCAAACTTTTTTACATTGCTTCTAAAATCTTTCTCCTCTTCCTTCAACCAATTTTCATGCAACTGACTGAACGAAGATGTTTAATACAAATTTCTTTAATTAATATCACTGTATGATTGAGTTGAACTACACATTCTTTTTAGCTCCATTTACTTGTTTAAATTTAGTACATGTTTCATGAACAATGGTTTATGAAGCATGTACTAAATTTAAAGAAGTAATTGGAGCCAGTACGATTGTGTAGTTAGACTCAATCATACAGTGATATTAATCATATGATTAGCTCTCTGTAAAAGTTTCAATTAGCATTTCAATTTAAAACAAATTTCTTTATTCACTGTGAAGTAAGTGGAGATTGATAATAGTTCATTTCATTGCATTCCAGGGATTTAACCTACTACTCAAAACTCTATCATTTGTCCCCATGAGACAATCCTAGTGGTGCATAAAAAAGACTACTAGAACAATAAATGGAGTTAGAAAGAGAACAGTATGTAGAAAGTTACTTACAACCATCTTATGCTTTGACACCCTGACATTTATGTTGCAGAATTACAGAAATTTACATAATACAACATGGAGGAAGTTGCATTAAATTCAGGATATCATAATTATACTGCCTCATAAAAACAAAATTTGCACATATAGTTACTGTAGAACCGAGATTGGTAAGAGCTATACAGTATGAGGGTTATCTTTTAAATTTTTACAAATGAGTTAGATGCTATTGAGATATGTCATGAGTATTTTTGCAACAATTGACATTTGTTATATTGTGAAAACAGTTCCAGCTTAGAAATTGATGTAGTTTTTTTACAATAAGTATTTAAACAAAGCAATTTTGCGAAAAAATGGAAATTTGAAGTGAAGGTTTTCATTGGATGATTTTTATAAGATTTTAGGCCTAACTCAACAACAATGCATAGAATTGCTTCATTCAACTTTTGGCAATGAAGCACCATCAGAAAACACTATTTACAATTGGTTTGCAGAATTTTGTAATGGTCTTGCATTCGTTAGCAATGAAATTGATTAAGGGCAACCAAAATTGATTTTCATTCCAAAGAACATCAATGCTGTGCCCAACATGATTGAAGAAGGTCGGCATGTGACTAACAGTGAGATAGAGACATCCTTAAGCATATCAAAGACTGCAGTACATTCGGTTTTGCATGAGATTTAGTTGTGATTGATCTGTTATTCCACATAATTTCACCAAAGCTCAAAAAAACACTCATGTTAATTGGTGTAATGAAATGCTCAAAAATGTCCATCGAGGTACTACAAAATCTGTATACAATTGAAATACATGACGAAACTTGGATATATTCGTATAACTGGAAACTAAGCAACAATCCTGATTGGGTGTTCTAAGATGAACTGAATCCCACAAATGTAGTTTGATCACAAAGCACTTTCAGAAAATGTCCTTTATTTTTTCTGTTGTATTGCACATGTTGCTACCATTCCTTAACAGGATCAAGGAACAGTTAATGCTGAATGGTATACACCTATTTGTTTGCCAGAAGTCATTAACAAAATCAGGAAAAAAAACCAAAATTGTCACATCATTCATCATGAGAATGTCAGCTCTCACACATGTCAAACAATTGATTATTTAAGGAGAAAAACATTGAATTAATGTCTCATTGTCCGTTTTCACCTAATTTATCACCTAACGACTTCTTTTTGTTTCAAATAAAAGTGCATGGACAGTGATTTTCATCACCTCAAGATGCTGTTGAGGGGTTTAAAAACTATGTTTTTGAGATATCAACTTCAGAGTGGAAAAAATGTTTTGAGAATTGGTTTGAACAAATACAAAAGTGTATACATCTTAAAGATGATTATTTTGAAAAGTAATAAAACATTTTGTTCAAAAACAATATTTTTCTTTCCTAGTTTTTGTAAAAATTTAAAAAGGTAACCTCATACCTTATTCACAAATAGCTTCTACAACAAATAAAAAAGCATCAAATGTGAACAAATATTAAAAGAAACCAAGATCCTTCCAACAGTTGCATGTCTTTCATTCAGTGAGTGAATATTTGTGAATATGAGGGTTACAATTAAATTTGTGAAATTTGAAGAAATTGTGAGCTTTTCTGTTGGAAGCACTGAAAGAACATGTCTTAATTAGTAACCATGCTTTTGCTGTCTGAGGTTTCTAAAATGAAGGTGACTCGAGATAACTTTTATGTGATGAATTTTCATGATAATAAGTGCAAACTGATGCTACAAGAATGCCTGGCCAACAAGAATAAGCAAATATCTTATTACAGAAGATGTTGAAAATGTTGTTCTGGTACATCCATATGTTTCTGGAATCTTTTTAGAAAAATTGCCATTCATACACTGGTTCATCTTTTGAAACTGAGTCAGTTCTAAACTTGAAAGAATGAAAGGACAATGTTATTCACGAAGACAGCTAGGCAACTTTCTATAATGTTTTTTGAAATGTTAATGATGAAAGTAATTGATCTATACTCAATACAGGGTGCAGTGCAATCCGGTCAAATTAAACAATTTTTTAATAAAATGTTATTAGGCAAAAAATTAAAATTACAAAACATCCTTTTGTATGTCAGTTGTGTGATCTGTCCAGAGTAAAAAGTATTGGATATAACCCTCCTCCCTCAGCCACAATGATCATCTCCATCCTTTAACTGAAGTGCTCACATGCTCTCTGTAAAACAGTGCTGTACCTATTGGCAATGCCAATTTGATAGTACTGTGTAAAGATGCCACATTAGGGTGTCTGGACTTGTTAGTAACCCTTTCAATTATGCACCAAACATAATAGTCGAGGAAGTTCAAATCAGGGCTATGGGGGCCCAGAATTCTTTAGACCAGAACCTGTCCATGTTATTGATCAACCAGTTTTGCCTCTAAATGGCTCATATGTGCCAGTACACCTGATGAAATATATACCACCTTCCTGAGGCCACAGTTTCCATCCATGGTTTCACATTCATCAAAACACTTATATAAATTTCTTCCATGAAGTTTACCCCATCTGAAAGAAATGCAATAACATGATATCACCCTTACTGCACAAGACACCAAGCATTTGAACACTGGCTGTAAATTTCATTCTAGCAATAATCAGGACATCCCTGGGGTCGTAGGCAAGCTAGCAATCATTCCTCTTGTTGATCTTCAGTAAATTTATTTTCATTAGAAAAGAATCTGATGCTTTGTTTTTTTCAACAAATAAAATAGCAGGTTGCAGCAAGCATTGTCTAGCAGCCCCCAAGAGCATCTATCATTCCTTCATTGTATATGACTTATAACGTAGATTCTCCTCTGCATTCCAGCACATAGTTCACTCACTGACATCCAACACTGATGCCAATTTCCTTAAAGAATGCCCTAGGTCCTCTGAAATCAACTTCTGAGCACTTTCCAGGACTACCAGAGACAATGTCACATGTTCTCTTGAATGATTCTTTCTCAATGGGTTAGTGGCACCTTTACAGAATTCTTGGAAGCATTATTATGTTTAACAATGGTGTTGCACTCAGTTGAAGTTGATCTCAGATACCTGAAGAACCAAATTATTTCAGTCACCGAATACCCAGCTTGAATTTTGATAATTGCAGTTCTTCAGCTGTATTCTGCACTTGTTCACAATAGTTTAGCCATTTTGAGGTTATGGCTGTTTACTAGAAGCATGTGGTTTTCACAAACACCGATGACCTACAGGAGAAGTATTAGCTTAGGTTAAGGTTAGTGTGTGTATATATGAATTAATTTCAAATTCCATTAGATATAAAATATAAGAGGAGCAATAACATTCGCAGTTTGCAACCAAAATGAACAAGTATCCATACCAAAAACTAAAGAAATGTCCCAAAAGAGGAAAAATTTTCCATTGAGAACATCGACCAACCGATCGACTCACGCACGCACACACACACACAAAATCATCACATTCTCCTTGCAAACCATAGAACTGATAAAAGTCATGCTTTCTTGGCTGCAAGATGGAAAAGAAGTCATTAGCAACACTTCAAATTAAAAAATATCTTATACAATTTGGAATATATGCAAAACTTATATACATGCCTTTTCCCATATAATTATCATTTCGTCGGTCCTGGTGGTGTAATGGTTACTATACTTGGCTCCTACACCCAAGAACGCGGGTTCGAACCCGGCCAAGACCGATGGATTTTTTCGGGCGTAAAAATCCTAAGTATGGCTTCCTTCGGAAGGGAAGTAAGGCCGTGGGTCCCGTGTCGTACATTTACGGCAAGAAAAAGAACCTCAAGCCTGAAAGAGAGGCCTCAGAGCAAAATTTGTCGACCATTTCACGCCCTTGAGTTGAATGGGACGCTGATGACCTGAGATGTTAAAGAGCGTCCATAAATAAATCAATAAAAAAAAAATTTTTTTTTATTTCCTTTACATGTTACTTTACTACATTACAGTTTTCCATTTGTTTTGGGCATTTAATTACTAACATGTTTCCTAAAAGTCACTATTTGCATTTTGTTGCTTGTTTCTGTACGTTAGAACTGTTACATGAGCCTGTACATTTGATTAAGTCCCACATCAACTTCTCTGCATAGATGCATGATTCCCTCGGTTTACTTCTGTTTGTAAAAGAAGACATGATCTCGCCCAAGGATGATACTGAGTTTAAAGTCAAATATTTAAATCCCCCAAACAGAAACACATGTTAGTGTGTATAAAATGTTGCACCTGTGTCTCTCTATGCCCATAGACCTGCACTACTACATGGCAAGCAGTATAAATATATATACAGAGTGTTGATGAACTACACTGAAATAATTTCAGAGAGTGTAGAGATGTCATATATACACAATTTGAGATAGGTAATATATGGCCTACAACTAAACATATACAGTTTTATGGTGTTAAACATTTTGGCATCAGATGCTGATAAGTAGGTATTAAAGCTAAGCCGGGTGAAAATTTTGTTGAGAATGTCTTTAAAACTGCCTTGTGAGCAAAGAAATATAACTCAAATAAGTGTACTTACGAAGCTGTTGACAATGGAGTGGTATACATTGTTTATAAAGAAATATAAATTTTTTTGCAGCCTGTTATCAAAGTTTTCAAGATTTAGTGCCACAAAAATTCCTCAAAACTCGAACTAATCATTTTACAGTGCAATAAATATCATCTATTAACTGCATTCTTGCATTATGTAGCCAAGACTGACATACTTTAGAGGGAGCTCTTTAACTGCTTGTGTGGCATAATGTACAACACAAAAACTGATGTTCTGCAGGCAGCAGTTTAATTCTTGTCTTTTTTTTAAATATACATATAATTTCAGTGTATAAATTAAAACATCAACTTAAAATGCTGGCTAAAAGCTCTATTATCAGAATCTAGTCAGAAAACAAACTATAAAAAAAATGTGATGAACAAGATTTGAACTTGAAAGCAAATGACTACCTATTATTCCATAGTTAATATGATAAGCATTGGGCCAGAGTGATATGTGCTGAAACCTCCCTCCATTATGCTGTGTTATGCTTTTGAGGTCATTTTCATTAGCCAGTGAGTACTGGGCTTCAGAAAGTTATAGCCATAACTTCAAAATTTGAACCGATAGACCACACGTTTTCTATCTCAAATTATCTAAATCCCAGTCTTAAGTTATGCTATAATCTTTGGTAAGCTGAACATCATTTGATACAGCTGAAGTTGGCAATGCATGGTGGTGACCAGTTAAATAAATGTTAATCTTATTTTTTGTTTACGATTTTGCTAAGTTAAGAAAATAAAGTGTAGGACTATTATGTAACATAATAATATTTATTTCAGAAATGAGCGACAAAAAAAAGGACAGCAAATTTTGCTACTCTATAGAATTTCTCTCTGTTTTTACCTCTCTCTTCATATGTTAAAGGAAATTTTATAAATATTTCTCTCAACAGCTCTATATGATGTGAAATTTCTTCACCACTCTGCTCGCTTTTGATTTTTGATATGTCACACAAATCGCCTGTTGTTATAGGCATACAGCCTTATGCATATAACCTCAAAGTAGGAAGATATATTGTTCCAGCCAATAGAATCTTGCTCCTGAAATTTTAATTATTAAAATTGCCATTAAACATTTTCAATTATTTTCTAAAATATATTAGATCTATATGATTTATGCATTACTAATACTATTACCAGCATGTTACATGTTTCATTTCATCTCTAATGATTTCCAATATCCCTTGTTTATTAACCTAAATCTGTACTAGAATTCAGAATCGCTCTATAAATTAAAATGATCTGAATGTGTTCTAAAATTTCTTTGTCTCCTTATCCTTTCAATTTGAGGTAGAAGAAACTGAATTTATTTGTCACCTACATATTCTTCTTCCTCAAACATTCTGACATACAATAACAACCTAGCTTAAACCATGCTCTTCTTCAGCTAAAGCCAAGAGTCAATTAAGCAAAGCTTATCATTCAATTTGTACACTATAAAACGCATATGCAGCTTAAGTTCCTAACTTAACTTAAGCCTGAGTTGTAATACTGGGCCCAAGACACCTCCACACTTCCTGAAATTATTTTGGTATAGTTCATTAACACCTGTATATATATTCTCCATTTGCCAGATGTCAGATGTCTGGTTTAAAATTTTCCATATTTGCAAGTAGTTGGGCTACAGCACAGAGGTTTTGCCTTCACAAAATCCTTATCTGGTATCATACCTTATCTGTTAAGTAAATAATTGCAGTTGTAATTCCACTCCACTGCGTTCAGTTATTCAGATATAGTTTCATAAAGAAGGCTATGTGTAGAAGATTGTGACATGTTCAAAATGGAGTATCCAGCTGTTATTAAGTTCTTCACACAAGAAGAACTTAATAACTAAATGACTTGCTCCAAATGAAATTAAACAGCTATTGGACGGTGTATATAGGGAAGCATCCCCCTCATATTCTAATGTAAAAGAATGGGCCAAACTTTTTGAATGAGTCAAGAAAGCATTGAAGAGAAAGAGCATGCAGGTCAGCCCTTGGAGGTGTTCACTCCTGAAAATCCCGCTCTTATGGAAGAGGAATTTATGGAACCCGGCAGCTCAAAGTTACAGAAATTGCAGTAAGGTTGGGCCTTTCTAAAACAACAGTCCTTCGAATTATTCCTGAACATTTAAACATGAATAACGTTAGTGTAAGATGGGTGCCCAGACTTCTTTCCTCAGTCCAAAAGCAGCAACGAGTCATCTGTTGCCAGACATTTTTGCAGCTATGCTGTGGCAACTAAGAGAGAAGTACTGCAAACCATTGTTACGGAGATGAAACTATGATCCTCCCCTATGTCCAAAAGAGAATCAATGAAGTGGCATAAACCTGGTGAAGCACCGCCTCTAAAGGCCAAGGTCACTAAGTCAACCAAGAAGATGATGGCCACAATCTTTTGAGAATGTGACGGAATGCTCTTTATCGACTTCAAGGAGAGGAATACCACAGTAAATGGGGAGTACTGTGCTGGCTTATTGCACAGACTACATGCTTCCATCAAAGACAAAAGGCAAGGATAGGTGAGTGGTGGTGTGCACCTTATTCACATCAATGCACCTGTTCACACAGCTCTTGTTCCAAAGGAAACTGTGAAGAAATGTGGTTTCAAGGAGATTGACCAACCACCCTACAGCACTCAAGAAGGACCTTGGAGGAAGGAAATTTAAGTGTGATGAAGAAGTGATGGATGCGGTTTATGCCCATTCTGCACACAAAACTTCTGACTATTTTGGGGGTTGAAATATTAATTCAAAGATGTGAGAAGTGTATTTCAATTAAGGGTAACCATATTGTAAAGTGAAATATAGATTTTGTCTTTATCATACCTAGAAAATAGTAAGGCTGGAAACTTATTGACCTACCTTCGTATAATATGACAAATTATTATTACGAAATCACTCAAATTTCACTAATTTTGTTCCACTTACTTGGACATGTTTCAAAGGTGTTTGCCTCCATCTTCAGCCTGATCCCACTGGCCACTTCTCAGCATGATATTGAGATGTCACTCTGTGGTTTTAACGAACTTATTGATCAGATAACTGTTGTTTGGGAGATCAAAGCTAACCAAAAAATCTTTGTTTATTTATAAATTGTTTTGTTTATAAAGAGATAAAACTACTGAAACAACTTCATAACGCAATAGAATTTTTCCACTTGGGAAAACATTTTCATTACAAAAATAAGGATAATTTGATGAATTTCGATTTCCCTCCAATGGATGAACTCAGCAAATTCCTAATAGAATCAACAGATGCCGCCACAAGAACATCAAGAGACCCAACCGCCACGTAAACAACAGTTTATCTACAGGCTGAAGATGGGAGGAATCACTTCCGAAACATATGTCCAGATTTTTATGTAAGTGAATGGAGTTAGTGTGAAAAAAACCTTATTCCATTGTTTATATATATACCACTCCATTGTCAACAGCTTCGTAAGTACATTTAATTGAGGATCTTTGTTTTTGTTTATAAATTGTTTTATTTATAAAGATTTTTGGTTAACTTTGATCTCCCAAACAACAGTAATCTCATCAATAAGTTTGTTAAAACCACAGAGCAACATCTCAATACCACACTGAGAAGCGGCCAGTGGGACCAGGCTGAAGATTGAGGCAAATGCCTTTGAAATATGTCCAAGTAAGTGGAACAAAATTAGTGAAATTTGAGTGATTTCACAATAATAATCTGTCATATTATATTATATTTCACTGTGAAAATCCCTGATACAAAGAACTACTTAACTACCTTTGTATTTTTCTTGGCATAAGCGAGTTGTTGCTATTGAGTTCTCCATAATTAAGCAGCATGTCTAAATACTTATGAACTTTCATATGATTTACTTAGAAATTTAGAATGCACTAATTGCAGATTCTCAATATCTTTATTTATACACTGTTACAGTGAAAATAATTTATAAGTTAATAATTGAGCGTTAACATCAATGCTATGACTACAAGCTAACTTAGTGATTAATTAAATGTACATTGGAATTGGAATTGAATCATACAATGATACCAATTATAACTTAGTGATGTCAAATCTAATTTTGTGAAAGAGAAATGTTCACGTGAATTTGCACAAAAATATTTTGAATCCTGAAAAAAAAAAAGCAATCAACATTTTTTTTACGTTCATTTATCCCTTATTATAATCAGAATACATCATTCTTGATGCATTAACATGAAAGATAACCAGAAATTAGTCAAACAATTTTTTTGACCAATCAACACACCAATGGCCAAAATGGTTCTATTCTATATAGATAACTTAAAAGAGTGAACAGATTTTAAATAAATGTTGAAATCTGCAATTATTCCATGAGGAAACAGTTTGCATAGGCTAAATCAGATGATATGATTTATAAGGAGCAAGAAGAAGGGTTTTGTAGATAGGTCCATTTTGCAAAAGAATTTATAGAAATACACATTATGTATAAGAAAGTGAGCAAAACAAAGATATGGAGGAAACAATTTATAGCCAAAGAAGCGGGTTTATCTATCATTAGGAATATAAAAAAAAAATTATTGAATGCAAGAGGAGTGACAGTGAGATGGTACAAGAATATTTGAGTAAGAGAAAAATGAATAAAGAAAATTAACAAGCAAAATGGGGAGAATTCCATGAATAAGTTAAACTGAAATTCAAGGTGAGGTAAGAGAAGTTTGATAAATTAGGCTGGTAATTAAGAGAACCTTCATATATCAACTAGCATGCAGTTAAAGTATTCAAAAGGTTCTAAAGTATCCATGCAACTCAGAGAATGCTTAATTTTATTGTTTGTTAACAAGAAACTTAGAGCAATAAATTTTTCAGTTGAATGCTCATTTGCTTTTTTAAAAGTTAATGGAATTATTTCCCCTGATGTAGAAACTGAAAAGAATATATTTGGACTTTGATCAAAATAATTAACTTCATTAAAACTTTTTTTTTTATGCATTTTATTTAAGGATGCTCTTTAACATCTCAGATCATCAGCGTCCCATTCAATTCCGGGCGTGAAACAGCCGTCAAATTTTGCTCAGAGGCCTCTTCTTTCAGGCATGCGGTTCTTTTTCGTGCCATAAATGTACGATATGGGACCCACGGCTTTACTTCCCTTCTGAAGGAAGCCATACTTAGGATTTTTACGCCGGAAAAATCTATCGATCCTGGTCAGGTTTCAACCCGAGACCTTGGGTTTAGAAGGCAAGTATGGTTACCACTACACCACCAGGACCGACTCATTAAAACTTGCATGACTTAATGCTTAAATAGCAAAAGTATGACAATAAAGAAAATACTAGCACACTTACAAGTCTTCCTCCATTGTAGTTTCGCGAGTCCTTAGAATAGTAATGAAAATATTTTATGGTAGGATAGCCCTTTACATCTACAGCCCCACAAAGAGTGGCATACTTGGTACAGTCAATGGCAGCAAATTCCACTTTGGGATCATCCTTAAAGTGGTCAGCAGCAGCAGTAAATTCTGGTTTGGCCTTTTTGCAGTGTCCACACCCTGAAATTTTATTGAATATATTAGCATACAAAACTTAACCTGCCTCTGGATAATAAAACACATGTGTTAGGTATCTGGAAATGACAAATTTAAACACAGGTTTTATACTTCTTAATCCTACAATAAATAATGTTCTATTCATCAAATGAAGAATGCATAACATATTAAGGAGAAACAAATATGGGATGGCTGCATCTATTGTTATTACATAAATGCCTAATGATCAATATATTGTTATTGTTGTTGTTGTTATTATTATTATTATTATTATTATTATTATTATTATTTCTACTACTACTATGCTGCTGCTATTAAGTCCCATTAGAGACACTTTAAAACTGAACCCACATTTTCTCAGCAGGAAAAGTATGACATGTCAAAAATATTACAGTTATACCGATTGTCTGAATTTGACCGAGGAAGAATTGTTCCATACTGAGAATGCAAGATATCATTACAAAAAAGTGAGCTTGTATTGGACAAAATGCATCCATAGCAACATGAATATGAGATCAGTGGATAGAAGTAGGAGAACACACAGGTGTGAAGGATCTCAATGTGAATGCCCTAACATTAATAAAAGAAACAGTGAAAGTGACACTCTTAGCATCTCCTATATACCCTACCCAATTCATTTGTTTACCAAACTTTCAATATAAATTTATTATTAGCAGATGAAATACATACATAAGACATCTTTGGTGTTGTAATGAGCATCATAAACACTATAAAACAAAAATACCCACCAAAAGAACAGCTAAGGTATGCTTATATGGGTCTTTCATGAAGACAGAGGGAAGAGCAGTTGGAGGAGTTCATTAATCTGCTTTTTTTGTTACGTATCCAATGGGGAAAAGCAAAAACTCCTACCATCAATATCAATGCAATTTAAAAAGTTTTATGAAATCAAATATATAGACCACGGATATTTGCAAAGGCTAATGAATATTCAATGGCCAACAATTACATCTAACAAGGACCTGTGGACAATAATAACACATTGGAAAGAGATTCAGCCACACAAATGGAAATGGATTGGGCATACCCTTGGAAACTGAAAGAGGACACATGGAAAGATGGTTTTTGATTGCAATTCCCAAGATGACCAAAAAATTCCTGGAAAAGGATTGTCATCAAGGAAGTACAATTCATGGGGAAATCCTGGGGAGAAATAAAACATCTGGCCAAGAATACTGGATCCAGTGGAAAAAATGCACTTCCACCCTTTAAGCTCTGGAGGAAGATATAGGAACGAATGAAAAAAATTAGTCAATTTAAAAGTAGACATTCGGACAATACCAACAAATAATTACCTCTATTCAGAAACAATGAATTAAACAAGGAAACTAATTAAAAATAACTAATTTAGGTAAGTACATTCGCTTTCCAATAAGTGGGGGGAAAGGGCACACCAAAATTATTCCAAAAATACACTATCAACAGTATAAACTCACCAAATGGTTTACAGAAAACAAATTTTTATGAGATGTTATTACATTTCAAAATAAAAAGTTGAATGGAATTCAGGACATACGAAGAAGAAGAAGAAGAAGAAGAAGAAGAAGAAGAAGAAGAAGAAGAAGAAGAAGAAGAAGAAGAAGCAGGAGGAGGAGGAGGAGGAGGAGGAGGAGGAGGAGGAGGAGGAGGAGGAGGAGGAGGAGGAGAGTGGAGAAACAGCCAAAGACAAACCAAAAGAGAGCCTGTAGATTTTGATTGAATGTTGAATATGACTGTTTAGCAGCATTTCTGAAGAAAAAAATCTTTACATCAGTCAGCTGTAACTTGTGCAATGAGGAAAATATTGTCATAGACAAGAACCACTAAAGCAATGTAAGAAGTTTAATTCAGATCAAAGTCTAAAGAACATTTTAAACTCTATTGATAAGCCAGGAAACGCATGGATTTAATCCAGGTATTCACTATTGACAACAATAGTAACAACTGTGGCCCTACTCCAAATGTTATATTGTTTAGATTTTTGGTTTTATACAGTATATATAATTAGCAATTTGTCATTATTGCTAAAAACTAGAAATGGATTTTCAATACTCTCGATATCAAACAATACCTCTGTACATGCATTTGATATACTTTGTTAATATAATAATGTTTAATTAATATTGTCACAAGGAGCAAATTTTAAAATGGTTGCAAGTAACATGCATCTCATTCACATGCTTCTAAATAGCAGATACCAATTGTTCTAGAAATGATGTAGTTATGTTATTCCTCTCCTCATTCATTGAATTTTCAAAAAAAGTCCTATAATTCTGTAAGCATTCACAGCTCACCATAAACCAACTTTTTGGTATAAAATGGCATTTCACGTACAAGATAATATTAACATTATCCAACACCCAATTGCAGAAATTAACTACACTCACATTTATTGTGTAAATGCAATAACTGAACTAATTGTCTTATAGGGTTTTAATTTTAAAAGTTAAGTGGCATTCCAAGCTCAGGTTTGTAAAATTTCTGATTCCTGTGCATGCTTTCTTTGGACCTTGTTCTAACTTTTCTCTGATGTTCGAGTTTTTCCTCTGTAAAATACGGCATTTTATTTTCAGTTTCTTATCAGGAATAGATTCAGTTTTCCTAAATCTATTCACAAGATTAGGAACTGTTTCTCTGAGATGCACAGGAGCAGCAGAGAATCTGTCTATAATTTACCATCTCACTTCTCTACAAGAATTTGCTGTCACATAGGAATCATCATGAAGACTCTGTTTGCTAAAGTGTATAGATATTTTGACATTATAACAGCACCAACACACTATAATAATGAAACAAGTGGTCTCACAACGTTCAACTTCTGTACAGCACAAAACTTTCTCATCAGAGGAGAGGAGAGGAGGGAAAGTGGAGGGCAGAACCGATTAGAAACATGGCTGGTAAACCTCGTTAAGCCTGCAATGAGTCAGGCTCTGTATTTATGCACATGATCTGGCGACATTAAAAGTTACACATTTCTGTCATATTCTTTACCAAAAGTAATTTATTATAATAACATTGCACTTCAGTGTCTATAACATGAAAGATGATTTTACATTATTACCTAAGCTTTTATTTTCAGGTCATTTGTTATTTTGAAGTGACAGAAAATGGTACATTTCATGTTCTACCATTTTGGATAATAATATGAGTCAAACTCAATAATGTATTCAACATGTTCACACTATAGCCTGATTAAAATTAGAGAGGGATTGACAGTTGCGAGTGGAGGGGAGCAGTGTTTACAAATGTACCACTTGCACCACGTGGTTGCCCTATGCTCTCATAACCTATTTTCTACTCTGTACAACTCACATGGTAATAGCAATTATAGAAATTATATACGATATTCAAGCAACATGCAGTTAGTTACAGTTTTCTGCTTTGGCGTAAATTTTAGCTTCAATGGTACATTAGTAGATGCACTATTTAAAAAAATATATTCTTGCCAGTTACTTTATACTGTATATCACAAAATGTTTAACACAACTTATCATGCTATACTTTGTGCATTTTTCAAATGGTTTTAATTGCATCAATATCACACACGAGAATCTTGCAGGGGAAAAATTCCAAAAATTGTAAATTTTTGGTTCTATCTGGCCACATGTCCTTTAACTTGATCCCAGATAAGTTCTATTTCATTAAAATGACAATGATACCACGGAAGTCTGAGAACCACATTACCATGCTTTTTAGCAATTTCATCAATGGCATAAACAGCGAATAGTTGCTTGTACTGGGATAGCATTTCAAACAATTCTGCTTTTCTTGGGTCTTATTGAAGTAAAACACCATGGCATATTAAACATTCAGCAATATCCTGCTTTTACCAAACAAGTGGCCGAGGTCATTTAGCCATGGACTCGTAAGCGGGAGGTCTGGGGTTCGAATCCGGCCAAGGCCATCCTCCTTGACTGAGGTTTTTTCCAGATTTCCCTCAGTCCTCATAAATGGCAAATGCCGGGGAGATACCCTAAACTTAGGCCTGGAATGTTTCCTCCTTGAAAATCCTTTCCCAATTTACCATTTCATTTCATGTACAAGGGGCATTCAATAAAAAATGCAACACATTTTTTTCCTCAGCCAATTTTGATTAAAAAAATTGAAATTTTGAAATTTTGTGTAGGACATCTTTAAATATTCCCACTAAACCTCATACAGTTCCATTAATTTATGATAGGTGGCAGTACTATAACTAACCTTCAAAATGGCGTCTGTAACAGAGGTGCATTCCAAACAGAGAGCAGTTATTCAGTTTCTTATGGTGGAAAACCAGAGATTCACAGGTATACATAGGCACTTGCACAATGTCTACGGCGACCTAGCAGTGGACAAAAGCATGGTCAGTCCTTGGGCAAGGCATGTCATCAACACAACAAGGTCGAGCAAACCTGTCTAATCTCCCTCGTGCCTGCCAGTCGCATACAGTTGTGACTCCTACAGTGTTGGAACGTGCGGACTCTCTTATTTGAGGTGATCGACGGATCACAATCAAATACCTGGCTATTCAACTTGGTATTTCTGTTGGTAGTGCTGACACACTTATCCACCAATTGGGGTACTCAAAGGTTTGCTCTCGCTGGATTCCTCAATGCCTAACTGATGATCATAAAGACACAGAAGGACCATCTGTGCAGAATTGATTGCTAGTTATGAGGCTGAGGGTGACAATTTTTTGTCAAATATTGTCACAGGCAATGAAACATGGGTTCATCACTTCGAACCCGAAACAAAACGGCAATCCATGGAGTGGCACCACACCAACTCTCCTTTGAAGAAAAAGTTCAAATCCATACCCTCAGCTGGTCGTAAATTCATGGCTACAGTTTCCTGGGACTCTGAAGGGGTTATTCTGTTCGACGTCTTCCCTCGTGGTGAAACAACTCTGAAGTGTATTGTGCTACTCTAAGGAAAGAGAAGAAACGACTTCAGCGTGTTTGTAGTCACAAAAAATGCAAATGAACTTCTCATTCTGCACGATAAAGCAAGGCCTCACACAACTCTGCGCACCCGATAGGAGCTCACAAAACTTCAGCGAACTGTTCTTCCTCATCCACACTACAGCCTGGATCTCGCACCTTTAGACTTCCACCTGTTTGGCCCAATGAAGTATGCACTCTGTGGGAAGCACTACATGGATGATATGGAAGTTGTTGATGCAGCAAGACATTGGCTCCGACATAGACCAGTAGAGTGGTACCATGCAGGCATACAGGCCCTCCCATTAAGGTGGCATAAGGCTGTAGCATTGAACAGAGATTAAGTTGAAAAATAGGGTTTTGTAGCCAAAAGATTGGAGAATAACATGCTATATTTTAATCCTGAATAATACCAACCTGCTTTAAGAAAAAAATGTGTTGCATTACTTATTGAAAGCCCCTCATATCATCAGTGTTCACCACCTGAGGTGCCTCTATAGTAAAAATGGGCGTTAAACACCATTCAAAAAAAAATTCTGCTTTCACAAAGCCAATGTGGTCGCTTTGTCGACAATTACTGAAAGGTATGGTGCATTGTCCATGACAATGAATGATGGCTTCTTTAAATTTACCATTAATATTTCCTGGAACCATTATCAGAAGTGGTCACAGTTCATCTCCTTGTGATAATCACCGGTTTTCCTGGAATGAAACACAAGAAGACAGTTCATGATAAATCCTTTTGAACTCCCAGCTTGGACAATAATAATTCTGGAGCCTTTGCCAACAGATGCCATTGTTCCAGACCAGTTGTCCATCCATCCCCTTTTTATGGTGTGGTTAGCTTTTACCCATGTTTCATCTAATCATATAATATCCAAATCTTCATCTTTTATAATTGCTCTAATAAATGTGCATCTCCAAGCAACAATATCAGCTCATTCCATAGTACTTTACGGCTATTTATAATTTTATATTTTAAGCTTAACTCCTTAATAATGGTTTGTAGAGATGATTTGCTGCCATTATACAGATTTGCCTCTTGAAGAGTTACAGCTAGCTTTTGAGGTGTGCAATGTTCTTTACTTGCATAATAATCATAAAGGTGAGGGTGGATGGCATCTTGCTCAAAGGCATTACCCGTTTCTATATCTTCCTCTTCTTACCTGGTGTTGGTATATTAGCAGTTATTTTTTGTTTTTCTTTCCCTATCTTTACTATAGTGCTTTTATGAATAAGGAGAGCTGCAGCTGTTTGACATCTTTCCTGTGTTTCTTCGGGCATTATACACCACAAAACTTTTTAGTTTAAAATTACAATATAAATGGCACAAACACAAATAAATATGAAAAAAAATATATATATAAATTAAGAAAACTAATGGGCACTGTGCTTTACAGCAAATCACAATGGAGTTCAAGATTTCCAAAATGCAATTCGACAGTAATCATGTGAAAAACCGCAATGCTTGTCTCCAACCAGTACAGCAATCTGACTGTTATTTACAACCTAGGTTTCTCCCATTAGATCTGGGAACTGCTGAGTTTCAAAAGACAACAGAAGGTCCTGTTACCTGCTGTATAGTCTCTATAGAAACTATGTTGTGCTGAAAATTGCATTTTAGATACTCACAAAAGTTTAATTTTGACAAAAGTAAAATCTTAAAATGAGAAATATGATGTTTTGATTTGGTTAGAACGGTGACCTCTGGCACTTAACAATTAATAAAAAGGGAAACTTTAAGGAAAGCCTTATAAGTAGCAGAAAGAGAGAGAAAGAAGCATTCTTATATAAAAAGCATGGCATAAAGCAACTTTATACCATTATACATGACTGTGGTATAGTTAATACATTTGACTCTTTAATTCCAACTCCAAAGGGGGGGAAAGAATAAAATAAATAAATAAAATAAAAAAATTCAACATTCGAATTAGTAACAACATATACATATTTTAAATAAAATTAATAAAACAAAATTACTTTTTACAAAAGCAAATAATGTGCAGTGGCATTAACTTTAAAACCTGCATATGGTCCTATAGTGCAAGACCAATATCTTAGCTATATCACATTTCTTTTTTATATAATGCTCAGCTACAATATGCATCTCACTTCAGCATTCTGAAAAACTTATCGTATATTGACAAATAACAGTTGATAGGATTCTTTGGTCACCGACTTCAGTACAGTTAAGAAGATTTTACAAATTCTTTCTTCTTAGAAATGTTAATGGGTGAGGGGATTTGAAGGGTAAACCTGCACACAAAAGTTAGGAAATCTTTATTACTGAGATGGTACAGGCAGCAAAGATATTGGAGATGAGGCATCTGTACACAAAAGAGGTGAATAACCCACACTATTGAGGAAAGGACAAAAGCTGCAGGTAGTACACAAAAGCATACTTCTCTACAACTGTCTTTGGATGATTGTAAATCAGTTGAAATTTCCTTATTCCATTTGCTGTCTAACATATGCTAAAAATTCTTGGAAATACGCATTAACACAGCATTTGGAATTTAGGACATTTCAATATTAAGTTAATTAGATGGCACACAAATTATTTTAGACGTAAACCATCCTCATAATTATGATATTCTAAACAACACATACATTATAAATAAAATTAACTTGTATATAAATAGGGCAAGTGCAAGAAGCAACTCTGCACTGAAAGGATAGCTGAGATCATTAAGGCATGCATGAGATGGAGAACTGGGGTTTGCTTCCTACCAGGATCATGTTCCCAGAGTTAGGTTTCTTCCAGATTTTTTTCATGCCTCATTAATGGCAAATGCCAGAAGTTACCTAAACTTAGCCTGAAACACTTCTTCCTTTAATAAAACTTCCTTCCACAATTTATCATTTCATCTAAAGTATGATTCAGTATCCATTTGATACCTAAGTAGTGAAGACACACCTTAATCACTGTTCAAAAGAAAATAAATGCGAAATTACTAATCATGGATTTTATTTTCTACCACCATATATGGCAATTTTAATCTGAGGGGCCAAGAAGACCACGATATCTACACCAATTTTAATCGGGGTACTAAGGACCTTCTTGACCACCTCCTTGGTCTAATGGTTAGTATTGCTGAATGCTGGCCAGGAGGCCTGAGTTCGATTCCGGGTATCTGCTTAGGAATTTTTCTAAGTAGGAAGGTCTGGAATGGGGTCCACCCAGCCTCATGAGGTCAACTGGGAAGCTGCCTGATAGAGAGGTTGCAATCTATGATCTAGTAATCCATGATATAGTGTCCGGCAGGATGCAGTGTACTGATCACATACCATCCTGCAATACTACACTCTACCAATGATATCATCTGATGAAGGTACAGGAGGCAGCGGTTGTCTTGGTAATCCAAAGGCCCACATAGGACTATGACGCAGGTTATAGTAGTAGTAAGGGCTTTCTTGTCTTTAAATAGTTCACTGTTATTCAGATAAATCTTTATTCAATATTCTAGTAATTTTGCCCTTAGTTGTTTTATAGGGATGTTATTATGAAAAGACGTTGGAGAAAATATTATTCCAGAGAACTATGGAAATAGTGATAGTAAGTTACAGCAATGATAGAACAATAAAAGCGAAACTATGACATTAATGAAGTGCCTGCTTATAAGCAGCTAATATATTAAATGTCAAAATAAAAATCACATTTATAAGATATATTTTTAAATATATTGCTCCGACTATTCTTGGCTCCACCCCTCAGTATATGGTCCCTGCACTTAAGCAATGTCTATGAATCAACCCCACTACATCTCGTAAGTATTATCTCTCATCTTAGCTGTATAAAACAAATGTAACCATTCATTTTTAGCATTTAGTGCCAGCAACACAACAGTGACATCACATTAAAATACGCTCTGGTATTGGCTGTTGCCATAGCTACTAACTCCCACTCCTTCCAAACATGCAACTGTCAATCCCTTTCTAATTTTAATCAGGGTATAACTCCACTTACTTACATAATGCTACAACATGTTTTGGAAGCACTCGTTCTCTCATCAGCTGTTGACTGACTAATGCTACTGGAATTGGTGGTTGCAGCTCAAGATGCTCCTGTGGCAGTGTCTGGTGGTTCTTGTAGGAACTTGCTGAATTCATTCATCCATAGAAGGAAAATCAAAATTCATTAAGTATTTCTTATTTTTTAAGATGAAAATCTTTTCCCCAGTGGATAGCTTTATTGGATTGTAAAGCTCTTTCAGCAGCTTTGTCTCTGGTTTAATTTCATGATTATTGGTCCAAAATTGAGCTGATATTGCTGACTTATCAACCTGCTTAAAAGATAATTCCTCAAGTGTTCTTTTCTTCAAATTTCCATCTCTTCCTTTTTTCAATGTATCTCTGATTACAATCTGCATATTTGATTTCATAATTTCTGTTCTGTTGGTATGGTGTTTTTGAAATTTGAGTGATTTCCTCAATAATAATTTGTTATATTATTCTATATTTCACTGTGAAGATTCCAGCTATTCAAAACTATCTTCATATTATATTTGTTCTTTGGAGCTAACATTATGCCATGTTCTTTGAATATCTTCTTAAATTTGTTGTAGTAATTTTGATGGTATGTGAAAGTTTTGAATTTGTATTCTTTCCTTGGTGTTCTTTAGTGTGAAAACCTCTCTTATACATTTTTGTCTTTTAAATTTATTGATAATTTTTATTACTGCATTTTTGTTAAAACCATTGGTTATTGCTGTCTTAATTATCTGTTGGTATTCCATTTTCAACTCTGGTTCTGAGAGTCAGATAATTATTCTGAAAGGTTCCAAGCTGTAAAACACTGTATATTTATGTGGAATGGGTTATAGCTATTATATTTTTATGTAATTTTCTGTGTGTGTCTCTTTTCTACAGATTCCAAAGTTAAGTCTTATTTTCATTTCTTATAATTTTTAAATCTAGGAATGGGAGCCAACCATTTTCCTCATCTTCTATGGTGTGAACATGTTGAATACATTAGTGTAGGATATATTACCATTCCATTGTCTACAGCTTTGTATGTACATTTATTTAATAGAGTCAAGTTAGCTACACCATTTATTATATTTGTAAAAAGAGTTTTTTGCAAGGTGGAAAGTATCATAACATTAGCAACCTAAAAAAATGGGTCATCTGAATTCATAAAATTGTTTTTATTGAACATTCAAAAATGATGAAAGTGATGTGAAGTAGCATAGATCTAAAAAAAGATGGCATAGGCAAAAGTATAGGATTACTGTAATGTGTTTAGTTGAGATGGATGTGCATGGATTACAACAGGTTGTCTGAATCTTAAAAGGATTAAGGAAGGATGAAAATGTAGCAGCATGTCTATTCTGTGAAGAAATAGAAAATGAACTGCGCTGCATATTCACATATAAAGAAACAAAAAATGGAGAGAAGAAATATGATGTAAAAATTGGTATTATTTACCAAAAGAGAGGGTATTAAAAATTATGGTGAATTAAAAAGGAGATTTAGATGTTAAGAGATTAGGAAGATTCTTTGGACTAGTCAGAGAAAAATGGTTAAGAAACAAGGTAGAATAATTCAGAAAATCTTTCCTGTGAGTAAATCAAGATGATGATGACGACGATGATGATATAATTTACAGAGTTTACACGATACAGAGATCCTTGTAAAAGTGGGGCTAGTACCTTCTGAAAGTGCAGAAGGCTCTAAATACACTAATTCTAGAGGATTATATGCATAAATTAACTGTTAAAAAAAATATTACCTATGTGGAAATAAATTCAATTCAGTTCAACATATGAAGCAGCAATGGATGAGCCTATGTCTGTTCTTTTGAAGCCATCATTCTTGTAAAGGTGTTTAAGGTCTCAAAATAAACACAAGGAGTAACAAAATTTAAATTTGTTCATTATAAAATTCATACCCTCAAAATAATAAAAAAAGAAATTTATATTTTATTTGATAAATACTATCTAAGTATCAATAATCAGTATCAAGACCAAAAATATATATATAGATATTCAGTACTGATAACCCATCTCTCCTATAAACAAAAGAAGTTTTTCTTATGGTTGAATAATTTGTGTAATTTATAAAGGTAAGGTTCAACATTGCAAGACGATAAGTTTTAAAATCATATTTATATATTAGCTTCAGTCAAGTGATTTAGTACATGATGAAAAATAAACATTTTACAAATGTAATATTTATCTTAGTAACTTGAAAATCCAGCAGAGCATAATATTCATTTAGAGGTAAAATAATTTTGCATTACAAGCTAGTGTTGAATGCCTTTCTTTATCTCCATTCCTCATTATTATCTGGTTGTCTTTGCCTTCTTTGTGTTGATGTTTGCCGTAGTTATTTAGTATGCATTATCAATTTTCTTGATGATAAAACACCTTATAAATTAAAATAATCCTTTATAAAGAGTGCAATGCAGAGCTAACAAATTAACATATTAGTTTTCCTGTCTAACAGAGGTGGTTTAAAATTAAATGTAATAACCCTCTAGGATTTTAATTATTTGACCATGCATAATAAATTCAATCTTATGTATAAATATTGTGCTTACGAAGCTGTTGACAATGGAGTGGTAATATATCCTAAACTTAGGTATTCATTTTTTTGCACTAAACTCCATTTACTTACATAATGTAAACAAATGGAGTTTAGTGTAAAAAAATGAATACCTAAGTTTAGGATAAATTCAATCTTGTTCACAGCATATTTGTGTATGAGCATGAAGGCATGTGTGTGCATGTGTGTTTAAAAACTGTATTAAGCCACAAGGTTCAGAACAATTTAACCTTATTCAACTTTAATGAGTCACTGTTAACACTCGCCTACCGCATATGAATATTACACTTATTTATATGCATACTCAGTAGGAAATTCTGGGATAACACCAGCTACTGTATAATATTTCTGTTTTGCTACAATGTATAGTATAGCTTATGTTCTACACTATCTCTTGACAAATATTCAAGGACATTACCATACTGAACTGGAATTCAGAAAAATTAACTTAATGCTAGAACAATCTCAGTCAAGACAGAGTGCATCAAAGTTTACTTTACCCGTACATCTGAACTTATGCTAGATACACTGAAAATACCAACTTGATAATTCCTATTAGTCATTAAAGAAGATATTAACTAATTACGGGTTGCACAAAAACCACCATATTGGAAAACACGTATCCACACAAATGCAGGAAATAATGAATGCCAGCGAGAATTTAACAGCTGCTTTAGTTCAAAAGAAAGTACAGTAGAATATGTATTGTTAACATTTAAGAGAAATTGAGTCGAAATAGTAACATACACACCACTAAAATTGAATTAAATGGAAGACTAGTTTCGGGAGCCATTGCTCCTATCATCAGTTCCTGGTCGACTGCCGGCCTCGCTGTTTGTGATAGATCGATTCGTCTCTGGTGGAGGTTTGATGAACTTTTGTATTAGTACATCACTTGGTGGGATTTCGAAATTAAAAACTTTCTCCTTATTCTTCCAAATATAGATATTTTCCCAGACTGTAAGTTCAGTTTTTCCTTTAATATATTTAAGTAATTTGGGGTTTTTATTAATGTTATGTTGTTCTTTCCAAAAGTGCCAAGCTACCGCCGATTTTTCTTCTTGTTTTTGATTTATATTCCTAATGTGTTCTTTGGCTCTTGTTTTTATGTTTCTTTTGGTCTTTCCAATATAAACTTTATCACAATCATTGCAGTTCATCTGATATATTCCTGATTTATCTTCATCTTGTAGGCTATCTTCTTTTTGTTTTGAGTTAAGGATATTTTTAATGGAATAATTATTTTTTGGAGCCAGAACAATGTTGTATCTTTTAAAAATCTTTTGAAATTTATGAAAGGTTGATGGATGGTATGTGAATTTTTTGTATGTCCTGTTTTTTTCTTTGATAGGAGTAAGTGTAGTGTTGTCTCTAATTTTCTTTTTCTTCTTCTCTCTGTCTATTTTCTTGTGTACAACTTCTTGTTTGAAGCCATTCTCTGTAGCTATGTCTATTATATTATTCATTTCTAGTTTATATTCCTCCTTGTTCATTGGAATATTAACCAGTCTGTATGCAAGACTATTTAAAACTGCATGTTTATGGGGAACTGGATTAAAACTGTTACATTTAATGTAGTTATCTGTGTGTGCAGGTTTTCTGTATATGCCAAAATTTAGGTGATTTTCTTTTCTAATTATCTTAATATCCAAGAAAGGTAACTGTTCATTGCATTCTCTCTCCATGGTGAATTTAACTGTTTTTTCCTGTAAGTTAAGCAACTTTAGTGCATCAAACAAGAAGTTGTACACAAGAAAATAGACAGAGAGAAGAAGAAAAAGAAAATTAGAGACAACACTATACACTTACTCCTATCAAAGAAAAAAACAGGACATACAAAAAATTCACATACCATCCATCAACCTTTCATAAATTTCAAAAGACTTTTAAAAGATACAACATTGTTCTGGCTCCAAAAAATAATTATTCCATTAAAAATATCCTTAACTCAAAACAAAAAGAAGATAGCCTACAAGATGAAGATAAATCAGGAATATATCAGATGAACTGCAATGATTGTGATAAAGTTTATATTGGAAAGACCAAAAGAAACATAAAAACAAGAGCCAAAGAACACATTAGGAATATAAATCAAAAACAAGAAGAAAAATCGGCGGTAGCTTGGCACTTTTGGAAAGAACAACATAACATTAATAAAAACCCCAAATTACTTAAATATATTAAAGGAAAAACTGAACTTACAGTCTGGGAAAATATCTATATTTGGAAGAATAAGGAGAAAGTTTTTAATTTCGAAATCCCACCAAGTGATGTACTAATACAAAAGTTCATCAAACCTCCACCAGAGACGAATCGATCTGTCACAAACAGCGAGGCCGGCAGTCGACCAGGAACTGATGATAGGAGCAATGGCTCCCGAAACTAGTCTTCCATTTAATTCAATTTTAGTGGTGTGTATGTTACTATTTCGACTCAATTTCTCTTAAATGTTAATAATTTACACCACTGTTACAAAAGTTCACTATATTTTATACATGTATTGTTAAATTTATGCAGTCCCAAACTTTTACATTATAACTTATGTAAATAAAACCTACATTCATCATTCCTTCAAGTACTGTTTTTCTGCATTATTTATTCAAAAAGTTCAGTCCCAAAGAAATTCTATCCTTGACAATTGCTTTCAAACTGAAATAAATGAAGCAGTGATTGTAGCATGTACAGAGTTTGAGTCACACTTGATCCAAGAAAACAGACAGGCCCCTGTTTACTTTGCACCCTACCACCTTCCTCTCGCCCTCCTGCTTTCTTGGATCAAGCATGACATGAACTCTGTACATGCAACGACTGCTTCAATTATTCCAGTTTTAAATTGATTGTTCTAGATAGAATTTAGTGAAGGGAGGACTTTGTAGATGCAGAAAAACTAAGGCACTCACAATACCAGTAAGTACAAATGAAATTACTTAAACTCTTGTGAAGCATATCTGCACAAGCTAGGTAATTAACATTAAGTCACTAAATAGTTTTATTTGGAATCATTTACATACATAACATGTATGGTGTATACTCACATGGTGCATAAAACATGACTAACACATGCTTTTTCTTGCGTAGGAAAGTCTTGAAAGTATCTTCTGTGAGATGAACAACTTCAGAAGGCTCTTCACTCCATGGAGCTTCTGGAGGTGGAGGTGGAGGGGGCTCTTTTGGATCTCTCATGAATTCCATTATCTTAACTGCATCTCTTGCATTGTTTACATCAAATGCAAACTCTCCAGCACGAAAGTATTTCACTGTAGGATAGCCCCGAATATTGTACCTTGCTGCAATGCTAGATTCCTTTGTTGCATCTACAGCTGCCATTGTCCCCGAGATCTGCAGCAAGGAAAACAGTACAGAGATTTAATAAGAATGTATTTATTCCTTTCTGTAATACATCAGAGTCCTCATTCTACAAAACAGCATTCTCTCTCAGGGTAAAATATGTTATATTTCTTTATAGGATATTCTGAAGGGGTCTAGAAATACTCAGAACAATCACTTTCTTGAACCAGCTGTACCCATATAGAGAAAAATTTGATTCTCCAATACTGAAGTACTTTCATGTCTTTGGGAACTCTATAAATATATAAGGTTATGCAAAATTGGAGTTACATTGTGCGTATAGAGTGTTTCAGAAATACTTTTACAAACTTTGGTGATGGGTTCCTCATACTAAAACAAGAAAAAAAGTTCATATAAAAATATGTTCGGAAATCCTTAGTTCTTCAGTTATTAATGAAAATTTACTTCAACATGATTCAAGGTATAATTTAACAATGTAACTCAATTAAATGTACTTACGAAGCTGTTGACAATGGAGTGGTATATACATAAACAATGTAATACAGCTTCACCCCCCACACTAACTCCATTCACTTACATAAAATTTGGACATATGTTTCAGGAGTGATCCCTCCCATCTTCAGCCTGTAGATAAACTATCTACAAAGTTTATCTACAGGCTGAAGATGGGAGGGATCACTCCCGAAACATATGTCCAAATTTTATTATCTACAAAGTTTATCTACAGGCTGAAGATGGGAGGGATCACTCCCGAAACATATGTCCAAATTTTATGTAAGTAAATGGAGTTAGTGTGGGGAAAAAAAAAAAATACTGTATTACATTGTTTATGTATTAACAATGTAAGTTAGTAATCGAAAATAAAATTCATTTTGTTCGGTAATCGAATTATGTTCCATGGGCCTGCACATTCCCTCATCCTCAATTCATTGGATTTTTATCTGTGGGGCCACCTAAAACAATTAGTTTATGCAACAGAAATGAACATGAAACACTTCATGAACATGACATGAAAGCCTGCAAAACCATTAGTCACCATATGGGAGAATTTAAAGGGGTACGATAGTCCATGATCTGATGAGTGCCTACATGTATGGAAGCAAGAGGTTTGAACATTTATTATGAGTTTCTCAATTAACATTGTGTTTATTGGGTTTTGTTTCTTGTTTTGGTAAACTTTTACTAATAGTTCCAAAACTAAGGATTTTTGGACATATGTTTATATGGACTTTTTTTCTTATTTTGGTGTGAGGAACCTGTCACCAAAGTTTGTATAAGTATTTCTGAAACATTCAATATATAAGCATATGCATATTATTCATAAGCTTGGAAGAACACAAGCTGTTAAAAATATAGTGAAAATATTGTGACTATTTAAGTGTTTTATCTATTTCTACTTCTCTAACTAGAGAACTAGCAGAAATAGATAAAACACTTCAATAGTAACACAATTTTCACTATATTTCAAAGAACTCTTGGAACAATGTAACTAAAAATAATAAGAACTACAGCAGCAGAAATAGATTAAATACTTACATAGTCACACAATTTTGCTATATTTTGTACATCCGTGCTCTTGTTTAAAGGCAGAAGACAAGTGAAGGTGGTAAAAATAAATTATGAATCTCCCAGGTAATGGATTAAACCAGCAATGTGTGGGAGAGAATATATATGTTAATATGTAAGATTTGAACCTTGTGGTGTATGTGCTTTATGCAAGAATATAGTTGCCATCTCTCTATCTCTGAGTAAACTTTCAGTAATGAATCAATAAGTACTAAATTAAAAGCATCATTGAAATCCTTACAGTGAGACAGAACATGTTGTGCAACTGGCAAGGAAGATATGGTTTTAATAGAATGCCTATGATTGTCCATATGGAGCAAATCAACAGTAAAGTTAAACCAATATAAAATATCTTGCAAAACACATAGTATTAACAAACTACACCAAAATAATTTCAAAGAGTGTAGAAATGTCATATATAAGCAATTGAGGATAGTAAACATATGACCTGTTCAAATTTTGAAGTTGTGGCTATAAGTTTCTAAAGTGCCAGTATGCCACTGGCTAATGAAGATTCTCCTTGAAAGCATAACACACGATGATGAAGGGAGGTTTCTGTACATATCACTCTGGCACCATGGTTATGACATTAGGTTTCTAGTAAGAGATGATCATTTGTTTTCAATTGAATCTGTCGTCTTAACGCTCTTCATGCTCTTCTTCTCTTCTTCTTCTTTTTATAATATAAGATTATAAAAGTAAAGAAAACCTTAAATTTGGCATATATAGAAAGGACACACATGCAGATAATTCTATAAAAGAAAATGGTTTTAATCCTATGGCTCACAAACATGCAATTTTTAATAGTCTGATATGCAGAATGATCAATTTGCCAATCAGTAAAGAAGAATATAACATGGAATATGAGAAAATTAAAGAAATAGCAATTTTAAATGGTTTTAATGAAGACTTAATAGGTAATAAGATTAAAAAATTCCAGAAGAAGAAAAGAATTGAAAATTGCACTACATTATCAACAGCTAAAGAAAAAATGTCCTTTAAAAAATTCACATATAACCCAACAGGATGTATAAATTTTAAAAAATATTTAAAGATGTTAATATAAAATTGGCTCCCACTAACAGATTTAGTTTAAACAACGTTTTGAAAGACAATACTACAGATAATACCCCAAAGGAGAAAAAATCAGGAATTTACAAGATTTCATGTGCTGAATGTGATAAGATCTACATAGGAAAAACCAAGAGGAATGTGGGGATATGTCTTAAAGAACATATGAGGAATTTAAAATACAAACAAATAGAAAAATCAGTGGTGGCATATCACTTTTGGACCGAAAATCATGATATAAAGAAAAGGATTGAATTATTGAGAGCTGTACAGGGACCAGTAGAATTGGATATTTGGGAAAAGATTTACATCTACAAACATAAGGATCATTTGATGAATTTTGACATTCTGAAAGAAGAAAATATAAAATTTAAGTTCATAAAAGTTTCACCAGAGCGGAACATTGCTTCTGATACTACGCAACAACAACCTTTCACACCAGTCGTCCATGGCCAAAGATGGAGATAACATATCTTTGAAACCAGTTCCGTATATTTTTAAGGTTAGTGAAGCATGAAGAGTGTTAAGACGGCATATTCAATTCACATGAGCTTCACTGTGTTAGTTCCATATGAAAACTTATTTTAAAATATCAAGTCATATAATTACAACCTTTGTAGTTGCTATTTTATTTACCAATAGGAAGTATTAGGTAATCAAGTTTTAGGCATCTTGTTAGTAGTAAGCTTATTAGTCATTGTATGTTGGAAATACTTTCATTGCTGAGAAAGAGAATAAAACTTGAAAGCATTAAGTAAATTTCATTAATAATTCTTTAGTATGCTTATCCCAGTATTTCATATTTAATAAAAATATAAAATTAATGCCATGCCAAGAATTGAACCTGCGGTTTGTGGAACATCAGTTTTTGTGTTTTGTATTAAGCCACGCAAGCAAAGAGCCCCTAGAGTAGGCTACATAATGCAAGGAGGCAGTTAATAGATGTTCAGTGCAGCACTGAATTAGTTCCAGATTTGAGGGATTTTCATGGCATAAATCTTAAAAACACTGATAATAGGCTGTGGAAAATCAATATTTCTATGGTGGCAAGGCAGTTTTAAAGACAATAAAAACCAATTTTTCACCCGGTGGCTTTAGCACTGACATATAAGCATCTGATGCAAAAATTGTTTAACATCATAAAACTGTTATTTTTATTTCTGGACTATACATTGCCTATTTCAAATTGCTTATATATGACATCTCTACACTCTGAAAATATTTCGGTGTAGTTCATTAACACCATGTGTGTATGTATACATGACATTTTAGAAGATAATGATAATTATTGTTTAAGGGGCACAAAACAGCTATGGTCATTAGCGCCCGAACATTTTAGAAGAACAAGTGCAAATGAAGTAATATTAAATTTTCTGGATAAATTAGGGCAGTGAAATGAATGATGTGGCATAATTAGTGCACAATTGTTGTCAGTGAGTTGTATTTAGCTTTAGTTAAGCAAACATTTGTTAAAAAGGCCAATACATTATTGTTGTACAGACTAATAACCAAAGAAATTCCTGTCACAACACACCGTGGTTTGCAAGGTTCTTTTCTGGTTGAGTTTGTTAACATTATGAAAACTTTCTACTCAATGTTTAGCATTTCTACTGTCCTTAAACTGTTCCCATTATAATAACAACGCATATCTAAAATGAATAAGAGAACATCCTAAGCCTGCAAATCTGTGAACAAAGATATTAAAAATCAATGCTACAAGGCAAACTATTACATGGATTAGTATTATAGCACAAATATTGCCTACTGCTGCTTTACTATTAAAATTATTCCCATTATACCTACAAGGCACATTTGACAAAACAAAAAATTACCACAAATGACAAATGATAGACAATTAGGAATGACTCTGCCATCAAAAAGGAAATAAATTTGGTTTAGAGCATCAATAAGTGGCAGGAATCACTTCATAATATCCTTTGATGTCTCAAAATATCTTTCCAAATATGCACAGCCCTTTACACTTTTACTATCTACTGATGGAAAATACCTTTTCTGCTTTAAGAGCTGCAGCTGCTTTTTCATACTCAGGCTTCATTTTTTTACAATGGCCACACCAAGGAGCATAGAACATCACCAGCAATGAAGGTTCCTTCTGAAAAAAGAAAATCACTTAAATTTGTAATTAAGAAAAATGTTCTCTCTCTCTGAAAGATTATTTGCTCAACCCTTAAATATTTCACAGCTTAAATAAATTATTTACTTCAGCAATTTATCAAAATCATTTCCTCCTTAATCTTTAAAAGATTATTTTTAATAATCTATAAGATTATTAAGATTATTTTGTATTAAAAGCCACACTTAGGTATTCTATTCTCTACATTTATGGACTCTTTTTCTCACTTGAGGGGTTTTCATTGGATATGGCACATATATGCGAGTAAAAGAACGCATCAGGAACATAAAACAAAGACAGGAAGAAAAATCTGCAGTAGCTTGGCATTTTTGGAATGAAAAACATAATATAAACAGGAATCCCAAACTACTTTAAAACATTACAGGGAAAACAGAACTCGCCGTCTGGGAAAACATTTATATCTGGAAGAACAAAAGTTTTCAACTTTGAAATCCCACCAAGTCTTAATACAGAAGTTCATCCAACCGCCACCAGAGACAAACCAAACCACCACGAAGAACAAGGCCGGCAGTCGAACTGGAACTGAAGATGGGAGCAATTAGCTCCAGAAACTTAGTTTTCCTCTTTTAAAAACTATTAGTGATGTAAGTGTTACAAAGTCGACTCAGTTATTCTAAACTTATATTAAACATCACTGTTACAAATGTCCACCATATTTAACTAGCTAAATTTATATTTAATGTCATAGTTCTAATGCGACTGATGTTTTCCGATTGAGTAGCTTATTGATATGAACACCAAGAAAACCAAAGTTCACATATAATTATATTTCTCTCTCTTTCTTTCTCTCTGATTGTTTTTTAAATAGTCTAGAAGCTCACAGTATTAGATTTACTTTAGAGAACTTATAACATTTTTAGAGATTGGTTTATTCATTGTTACCCTGTTATTTATTATGATTTTGAGAAAAATGAAATCATCTTTCGATGCGTCAGGAATGCAGTATTGCATGGGTTTATTCTGGGCATGCTCATACTATTTCAAGAAGCACTATTTAGTTAATGTGGAAGTTGTTGCCTTAGGAAGACTCACTAAGAAGTGATAGGAAAGGCAATGCCTGCATTTGTACGCTAGTGTTGATGTGTTGCTGAGTTAAGTTATAGTGCAATATGAAACTTAATGGGCTAATTGTTATTAAGACAAAGTTTGAGGTAAACCATAGGAAAGATGCATCTAGAAGGACAGTGCTAAACATAAAAACAGCAATTTCATAGCAACTTTTATGATTTATCGGTGGTATCTAGCTATTTAGTATGTTTCCATGTGCTATTATGGTCGAGAGGTATAAGGCTGATATTATACGGAAATAGGAAAATGAGAATAAAGATTCATTTGGTGTTGATGCATATTCTTTACATTTTTCTCTGATATTTTGCACTTAATTATGACTATATATATATACATAGAGCAGTGCTAGTGCTTTGTTTACTTAAGTTTCTATCCATGATGGTAGTTAAATGGGCATAATTCTTTTTTACTAAAAACGGCATATATTTAAACCTGATTTGACCTATGTATTTGTTTGAGGTGTTAGGTAATTTTTCTTATCCAAAATGGATTTGGATATATAATTTATTTTTATATCATGGTGAATATCTAGGTGCTGGGAATTGGTGCTCAAGATGAATAACGAATGAAATGCATATAGTAGAAAATTTGTTAATATATATGTCAGCACTTCAGCAAAAAGTATTAATGATTTTAAGTAAAACAGACATGACCTAATCAAGTTCATGTATGGCATTCAGTTCTTAGTGTAAGTTAAGGCGCTTGTTTTATTGTCATAGAGCTAGAGGAATAATGCCAATATCCATGATTCATCATTCTCATTATATATCTATATGTTCTGAATCAAACTTTTTCAAACAAGTGGGTACACTTGTACAAAAATTCACATACCATCCATCAACCTTCTACAAATTCCAAAAGACTTTCAAAAAACAAAACATTATTTTAACTCCAAAAAACAGTTACTCCATAAAAAATATACTAAATTCTAAACTAAAAGAAGACATTCCTCAAGAGAACAAATCAGGAATATATCAGATAGAATGTATCGATTGTGAAAAAATTTACATAGGAAAGAGTAAAAGAAACATTAAAACACGAGCAAAAGAAAACACCAGGAACATAAAACAAAGACAGGAAGAAAAATCTGCAGTAGCTTGGCATTTTTGGAATGAAAAACATAATATAAACAGGAATCCCAAACTACTTTAAAACATTACAGGGAAAACAGAACTCGCCGTCTGGGAAAACATTTATATCTGGAAGAACAAAAGTTTTCAACTTTGAAATCCCACCAAGTGACGTCTTAATACAAAAATTCATCCAACCAGAGACAAACCAAACCACCATGAAGAACAAGGCCGGCAGTTGAACTGGAACTGAAGATGGGAGCAATTAGCTCCAGAAACTTAGTTTTCCTCTTTTAAAAACTATTCGTGATGTAAGTGTTACAAAGTCGACTCAGTTATTCTAAACATAAATTTAGCTGTCTAAATTTGGCATTTCTATGCTCCAAAGTAGCCACTGTGCCACCATATCAACAGCAATTAAGTGTTAAGATTAGTTAAGTCCTGTCATTGTCAAGTTCATTTGAGATTATGAATTTTTTTTATTTATTTGGTTCATTTATGGATGCTATTTAACATTTCAGGTCATCAGTGTCCCATTCCATTTATGGCATGAAACAGCAGATATATTTTGCTCAGAGATTTCTTCTTTCAGGTTTAAGATTCTTCTATGTGCTATAAAATATAACATGGGACCCATGACTTTACTTCCCTTAAGAAAGAAGCCATACTTAGGATTTTAAGCCTGAAAAAATCCACCAACTCTGGCTGGGATTAAAACCATTATCTTGAGACTACAAGAAAGTATGGTTACCACTAGACCATCACAATAGACTATGAATGGAATATGAAATGATGCAAATGAGTCCGGACTCCTTAGCATCTGATGTTATCAGATGTTCACCTTTTCTGAATGAAAGAAAAACTCCGGAGAAAACCTTACCCAGTCAACATGCCCCAACTAGGGATTGAACCCAGATCTGCCAGTTGATAAACAGCTGTGCTATCATCTGAGCCATAGCAACAGACTGTAACATATCAGTAGTTCAGAGATCTGGAAACTGCTTTATGCAGCATAAGCCGTGGACAAAGCAGGTTGCTCTATCACTCGGTCCTGGTGGTGTAGTGGTAACCATACTTGCCTTCTAAACCCAAGATCGCAGGTTCAAACCCAGCCAGGATCAATGGATTTTTTCGGCCGTAAAAATCCTAAGTATGGCTTCCTTTGGAAGGGAGGTAAAGCCGTGGGTCCCATGTCATACATTTTTAGCACGAAAAAGAACCTCAAGCCTGAATGAAGAGGCCTCTGAGTAAAATCTGTCAGCTGTTTCATGCCCTGAATTGAATGGGATGCTGATGACCTCAGATGTTAAAAAGCATCTGTAAATAAACTACATCAAAAATCAGGTTGTTCTATTGGATGATTCTGACATAAGCAATTATGATAGAAAATGACATAGTAAAGTACTCAGTATAGCAAACTTCCATACTGCAATGACTGTATCAAAATTTTCTGAGGTAAGGTGGACCACATCAGATTCAGTACTGGCCCAGTCCTCTTCCTTCGGTTTTTCTGGAGGTTTTCTTGGATCACGCATGAAAGCAGTGAGTCCTTGCTTATTATTCTCACCTTCATATACATATTTCTGGATACCATTCCTGCAACAAAGAAATTTACATCCAATATAGAAAAAGTTTAAACTCTCAAGAATGGACATGGAAAAAACAATAAATGACAATTATTATGGTTTAATCATTTATTAAATCACTTGATGAAAAACAATAATACTTAACTGCATTATTTACCAAATTTTGCGTGTTTAATTATACTATTTTTGACTTTCTTTTACATTCACAACCTAAAAATGTTTTTCTCAAAATAATCCCATCTAAAATCATGAACACATTAAATCTACCTAGGACAACTAAAGAATGAAGCACATTTTATTCCTAAGCTACACAGACGTGAAGCAAATTTATGAGGATCACTGGGAAAATTTTCAGATATTATAGTTTGATAGTTTGGTAACAGAGTCATAAACTAATATAGATAAAGGTAGTTTATTATGTCCCTTAAAGGGCAAAGGCCTCTTAACAATTAGGGGAAGCTCGTTTTTTCCTAACGTAGTCAGCTATTCCATACTAGTTGTTCACATGCTAATATACTGATTAAAGCTTCTTGCCACATAGCAATTAGTGAGGTTTCAGTTCCTCAAGTCTGAGCAATAAGCTATTGATATGATCCATGTATTCAAATTTAGAAAGTGTAAATGATGCTTCAGAGGGAAATTTTCATGGAATCATTTTTATGTCTAAATGCAGTCTGAATGAATCACAGTCACTTGAGCATTTGGGAACCTTTCTCCTTCAAATCCCACATTTTCCTGTAGTATTCCATACTATTTAAAAAAGAGAAAACTTCCCTTAAAGATGAAGGGAGAAGTAATAGGTCGAACAACAATGATTAAAAAAATAATTTCTCTGGTAGAGACTATGATAAAAGGTAACCTATAAGAGCAAAGAAATGGCCTTAGGATAATTACTTTATCAAACATTTCCACCATTCTGTACCACATCTAACAGGGAGGAAATCGCCCTCTCAATTGGTGCCAAACTACCTCATCAAAGAGCAAAAGCAGATCAGGTTGAATTTGTGTAAGGAAAGTTGGTAACATATAACAATGAAAGCTGTCAGCGGGAGATGAGATGAGATTGTTCAATTTAAACCAAAAACCAAGGTGGTTCAGATTGTTTAGCTCTTCCCAAAAAAGAAGACTGTGACTTAAGGTGAAGAGACCATAAAGCTTGGGGAAGAAAATGGTTGCCACCTTATTCTGAACAAGCTGAAAAACTAGAAGACATGTCACAAGGTGCTATACAGAGGTACATCTACCTAAGTCTAATAAATCCAGGAAAGCAATCAAAGACAAAATTGCAAGGCATAGTGTTGGTATGATTAGAGACAATTCGCACACACATATGCAGAAAAGTAAATAAAGAATTACTGAGTGAATATTCAAAAATTTGCATCAATTCGCTAATTTTTACCTTTACTTGCAAAAAAAAAAGGGGGGAGGGTTGATTTGGAACAATTTAAGCTATTTGCCCAAACAAAAAGTTTGGTAAAAACTGTCATCAAGTTGGTTGAAGATGGAGAGGATGTTTCTTTGAAACCTGTACCACCATACCAGCAGAAAAATCCCTCGGTGGTTACAGCACGCCCAGTTATCCTCTTTCTCACAGATAGGGACAATAATCGACAGCTCCCAAACTTTTTTGACGATCTTCTGTCTCCATACCAGTCCAGTAACTCTAAGCAATAGTCATACTCCTTCTGAGCCCTTATATTCAGTAATTTCTACCATTATACTATTGCTGCCAGCTGCTTTCCCCAGTTTTAGTTTCCTTATAGCTACAGAAAGTTCTACTTCAGTAATATCTGCTCCATTTACCCATTATCACCTTTATGCTCCTCACTTTCTTGGTCAGCCTCCAAAAGTTATTGAAAATATTCCTTCCAGCTATCCATTATCTCATCCCTAAGCATTTTCCCATCTTTATTCCTTATAAACTTTAACAAGCAATCCTTCTTTCTCATAGTTTTAGCACCTTGCAGAAAAGTTTCTGATTTTCAACTGATAATGTCTTCATGAAGCATCCAAACTCCTCCCAGGTTTTGGTTTTTGCTTCCTTAACCATGTTTCTCGCAATAGTTCTTTGTTCTTTATATGATATGTGTTTATCATATAGCAAAGTACTGCAAAAATAAATGGTTGTTACCATATGAACATTACATGAATCTTTCTTGCAACTACAGTGTTGAAACTTTCACTGCCATGGAATAGTCAGAGCTTATGAGTGCAAGTCAACTATATACAGTTAGTGAGAATGTTTTTTCCTTAGTTTAGCTATCAGTGTAAATGAATATTATAACATATATTTTTGTAGAATTAGAAGGAAAGAAATAGTTGATAAATGTTATACAAATTGTATCTGGGCTGGAGTCATAAATAAATTTGATATAAATTCAAAATAAATATAAAGTATATTTTTTATAAGAGAATACACCAAACTCACAGAAATTTGCATAAATAAAGTATATTTGTTAATTAGTGATTGATAAGTTTAAGGAGAACTGAAACAGAATAGGAGTTTAAAAGACAGCAATTATGAGGAAAATAAACAAATAAAAAATGGATAAATAACCCTTTGATGGCGGGAAAGAATTATTTTAAGTGATAGATAAACCTCTGTCTTCTGAAATTCCAGGAGGCGACTGCTGACAAACTGAAAGTTATTACAGTATATAGATGATAGATAAAGGAGTTTTTTTTTTAATTTTAATTACATTGTATAATTTTATTTGGTATTGCTTCATGTATTGGAAAAAGAATAATAATGTTCAATTTATAATTTAGCAAAGAAATTTATTGTATTGTAATTCCAATTTCAATAAAGAATATTCTAGATGCATATTCTTGCATGTATAACAAGTTCATAAATATAAAAATACAAACTAGCCATTACCATCAGCTATTTGTCATAATATACTTACTCAAAGTAGAGCATTGTTGGAAAACCTGTTATGTTGAACTGCTGTCTTACAATAGTATTTTCTGGGCGATTTACATCAATAGCAGCAAGAATTGAATGACCCTTTAAATCTGTTGCTGCAGCAGCATATTCAGGCTTCAGTTGTTTGCAGAATCCACACCAAGGAGCATAAAACAATACCATCACTGGTTTTGTCTCTTTTCTCAAAAGTTTGCTTAAACTCTGTAAAACAAATACATGAATTTCATTGATAATTTATTTATCACAAAGAAAATTAAAAGAAATAAAATGTAGTAGTTTCACTACCTTTATGCACATGCTGTGTGTGTGCTTGTGCTAAGAGTGTGTTAAAAGTCAAAATAAAAAATAAAGTTTCTATGTTAATTATTCACACCTTAATGCAACAGTGAGATGCACTTTTGTTTCAATAGTTTGGACCTTGACCACACTAATCAAATTCTATCACTACAATTTTTCTTCACTATCATATGGTTTTAAAGATGTCTACTTTTGTTGATTTGGTTTCTACGGCTCCAAAATCTGAAAGATTCTGCAGTAAGTAGGACATTAGGTGTGAAAGTGAAATATTAAATTGGACAATTAATTACTCCAGCACCACATGTAATGAACATTCAATCAGCTATGAAAAAAAAAATGTATGAGAGTGGATATGCGTGTTGTTGCAATAGCTACGGGAGCAAATATGACCCTTCACAAGATAACTATTGAATATAGACTTAAAAGTACAAAGTAATTGCAATCTTAAAGAAGAAACCAAGTTTCTACAGCATCAAGAAGTAGTCAACAAAGAGAAAGTTGAATATGTGAATGATATAAATTGCGACTAACCCAAGTGATTATGTGGAGAGCATCTATTAATGTGAACTCAGGAAGATGGAAACAGCCTAGGAAACCTCAAAAAACAAATTTGATGTTCTAAGAGATCTTGAAGAACAGAGAAGAGATTAAATGTAATGTCAGATCATAAATTATGCTTAAAAGTTCTCTGAATGCTAACATTTCTTCATTTAAAACTCTGAATATAGAATAGCACTTCAAAGCTAGCATAGTGAACAAACTAATAACAATTTGTATTTACAGAAATCAAACAAATGATCTTAGTATATTATTAGAAAGATTAGATACTATTCTGAATCGTTTTAAATAAATCTGGAAAAAATATGATTCTGATGGGGATATCAATATAGATGTTTTAGAATAAAGCAATGATAAATTAAAATTGCTTACCTTATTAAATGCCTATAACCTACAGCATATGATAGATATGCAAACAAGGGTCATAAAAAATTCTGTAATAGACCAAGTAGCCATCAGCAAAAATCTAATATACTGTGTTAGCTATATTGAATTCATACTTGATTCTGATCAGTTTGCCCGATCTATTACCATAAACTGGGAAAGTAAAAAGACTTGGGGGAAACAGATATAAGATATATGGATGTTCGGCTCTGACAGAATCAAGTAAATATTGAATACTTTAACCATCCACTGGAACATAAAATATGGGAAAACATTTACAATGAGAATATTACGAAAATAAATTGCATTTAATTCCTAAATACTTTCAAATATTTCTTTGATGTGGTCCTCCCTATTATTAAAATAAAATTTTTCAAATTGGATACAACAGCATAAGAACCTCTAGGGAAAAAAATAAAATTACTTGCAATATAATGAAAAATAACAAATTATCTCAAGATTTCATTTTTAAAAATGTAAAACCGTCTTTAAACAAGTTATCCCAGCAGCTAGAATGATTGGGACATCTGAAAATAGATTGAAAGTAATGTAGCACTAATTAAAAAAGAAACTAACCAACTATTGTGCCATTGCGAAATATTCCTAAGCAGATAGATAAACACATTTAACAACTACTTAGGTAATAGCAAAATTTACATAATTTCAAAGCTTATATATGCTGAAATGCTTGTGCCTATTAATGATAAATTGTTATATTTAAATCCAGAAATTTAAAAAATAAGAAATCTGAAGCTCTAACTTTGTTTTAAAACAATGCAGCTTGCACAATCCTAAAGCCACTTTACTATTTACAAATAAGTCACTGGAGAGTGGCCAATTTTCTCAAGAGCTGAAGTTATCTTTAGATCTTTAGATTTTTATCTTTTGATAAAAATTATCTTTAAAAAAGGAGAAACAACTGAAGTTAATAACTACAAGCCCATTGCATTTCTTTCAGCTTTCTCAAAAGTTTTAGAAAAAATTATATATAAAAACTTATGAAATTCCTGAATAAACATAATATCATCAATAGCTACCAACATGGCTTCAACAATAAATCCATAAATTCTGCTATACTGGTCCATGTAAAGAACAGTATTAAAGATTTTATAACCAATGCTGATGTTCATGCATATAATACACATAATAAAAGCAAATTACACACAAAAGTGGATAATATTAACTATTTAAAACATAATTTAAATTTAATTGCTGTCTGTGGTGCCTCAGTAGTGAAAACGGGCGTTAAACACTACTCAAAAAAAAAAAAAAAAAAAAATTTAATTGCATTAAAATATATAATCTCTACCTGCATTATAAATCTCTATCTGCATATCTAAAGACAACTAAATGCTGCAAGTAAATTCAAGACAGAAATTCAGATGTTCCATCTATAAAGCAATTCTACTCCATAAATGAATATCATACTCTGTGTAGAAAAGGGACACTCTTAATTTTAGAGATGAACATAACCAAAATCAGGTATAAACAGCAGCAGACATCTACAAAATTCAACCTACTGAGAATGTATTATAAAACAGAACATTGTAAATATTCTGTTAAACAATGTGAGAAAAGTCTTGCAACTACATCAAGATTTGTAAAATGTAGTTTCTTCCGAGTGAAACTATTTAATCATGCTTTATTTGGCTTCACTTACTGGAGATGTACTCAGGATATGTTTTGTAGACCCTCATTCACATCCTCAGCTGTTAAACAGCCAAAATGAGTGTGTTTAAATAGTTTGAGTCAGAAGAGATATGTGTTCCTCAACATGTTGGATTCCAAATTTAATTAATATTGAGATTGTATTTATGTATGTAAATAGCTTGATTAACCCCATAACTCCCTGTGAGATCTATGAAAGATAAATATTTCTAAGCTAATACAATCGTATTATATTAGTATTCTAATGCTTAGCTATTACTGATATAATAATTCTGTAAAATTATATTATGCCTGATTAAGCAATTTTGTAAACTTTATTTAGTATCGTAATTCATTACTTACAACTGACATATCCCATATCAAGCATGTGATCCTTTGGACATAATAATTGAAATAAATAGGCCTTTGCAAAATGACCATTATGCCAAGTTAGTAGACAAAGAAAATTGTGCAGCCATCTATTCAGTTAATAATATCTTAAACAAAACATGTACTGAAATGCAGACAACTTGATAACAGCAAACAAATAAAAATAATATGAATTATTATTTAGGAAATCACTCAAATTTCTTTAATTTTGTTCCACTTATTTGGACATGGTTCAAAGGCACGGAAAAACTGATAAATATCAGCAGAGCAAGAGCAAGAGCCAGAGCCAGAGTTGACCCAATATGTTACAGCAAATTTATTTGTAGTAGTTAAATCATATATCTCTCCCCCACCCCCCTCTATAAAAGAACCTCAAGTCTGAAAGAAGGGGCCTCTGAGGAAATTGGAATTGGAATTGGATGCTGATGACCTGAGATGCTAAAGATCATCCATAAATAAACCAAATCAACTACCCTTCAAGTCTTAAACACAGGCATTTTTGTCCTCTAAGCAGATTCACAGAAGGCTCATTCTCTCAAGTTCCATTAATTTTATTTTTATCGTCCTTTTTTTTTCCATTAATTTTTACAACAGAAATTCTTTTGCAATGACTGATGCCTGAAAGTTCATACCAGGTGCATAAATTATTGGACAATATTGTAAGAGCATATTTTTACCAATACTGAAAGAAATGCATGATATTACCATCATTTTGGTATATCAGATACCTAGGCAATACTCCAGCTGTCAACAAATCTGAATAGAATTAAATACTTTTAATTATGAAGTAATACTTCCTTCATCCAGAAAGGTCACTAGGCAGAATCCCTGCTATCATCCAGATGGAGGTAACAGTCCAAAAGTGAACATGTTTTGTGCCATTTCCAGAAGACTCATGTTCAGCCCATTTTTCTACATGGAATAATGTATTTGGACATATTGGAAACCTGGATGACAGGGAAGAACAGCAATTCTTTTAATTAAGTGAGGTAGCATGAGGACCTTTAGGGTTATCTAAATGAACTATATCAGGTCAATGTATTGATTATGCAGCTGCGACAGACTTCTGCACATGGCCATCCTAGACTTCTTCCTATGAATTCTTCAATCAATCTATAAAGATACCTCAAGGAAACTCATATATTTTTATTCTCTCCACTTACAAAGACACAGCCAGAATTGTAAATGTGCATCAACTCACCACCGGAATGTATAACACAAGAAGAGAGTTTGGCCAGAATGGAAGTATTGGCTATAAATCTGCTGGTCACATGTGATCCATACAATGAATGCAGTTAAGGGTGTCATTATGAGACTGCAAATATTCCTCTTTCAAACCGTAGTGACTTCATGCATTTATATTCATAAATGGTGAAAGCATGTCTAACAAATTCCTCCAATAATTTATGCATACATAATGTATTTGTCAGCTTCATCTACTTTTGAAAATACTTCTTGAATTTTTTTTTATAGTAATGACAGATTCATTTAAGCAATTTTCTCTCAAGTTTCACACATACATTCTTCCTCCTTAAAGGGAAAATGAAACTGTTTCCATAGTTTGGTGATGGTGATAGTGACTGCAGACGACTAAGCACAGTAGAAACTATTACTTTCATGCTTCTACCTTCTTGACCCTCTCTCTAGGTAGAAAATAATGGAGTTAATGAGTCCTTACTCACACCATTGAGTGCATGAATAAGAATTTTCTAGAAAAATTCCTTCTGCATCATTATTTGGAAGAGATTGTATGAGTGGCCAATGATAGGTTTTACTTTGACTGTTTTTCAAGCTACTCTTCACCAACATTTATTGGTACTCATAAAACAAATGGAAAAATGTTTCTGTCACCTTTTCTTTTACAATGCCCATAGCCTTCAACTATGCTGTAATGGCTAAATCATCAGAAAAAATTGGTTTTTGTGCAGTTTTCCTTCACTTTCAGGAAAGTGAAAAAGCTGCTATGTCTGAAGCACAGAGTAGTTGCAGTAAAATTCTGTTGTCTTCTTCATTTAAAAGGTAAATTATTCTTACAATAGTGAGCAGAATCATTATTAATATAACATTTAATTTTGTGTCGGAACCAATACAGTGAAGCGACTATTATGTTCTTAATGGGAGTGAAATTATTGAAATTCGTAGATCGACCCGTTGAGCTGGGAATATGGGAAAAAATTTATATAAAAAAATTTGAGGATAAGGTTATGAACTTTGAGATCCCAACAGAAGACAAATTAATCCAGAAGTTCATAAAATGTCCACGAGAGCTACATCAAGTCCTCCAGCCAACCAACAACGAAGCCGACAGTCGACTCACAACTGAGGATGCAGGCAAAAGCCTGCGAAACTAGTTTTGCATAATTCAACAGTAAGTGGAGCATAAGATTTTTAAATCAACTCACTAGATAATTAAGAACAGAATCATTATTGTAATATTATGGGTGCTGTGCCTAAGTTGCCTGAAAACTTCTGTAAGGAGGTCTAGCTCTACTATTCTGCAGTGATAGTATGCTAGTTTTCAAGTGGAACAATAAAGCTTTTCACTGTAAAAAAACTATGACTTTTGTTTTTACAAGATTTTGGTCTATCTTTATTTTTGTTAGTAATGCTTATCTTTAAAGCACAAACCCACTAATGTTTAGCTTTCAGATTAAAATGATATTTCTAATGAGAAGAGCTGTATAGTGTCACTTGTGAATCTGCCTTTCACTCTAGCTCCTCTGTCCCCTGCTTATAAGGCCTGGAGGCCTGCCTGGTGGTGGTGAAACTGCAGAAAATTACTCTTACAGCTCTGGACGGCAAAGGTCAAACTTGGGACCTACTGGATTTTTTGCATACATTTGGTCACAAATGCTGAGTATTTTTCTTTTGGCTTTAAAATTTTTAATTTAAAATTAATGATTACATAAAACTAAAAATATTTCGGAAGCACTCAATAAGTAAATGGAGTTAGTGTGAACATTAAATATAACATTTAATTTTGTGTCGGAACCAATACAGTGAAGCGACTATTAGCTCTGGACGGGCGTCGGTCCTGGTGGTGTAGTGGTTACCATACTTGCCTCCTATACCCAAAACGCGGGTTCGAACCCGGCCAGGACCGATGGATTTTTTCGGGCGTAAAAATCCTAAGTATGGCTTCCTTCGGAAGGGAAGTAAAGCCGTGGGTCCCGTGTCGTACATTTGCGGCACGAAAAAGAACCTCAAGCCTGAAAGAGAGGCCTCTGAGCAAAATTTGTCGGCCGTTTCACGCCCTGAGTTGAATGGGACGCTGATGACCTGAGCTGTTAAAGAGCGTCCTTAAATAAATCAATCAAAAAAAAAAAAAAAAAAAAAAAAAAAAAAAAAAAAAATCTGGACGGGCAAAGGTCAAACTTGGGACCTACTGGATTTTTTGCATACATTTGGTCACAAATGCTGAGTATTTTTCTTTTGGCTTTAAAATTTTTAATTTAAAATTAATGATTACATAAAACTAGACATATTTCGGAAGCACTCAATAAGTAAATGGAGTTAGTGTGAACATTAAATATAACATTTAATTTCGTGTTGGAACCAATACAGTGAAGCGACTATTATGTTCTTAATTACCTAGTGAGTCGATTTAATAATCTTTTGCTCCACTTACTGTTGAATTATGCAAAACTAGTTTCCCAGGCTTTTGTCTGCATCCTCAGTTGCGAGTCAACTGTAGGCTTCGTTGTTGGTTAGCTCGAGGATTTGGTGTAGCTCTAATGGACATTCTATGAACTTCTGGATTAATTTATCTTCTGTTAGAAGCTCAAAGTCATAACCTTATGCTCATATTTTTAATATAAATTTTTTCCCATATTCCCAGCTCAATTGGCCGATTTACGAATTTCAATAATTTCACTCCCATTTCTTTATCATGTTTATCTCTCCAAAAATGATGTGCAACTGCTGATTTCTCTACCTGATTGTACCTTATGTTTCTCCAGTGTTCCTTCAGCCTGATTCCAATGCTTCTTTTTGTTTTCCCAATATATACTTTGTTACATTGTGAACAGTTGATTTTGTATATTCCTGGCTTCCTTTCCTCCGGTATTCTATAAATATCACCAGAATTGAGCAGATTTTTTAGGCTAAACTTGTTCACTGGTGACAAAGTAATCCCAAACTCTCTGAGTATTTTTTGGAATTTTTTGGTGGCCAAAGGATGATAAGTGAATTTCATGCGGATGGTGGATTCTTTTATTGCTGTCAATGTTGTAACCTGCTTTAACCTCTTCTTTTGTTTGAATTTCTTGACTTTCTTATCTACAATTTCTTGGTCATATCCATTGAATTTTGCTGTTTGTATAATATGATGGTATTCTTTGTTGTATTCAAACTCATTCATAGGTATGTTGATGATTTTATGTGCTAAGCTATTGAGTACTGCATGTTTGTGTGCTGTGGGATTGAATCCACTTGCCTTTATGTAATTCTCAGTCTGTGTGTCCTTTCTGTATATTCCAAATTCCAAATTGTTGCCTGTTCTTATAATCTTTAAGTCGAGAAAGGGAATCATGTTGTTTTGTTCTGTTTTGGAAGTGAATTTAATTTCTTTATCTTGTAGGTTTAGCAATTTCAAAGCATCATCAAAGAGTTTTTTATTGACCACTGCAAAGATATCATCCACATGTCTGTGCCATATTTTGAAAAGGTATGGAAATGATTTGGTGATGTGCATTTCTAAACTACTCATATATAAATCAGCCAGAAAAGACAATAATGGATTCCCCATAGCTAAACCTGCTTCTTGTTTGTAAAATTCACTATTGTACTTGAAGAAATTATGACTAATACACACTTTGGTTAGTTGGATGTATTCCTCAATTTCCTTGTTGCTCAGTTTCACTGACTGTAACCATTTTCGAAGAGATGCTGGAAGTTTGCATTTTGGTATGCTGGGAAAAAGCGGCTTTACATCGAAAGACACTAAAAGATAATCCTTTTGTAGAGACAAACCTTTGATTTTCTCCACCACTCTTCAGAATTCTTTACACTTAAGCTATCAAATTTTGGAAATTTTTGAAATCTTTGGAGGAGCCATCTTGCTAGTTGGTAGGAAGGTTTGTTTCTATAATTGATAATGGGTCTCATGGGATTTCCTGGTTTGTGTAATTTTGGTAGACTGTGTATTCTTGCTAATGAAGTGTTGTCTGCTTTTAATTTTGGTTTCTCCTTGGATGGTATGATTGTGCATTTATTGACAGATTTCTTTATGACCTGTATGCATCCCTTTAGAGGATCTGCTTTTATTTTCATGTATTCATTCCCCCTGAGAAGTTCCTCCATCTTTGATTTATACTCTGCTTTGTCCATTATTACAATTTTGTTTCCTTTGTCTGCTTTTTTGTATACCACCGGTCTTTTGTTGAGAGATTCCAAGAGTTGCTTTTGTGTGTTAAACCTAACCTTACTTTTTTTGATGTGATTCAGAATTTCTTCCCCTTTTCTTCTAGCGATGTTCTTATCGTCGTTACTCAGCCCGTTGATCGCCGCCTCCAGATCTACTAGATATTCTTCTACGTTGTTAGAATATTTTACACAAGTTTTTAGCTCTTTATTTAGAAACTTCATTTCTTCCTTACTGAAAATTTCTTTGGATAAGTTCACTACAGTGTTGTGCAGATGTTTGGCAACTGCAACTGAGGATGCAGGCAAGAGCCTGCGAAACTAGTTTTGCATAATTCAACAGTAAGTGGAGCATAAGATTATTAAATCGACTCACTAGGTAATTAAGAACATAGTGTGAACATGTTTAACACATTAGTGTAGGGTATATTACCACTCCTCCATTGTCTACAGCTTCTCAATCACAATTTATTTAACAGTAGTATTATCTCAAATGAAAATTAATGAAATCTAATTTTGTATTTATTTTGATAAACTTCCACAGATGCTATATGCCTGGTCTTTCGATTTTATGGTTGCAAATGTTCTGAAGTAGTACCATCTACTAAGCAAAATTATCAGTTGCAGTCTTTTGACTTTGCATTTTTGATAAAATTACCATTCCATGACTTCTTTGTTGTGCTGATGAGAATCGAAGAGTTCGAAACTGAAGAATTACAAACTGGGTTTGAAATTTATCCCATTTTGTATGTCACTTAGCAAGGCTTTAGGACAATCAAAGAATGTAAAGGACTTAGTACAAAACGCAATCAAATATTAAATCTTTTTGCAAAATACTTGGTGAAAAATACAAACTTGTATCATTTGTTATCTTTGCGTTATCTCTGTTTCAGCTTCAGTTTGCCTCCTCTGCTTGGAAAATTGTGATGAGAAGAATTTTGTCTATCACTATCCTAGGACAGAGTGGAGAAGGAAAATACTGAATGAAAATTCGTGAAATACAATTTTGTAGTAGTGTTAAATTTATTCACAAGATTGTGAATTGCAGTTTTGAAAGGAGTCAATTGCCCAGGAAATGTCAAATAAATTCTTCATGAATGCGATGAGTTGATTAATATTTATAACAACATTTACACATAAAAATTCATTGCTCTAAAGTCTTGAATGACATAGATTGGTAATTTCTCGGAAGTTCATTGACAGGCAGGCAGATAGGCAGCCATGAGTGAGGAGAAAGCCAGCCTTGGCCAAGATGCAAACTCCATGTGAGCAATAATGGCATATTCTGCAAGCCTGGTACTCTCAGAAAAATATAAATTTTCTTTTGTACTTTATTGCTTTCTGCTGTATTTCCAGGAAATCATTCTACTGATTTTCAAAGCTTGAAAGAATCCACCAAAATTGCTGAATTACAGCTATAAGTGCTGCAAGTCAACAGATGTTGAAAGAAATTTAAAACATAACATATATATAAATCAGTACTTACAACAGCATCAGCAATGTGCAAAACATCAACTGCCAAGCTGTCCTCTTCCCAAGGAATGTCTCCTGTAGGGTCCCTCATGAAGTTTACCATAGATTGTGTAGTTTCAAGTCTGTCATAATCCTTATGAAATTCTCCATCCTTGTAATGCTTTAGGACATATGGTTCTGGGGTAACTTTCAGTTTCTTGCACAGTTTCCTTGAGTCTCTAGAAGAAAAACACAATGGCTTAAGAGAAAAATGTTCAGGGCAGCTTCTTAATAATTTTTTTATCACATCTTGTGTCAACATGCAACAGTATACAAGCCAAGAATAACACCTAAGTATAGATAATATCTTTAAAAAGTTGGGAATGGGAGACAGGTTGGGTATATTAGATTAGAGCTTCTATTTTGGATAATATTGGATAGATGGCAGCTCGCATAAATGAGCGTGTGCCAAACATCATAAAGCACATGTAATGGAGGCACCAGTCTTTTGTGGAAACTGTTAGCGAAAGGAATCTGTGAAATTGTTTATGAGGAGAGATAAGTGAATTTTCTTCTTATGATATTATTTTTACTGGCTATATATGTAACATAAGTGTGCTTTAAACATGGCCCAGAAACGCTTATTTAGCTGTTCATAGTTTTTGTTACTTTTGAACACATTATTATTATTTCCATTTTGATATTTACATTTTTCATTAAACAAAGAGGAGCAAGTTGACATGGATGAGAGGGGGCATATGAGTCAACCTACCGCTTACTTACTTCTGTTGAGGCAGCTATACCAACTACATCATATATTATTATTTTAAAAGTCATTAATTTATAAATTAACAAGTTATTTTTGAATGCTGAATTAATATTTTTTAATTTCAATGACTTACAAAAGGAGAACAGAGCAAGTACTTTCTATGATGACAAGCTCAGAACTGTAAAATTACAGCTTTGCTCAATTAGTAGTATAGTTAACAATTTTAATATTCCATTTTGAAATTTGACTCAGTACTGCAGTAAAGCTATAGAAGAGAATATAACAGGACCATCACTAGTACCACCCTTCAATGTTAAATAGAGTAAATGTAAGATGGCATGTTCAGTCTATAGACATTTTTCAGTGTACATTGCTTCTTTTAAATTAATTTGGTATAAATACATAAAACGTTTTACTTTCATATACATTTTTTATTTCAGGTATCATGAGGATGATACCTGAAATTGAGGTTTATCTTAAAAAAGCAGCCAATATTCTATCACATTCATGTCTTGTCAATGAACCTTTGCTCTATTTCACGAATCATACACACTTTTCATAAATTTCCTTACATTTCTCAATTTTTTGTCCTTCATGAAAAGATTACTTTTAACTTCCACTGCACCACCACCAGTGGCCGAGGTCGTTAGGGCACGGACTTGTGAGCGGGAGGTCTGGGGTTCAAATCCCCCCAGGACCATCCTCCCTGACAGAGGTTTTTTTCAGGTTTTTTCAGTCCTCATAAATGGCAAATGCCAGGGAGATACCCTAAACTTAGGCCTAGAACATTTCCTTCCTTAAATAATCCTTTCCAAATATATAATTTTGTTTCATGTATCATCAGTGTCCACCGTCTGTGGTGCCTCAATAGTGTAAGCGGCATTAAACACTATCCAAAAAAGAAAAAAAAAGAAAAAAGAAAAAAAAGCTTTTGTTGCTTCCATTCCTAGTTTTTTTAATTTTATTTAGTATTTCATTTTCTACACTATGTTCATTGCAAAGGTAGTCAATGTTTCTTAAATGTTCTAGAGTTCAAGATAAAGTATAGGGAGGTGTATAATTTGATTGTTTTTGCAGAACTTAAGTTTTTGAGATGGCATTTAATGTTTTGTCCAAAATCGCTAAACCTATAATGAAATTGTAACTCACCATTTCCATTAAGATGCCCCCCTCCCCTTCCAAACTTGCTAAATCCTCACCATCCTTGTGTTTACATGCCATCACAAAGGACTTTTAGCACAGGAATATGGTATGAACTTAGTGATAAGTAATGAACCTGAGAATGTCAACAGCTTCGTATATTCATTTAAGAACTTTCGAAAAATGACATTTTTAAAAAATTATGTTGGAATTCACACAGTGAAGCTTGTTAAATGTAAATTATATCTAATCTGTCGTCTAACACACTCTTATACTTCACTTACTTATAAATACGGTGGGACTGGTTTCAAAGAGACATCCTCTCCATGAACCTGAGAATGTCAACAGCTTCATATATTCATTTAAGAACTTTCGAAAAATAAGACATTTTTAAAAAATTATGTTGGAACTCACACAGTGAAGCTTGTTAAATGTAAATTATATCAAATCTGTCATCTTAACACACTCTTATACTTCACTTACTTATAAATACGGTGGGACCGGTTTCCAAGAGACATCCTCTCCATCTTCCACAAACTTGATGACTGGTACGAGAAACTAACATCTATGAAGACTGTGGCTCTGTCCTGGAAATGTTTTTTTTTCTTTATAAACGGAAAATTTGTATTACTTTCTCCTGAAATGTTGAAACTCCTAAGATGATCCCTATGTTTATGAATGCAAACCTTCTACCATGTGTCCAATTCTGTAAGTCTGTGTGCTTCTTTAAGTAACTTTATTTCCCTTTTTATGTCGTGATTATCTTTCCAAAAATGGTGTGCCACTGCTGACCTATCAATCTGCCTGTACCTAACATTCCTGAGAGGTTCCTTCAACCATGTTCCTATGTTCCTTTTAGTTTTCCAACGTATATCTTATCACATTCTTTATATGTTATTTTATAGATGCCTGAGCTTTTCTCCTGTGGGACATTATTAAAAATGTTGTTCGCTAAAGCTTTTTTCAGAGTGTATCTGTTAACATGCGCCAATTTAATGTTATTATCTTTAAAAAATGTTTGGAATTTATTCATAGATACTGGATGGATGATGAATTTTTTAAAAACCAGTCTCTCTTTTTCAGTTAATAGTGTGGTGGTATTCTTGATCAATTTCTTCTTTAGGAATCTATTAAATTTTTTGTTTACTAAATTTTTGTTAAAACCATTTATAGTGGCAATATAGTGCAAATCTGTATAGCTTTACTCACTGTTTTTGTGCATTCTTTCAATGGGTCAAATTAGACATGGGCACATTCTTTTTTGCTTAAATGTAAATTGGAACTTGCAAAGTGAAGCCAATCATATTAATTGATATCAATGTATGATTCAGTTGAACTACAACTCTTAAAGCTTCACTTACTTTTCATAAATGTATGGAACCGGTTTCGAGAACATTTAGTTCCCATCTTCAGCCAGGCTAAAGTTCAACTTCAATGTTCTCGAAACCGGTTCCATACATTTATGAAAAGTAAGTTAAGCTTTAAGAGTGTGTAGTTCAACTGAATCATACAATGATATCAATTACAATGATATCAATTAACATTCTTTTTTGTTTAACAACTCTAACACTCTGTCAGTGTAATCATCTTTGTCCAGTATTACTATTTTATTCCCTGTATCAGCCTTTTTGTAAATAACTCCTTTTCCTTTAAGTGATGTAATAATGTTACTGTAATTTTGAATTCTATTTGGTTTCATTTTGTTAATCCTTTTAAGAGCATCCTCTGATTTTATTCTAATCTTTTCTTTCTCTTTATTACTTAAACCTTCCATGGCAATTTCCAGATCAACTATGTAATCTTCAACGTTATTCGAGAAGTTTACACCAGTTTTAAAACCCATATTGAGTATAGATAACTCTTCTTTATTTACTTGTGATAAATTCACTACATTAATCAGTTTCTGTATTGTTTTTTCACTAGTTTTCTACAAATCATCAATTTTGAATTTATCACAAGCCAGTGATAAATTCAAATTTTCAAATTTTGAAAGTTGTTAAACAAAAAAGAATGTGCCCATGTCAAATTTGACCCATTGAAAGAATGCACAAAAACAGTGAATGAAGCTATACAGTTGAAATCATTTTATGATATAGTCGAACTACACACTCTTATGCTTCACTTACTTGTCACTATTGTAGACCGGTTTCGAGAACAGTTGTTCTCATCATCAGTTCAAATCTCCGACTGCTGGATAATTCGTTGTGTTGTGGGTATTCTGCTCTGGAGGAGGTGTGATGAACTTAAAGTTTATATTTTCCTCGCCGGAAGTGTCAAAGTTCATTAAACTGTCTCTGTATTTGTAAATGTATATTTTCTCCCATGTTGCCAATTCTGTAGGTCCTTGCACTGATTTTAATAATTTTGCTTTATTCACTATATCGTGGTTTTCTGTCCAAAAATGAAATGCCACTGCTGATTTCTCAATTTGCTTGTATTTTATGTTCCTGAAATGTTCTTTTAACCTTGTGCCTATGTTTCTCTTTGTTTTTCCTATGTATATTTTTCCACATTCTTCACAACTTATTTTGTAAATGCCTGGTTTTTTCTCCTGTGGAATACTGTCATTAACATTGTCTGTGAGAAGATGTTTAACATTAAACTTGTTAATCGGTGCCAACCTGATATTAAAATCTTTAAGAATTTTCTGAAATTTTTTTGTAGCCCATGGATGATATGTAAATTTTTTAAAAATTTGTTTATCTTTCTTTGCTGAAAGTGTTGTGGTTTCTTTTATAAGCTTTTGCCTCTTGAATTTCTGTACCTTTTTGTATACTAGTTCTTTCTTAAAACCATTTTTAATTGCTGTTTTTTCTATATGTTTGTATTCTTTAAAGAATTCATCCTTGCTAATTTGTAGGTTAACTAGCCTGTGTGTTAAACTATTGATAACTGCATGTTTGTGAGAAGTGGGGTTAAAACTGTCAGCTTTTATGTGATTGTCTGCATGTGTATCTTTTCTGTAAATTCCAAATTCTAGACTTCCTTGATTTTTCATTATTTTTATGTCCAAGAATGGTAATATGTTATCAATTTCTGTTTCGTATGTGAACGATATATTTTTGTCTTGTAAATTCAAAAGTTTTATGGCATCCTCAATGAGCTTATTGCTAACAATGGCAAATATGTCGTCGACATATCTGTACCATGTCTTAAATATGTATGGGAAAGCTGTAGTGATGTGTGTTTCAAATCTGCTCATGAAAAGGTTGGCTAAAAATGGAGATAAGGGGCTGCCCATAGTGAGTCCTGTTTCTTGTTTATAAAATTTGTCCTTGAAAGAAAAATATGATTGGTTTATGCAAATTTGGTCAGTTTCATGTATTCTTTTATGTGAGCATCATTAATTCCACTTGTTTTTAGCCAATCATGTAAATAAATCAGGAGTTTTTCTTTTGGTATGCTTGGAAACAACGATACTACGTCAAAAGATATTAATGTGTCTGAAGGTTGCAATTGTATGTCTTTGATTTTTTCTATTAATTGAAATGAATTGCTTATGCTTCTGCTATGAAATTTTGGTAGTATCTTGAATCTGTCAACTAGCCATTTTGCCAGGTAGTATGTAGGAGTATTTATATTGTTAATAATTGGTCGCATACCATTTCCAGGTTTGTGAATTTTTGGTAGACCATATATTTTTGCTAATGTAGGGTTGTTTTGTTTAATTTTGTATTTTGTTACTTTTGGGATAACTGTGCAAGTTTTTAGAGCCTCGGTGACTGAAGTAATGCAATGTTTTAGTGGGTTTGATTGGACCTGAACAAATTCATTTTTATTTAACAATTCTTGCATTCTAGTATTATAATCTTGTTTATCTAGTATAACTATTCTGTTTCCTTTGTCAGATTTTGTATAAACCACATCTTTGGCATTTAAGGATTTAATTATGTTCCTATGTGTCTTGTTTAATGATATTTTCTTTTTATTTATTTCTTTTAAGACTTTTTCAGATTTTATTCTAACTATTTCTTTTTCTTTGCTGTTTAGATCTTCAATAGCTACTTCTAGATCTACCAAGTAGTCTTCTATTTTATTGGAATAATGAACACACGTTTTTAGACCCTTATTTAAAAAAAAGTTAAAAGTTAAAAGAACATTTCAGGAACATAAAATACAAGCAAATTGAGAAATCAGCAGTGGCATTTCATTTTTGGACAGAAAACCACGATATAGTGAATAAAGCAAAATTATTAAAATCAGTGCAAGGACCTACAGAATTGGCAACATGGGAGAAAATATACATTTACAAATACAGAGACAGTTTAATGAACTTTGACACTTCCGGCGAGGAAAATATAAACTTCATCACACCTCCTCCAGAGCAGAATACCCACAACACAACGAATTATCCAGCAGTCGGAGATTTGAACTGATGATGAGAACAACTGTTCTCGAAACCGGTCTACAATAGTGACAAGTAAGTGAAGCATAAGAGTGTGTAGTTCGACTATATCATAAAATGATTTCAATTATATGATTGGCTTCACTGTGAACGTTCCAATTAACATTTTTAGAAGCTATACAGACTTGCACTATAATACCAGACATAGAGAAACGTAGTTTAAAACAAAACAATCCTAATATAGCCAGAATATACATGGGTTACCTAAAATCCATAAGCCTGGGAAGGGCATGAGACCCATCATTAATAATATAAATACCCCTACATATTTTCTAACAAAATGGCTTACAGACAGATTTACAGCTCTACCAAGGTTTCAAAGTAGAAGCATAAAAATCTTGTTCCAGTTAATAGAAAAAATTAAAGGTTTTAAAGTTCTGATATTTTAGTGTCTTTGAATGTAATATCTTTGTTCCCGAGTATTGCAACTGACAAGCTTTTATCGTTTCTGAAGGATTGGTTAAAGGAGATAGGAATTAATGAAACTTGCTGGAAAAAATATGTTCACCTTACTAACATTTTTATAAACCAGTCCTATTTTACATTTGCAGGAAAATTCTATAAACAGAAAACAGGACTCGCAATGGGAAATCCTTTGTGCCCCTTTCTGGCAGATTTATTTATGAGTACATTTGAAACTCACATAATTTCTGCCTTCCCACATTATTTTAAATGCTGGTACAGATACGTTGATGACATTTTTAGTATAGTGAAAAAAGAATTTGTTAAAGATGCTTTGAAGCTTTTAAATATACAAGATAGGAATATATCCTTCACACTGGAAACAGAAACAAAGCGAATGTTTTTAGATATAAAAATTAATAAGAATCATGGAAATTTGGAATCTATAGAAAGGATACTCACACAGATAACTATATAAAATCAAATGGATTTAACCCCATAGCTCACAACCACCCAATTTTCAACAGCTTAACATATAGACTGGTGAATTTACCAATCAGTAAAGAGGAGTACAAAAAAGAATTTGGGAATATTCAGGAGATTGCCATTATAAATGGTTTTAACAAAAATGTTAATAGATTCCTAAAGAAGAAATTGATCAAGAATTATTAACTGGAAAAGAGAGACCAGTTTTTAAAAAATTCATCTATCATCCATCCAGTAGCTATGAATAAATTCGAAAAAATTTTTAAAGATAATAACATTAAATTGGCACCTGTTAACACATACACTCTGAAAAATGCTTTAGCAGAGACAACAGTTTTAATAATCACCCCACAGGAGAAAAGGTCGGGCATCCAGTAAAGAATGTGATAAGATATACGTTGGAAAAACTAAAAGGAACATAGGAACACGGTTAAAGGAACCTCTCAGGAACATTAAGTACAGACAGATTGATAGGTCAGCAGTGGCACACCATTTTTGGAAAGATAATCACGACATAAAAAGAGAAATAAAGTTACAGAATTGGACACATGGGAGAAGATTTACATTCATAAACATAGGGATCATCTTATGAATTTCAACATTACAGGAGAAAGTAATACAAATTTCCAGTTTATAAAGAAAAAAAACACCACCTGGAAGGAGCCACAGGTCCTCATAGATGTTATTTCTCATACCAGTCGTCAAGTTTGTTGAAATGGAGAGAATGTCTCTTTGAAACCGGTTCCACCATATTTAAAAGTAAGCGAAGCATAAGAATGTGTTAGACAAAAGATTAGATATAATTTACAGCTTCATATATTTTTAAAATAGGTTGTTTCAAAGTATACCGATTTCATGCAATACAATTTGTTGTTAGGAGAAGTATGAAAAGGTTAATAATGTCCTTAACGATATGTAATATGCTTTTTATTATTCCTACAGTTTATAATGGCAATCAACAAAACATGTACTCTGCAGTGAATATACTGACAATTTGTGCCCTTTTTTTTTCTGATAACCAAGCACAGACTCCAGTGACAGAACTACGAAAATTAGCAGCACCTTCGAAAGAACATGCATAATTTGTCATAAGAACATTTTCATTTTAGTAATTCACTATCAATTACTGTGAATATAGATTCAGTTGTAGCATTCTTCAATTCAACCAGACATAAAAACCTTTCCTTTAATTCAACAGACGAAGACAATGCAAACATAATGAACTAGCAATGATAGTTCACTTTAGTTACAAACATTTGTAGATTCATCTGCCATAAGGAAAAGTATTAATCACAGAGAATTGTTTCTTCTTGATTTCTAGAATTTCATCATCGTTATTTAATAATTCTGAAACAGTAGGTATACTTGCTAACAAATCTTTCACTATGAAATTTTCAAACTTAATATCACTTTTTAGTATTTTCTTATCATTTTGAGGCTCATATTTATTGCAGGGGATTTCTTCCTTACTAAGCAAATACACTTCAAATTAAAAGAGACACACACGGCTTGCTGACTTTTCCATTTCATATATTTTAATGATCTGCATATGAACTGGAGCATTTAATATGTGTAATCTAAAAACTTTAAGTGCATCAGCTTTTGCATGTTTTTCTGATTTGGCACACTTTTGCAGTTTTCGTGTGCTTCTAAGTAGCTTTTCTAAATTTAATGAAAGATACAGAAATGAACACTCCATCTATTAACTTTAAATGCTAACTGGAACTTGTACAGTGAAGTTAATCAAATAATTAAAATGTATTATTGAGTTGAACTACACACTCTTATTGGTTCCACTTATTTAAGTGTAATTCACATGAAGGTTCATGAAATATGTACTACATTAAAAAGTGAAGTCAATAAGAGTGTTCAGTTCTACTTAATCATACAATGATCTTAATTATACTACACCTATTTTTTGTAGAGATTCAATATCAGTTTTAAATGCATTTCATGTAATTTGTAATAAGCCTTACCCCAATTGCAGTCAAAATACAACCAATTGTACTTATTCTCCCATTTTTATTGGTACTTAATCTCAAGTCAGTCAAAGTACAACAAATTGTACTTACTCTCCCATTGTACTTTGACCGCGATTGGGGTGGGGTTTATTGAAAGCTATGTGAAATGGATTTAAAACTGATATTGAATCTCTACAAACAATAGGTGGAGTATAATTAAGATCGTTGTATGAATGAGTCGAACTACAAACTCTTATTGGCTCCACTTGTTTATAAGTAGTACATCTGTTCAGGATGACGACATATCTAGGAGTCAGAAATAGTACACTTTTCATTTAAAGACTGAGGAAGAAAAACTAAAGAATCCCCAAGCAATTCACCATCACTAGCATTTCTTTAAATAGATGAGTCTTCCGCAATACCTCGTCTTTTATTAAAATAGAAAGAAAATAATGTTCAGGCTTTTAGACATTGCATTTTGGTACATTTCTTTAAACAAGATTGCACAAGCACAACACTCTTACACAGGAAACTGTTGACTAACAATTAAAATAGCTGCAGCTACAAGAAGTTGCAATTCGTTAAACAATGAAAGTTTATTAAATTAACTAATCCTTCCACTCTACAAACATCCATTATTAAGTTTTACAAGTTTGCAGTTATCAAAACGAACAATAATTTAAATTCATTCTTTATTTTGACTTTTGATTAAAAATATTTTCAAATAAATTTTATATTTTGGGAGGGAACCTTTTAATTTCTGGGGGGGGGGGGGGGGGGGTTATCCCTGGGTCACCTCCTGAATTCATCAAAGGAAATAGTGAACAAAGATAGCAAACATGCTACTGCTTTGCAGTTTTTTAACAATACGGAAAATCTCATGTAGTAACTTTCTAACAGTATGGATGGTAATCACAACAACATGGATATCATAAACTCCCTACTTGAAGACTGAACATTTAACTAAGCGCTCTTTTCAGCTGCAGATGAACTCAACAATGACCACAATAACAGTCTGGCAGTAATTGCATTAGTTGATCACCAAAACATGTACATTCCTTTAAAGAGCTTGTAACAGTATTTATGGTTAGATTAGATATATACTATTAGTAATTACAAATTCTAGGCCACATCAATCCAAAACTTAACCTTTTATGTGAAATAAACAGTGAAAAGATTTCTTAACAGTTCAAATCTTATGATTCCTCCAGCTAAAACGGAGTCTCCTTTAGTATTGTTGGGCATTTCTTCCTACATGACTGAGATTTACTGACAGTTAAATGATGTTATATATTATGAACTCCTTTCTTCAAAATCTATGGCTAAATTTAATCAAGAAAAAGTGTCATCACTTTATCACCCTGCAGATGGACTCTCATTCAAAATATCGCTTTACTAATGCAAAATGCTCCTCTTAGTCCCATTATATAGTTTCTACCTAAAGTTCATAAAAAGAAATGTCCAGGCCATCAAACAGTACCCAGTTTAGCTCCCCCAATTAACATTCTTTAGTCCTAGTATATTTGTCATTTTTTCTGTGTGCCATGCTAACAAAAACTATACATGGCCTGCTAAAAATAAAGCACAACAAGGAAAAAACAATACCAATTTAAAAAGAGCATTTAGAGTAAAAAATAAATGAGCAGCATAAAAATTGATGAAAAGGACCAATCCATTCAACAATGGTATTAGATACAATATTAAACCATTAGGTTAAAACATGATAAAAAAAATTAAAAATGAACCAAAATTATGGTATTTCCATCCAAAGCAAAGGCTTGTAATAACAAAATTAAAGAATAAACCTTTGGTTATATCAATACTAACAGAAATAAAAAAAAATTCTCTCTCTCTCTCTCACACACACACCCACACACACACACCCACACCCACACACACACACACCCACACCCACACACACACTCAGAAGTTTGTGGGGTAATATTTAATTTTTTACAACTTTGTTTCATTTCTCTTAGTAATGATATAGCCACAGATTTATTTTTTAATTTTGTTAATATAAGCACTTTGCTTTGGCTGGAAATAGCATAATTTGGAATGATGTTTTAACATTTTTTATCATATTTTAATCACATTAACCTAGTGGCTTAATATGGTTTCTAATAACACTACTGGACAGCCTGGTCCTTCTCATCACTTTTAACAAACTTTAGTATATTATATACTGAAGATTGTGGGGCGAACTTTAATTTGCTGCCACTTTGTTTTATTTCTCTTAGTACTAATATAGCCATAGGTTTACTTTTTAATTTTGCTATCATAAGCACTTTGCTTTGGCTGGAAATAGATTAATCTTGATTGATTTTTAACTTTTTTTAAACTACATATATAATGCATTAAAAGCACCCTCATGCATTATGTTTGTATGGATCATTGGCAGAAGTATGGAAAATTAAAGAGGTTTCAATTGGAATCATACAGTCAAGACATGGCAACCAATGAATGGGTTATTAAAATGTGTACAAGTGAAGCAGAGTTTGTGGTGAAAGCTAAAATTGGAATGTCCTATGTGCAAAGAATCCAAAACTTCTTACCAACAACATTTATATTAAGAAATTATCTAGTTTGATTCTCTGGAAAAAAAAAATATTGCTTTTCAAGACAGTAGAAGAAAATGGCTCCAAGCATCCTATGAAAGATGAGAAATAAAATAACTGAGAGCTAACTAAACTGCAGCCTTGGCAATGGTGTCCAAATCTTTGTCTGGCAGTTCAGAGCAAGGTGGATCAGAGTGCACTTAAGGAACTGATACACATAACACAATCCACCAGCTTCTACATATAAACAGATCTATAAACTGGGTAGATAAATATCAAGAGTTCTGCTCTAAAACTCAGTCATAATATCACAAATGTAACTGTCATAATTAAAAAAGCACACATCATACTTTGTTATTCTTGATACTATCAGTAAAAATGAAGACATCTCAGTTACAAACATTGCTGTTTAATGTACTCTAAATGAGATGTAAAGTTATATCTAATTACGTTTAAGTTAGTTTGTAATAATTATAAGTTTTGGATGTTTGTAACACTGCTAACACTTGTCTATAGCAATCTATAATCTTATTCATGGACTTTGAAAATACTGTCAAATTGAGATAGAACTGGTTAATTTGTTTTATTTATGGACACTTTAACATCTCAGATCATTAGCATTCTATTCAATTAAGGGCATAAAATGGCCAAAAAATTCTTTTTCCTGCCATAAATCTACAATATGGGACCCACAGCTTTACTTCCTTTCTGAAGGAAGTCATATTTTCAATTTTTACACCCAAAAAAAAAATTCATTGATCCCGGACAGGAGAGATGGAACTGGGATTCTGTACTTAACAAACAGATGAAATGTGCCAGGCGCAATTACTTTAAGCTTCCAAGCCAATGAAATTCAGAAAGATTCAAGGTTAGGCAGTATAATTAAAAACTGATGGCAAAATCGGGTGGTTGGTCTGTGCAGCCAACTGTCAGACATAACTGCTTAGTAAAACATCCTGGTGAAACTACAGAGGAGGCTTAGCTGCTTCCATGCAGAAGCTTGCAATGGGGCTTACAGCAAATGTACTCTAAACACAAGGGGAATATCCCATAATGGACGCTTCAAGTGACACAGAACTTACAGTTATGCAGAACATACTGTGCACACCTACTCCAATTTCAACTTGATCTACAACTTAACAGCACCCAGCCCCTGGAATGTGCTGGTTAAAATATGTAAAAAGCTTATGAAAATGAGTTTTCAATTATGCAACGTGTAATGATAAACATGTTTTCCTACTGAAAAACAAAGCTCTGAAATTTCGTATCTTCTGCAAAAACAGGAGATCTTGAATGCCCTGAGATGAAGATAGGAAAACTTACTTAGCCACAAATTCTTCCCTAAAAAGGCATTGTGTATGTGTATTTTCTAATACCAATTGCCAAGTCACTTGCTTCACCCTGGACATCAGAGTTCTACGTAATTCATTTTGTAACGTGCAAACCAATATTTTGGCAGACTAAATTATGCCTATTGATGATGGTGAAATGATGATAGAACAAAGACAGAATGAGTGCCTGGGGAAACTGGAGTACCTGCAGAAAACATCTCAGGTAGATCATAACTAAATGTGCACATGCACACACAGTTCCAATAAATGCTTTCCATTTAAAATTAATAACCCATGACAAATGATGCAGACATTTGAAAAAATGTATCCCAAATGAACGTGCGATGCATCAATGCCTAAAAGTTGTTTGTATTTGTTTTTTCAAGATTAGAAAAAAAATTTTAAAAATAAAACCCTCACCCAGACACCTACCCCAACTGAAAACCCAGTTTCATTGAATGAAAAGCAAACGTTTAAGGTTCATTTGTGCACAATTCAGAATAACATTTTCTGTCTTCTGCATGGATAGAAACTATGAGCATAACCTATTAACAAATCATTCCCAGTTACCTACCCTGAACAATCAATAAGCAACATTGTTCCCTGACCACGAATCACTTCTGCAGCTTCCCTGAACATTTTCACAATGTTTGCTGCTGCCTTTAAGGATGATACAAAGCATACTAATACATTGTTTTTTGTGCGTAGTATCTTCTTCAGATCCTTAACATCTGAAACGTCCTCCACTGCTGAAAGTGCACCACTGTTACTGCTGCTCTGCTTTGCCTGTGAGTAAGGGCTAACACACACATACAGCATCTGCAAACAATCAGACATTTCACTGATGTAACAAACCTTAAATTTGCTCTTGTTATTAACCACAATCACCATTATAAATTTACGGTCATTCTATATGAAGACCAACTGCCTAAACTTTCAGTAATTATCATCCTCCAAGATTAGTCTCTGCATTTCAGCTTTCTATAATCAAGCCGAAAGCTTGGAAATCTAATACCACTCTCACTAAGCTGAAGGTTTGTTATCCCAGTTATTATTACCATAATGAGAACTCTCATTTTCCCTCAATTAATTTTTCCAATAAAATTTCCAGAAATGGCTCATGTTTGTATGTCTTATTTACTTAATTTGAAATTATATTAAAAATACACTCACACACTTTATATAATTTTTCCTGAAACAATCCTTATCTACTAAACATAATTCACAATGCCAAAAATGATGGCTGAAGTCACTAAGCATAGAATTGTGAATGGGAAGTTTAGGGTTTGATTCCTGTATAACTAAGGTTGTTTTCTGAGGTTTTTCTCAGTTCTCATAAATAGCAAATGCACGGGAAATTCTTTACAACCTAAGCCTTCAACAATTGCTTCTGAATGTATCAGGGCTTGTCAAAAAAGATTGAGTATTTTTTTTATCACACATAGCAAAGAAACATGTTCAAACAATGATGAAAATGAATCAGCCTTGACTGGTGGACAAAACAACAGAAGTGCGCTCATTCATGCATCTGCACACAGGGGACAAGCAAACTACATCAATTTGTCAGTCTCCTACATACAAAATGGAGTTGATTCATGAAGAGCAACATGCTGCGTGAAGTTTTGCTTTTATTTATGGAAGCTTACAGATTGTTGCAGCAGGCATATGGTGATGTTTTGCCACAATCCACAGCACTTCGATCGTTCAAGGAATTTAAGGAGCGCTGTGTTTCAACAAAGCAAGGCAGTTCAGGTGTTCCAGCAAAAGCAGTAAACAAAATCATGATTAACACAGATGGCATCATTGTTTGTGAATATCAACAAATAAGAATTGATAGACTTGCAGACATGTTCACATTTCCCATGGCAGTGCATTTTTGATTCTGTATGATCACTTGAACTTAAATGCATTTGTGCAAGGTGAGTCCCAAGATTATTGACTCCTGAACAGAAAATGGTGTGAGTGGAAGTGTGTAGGGAACTTCAAATGTGTCCCCCATCCACCATACTCCCTAGACTTAACCCCTGTGACTTTTTTCTCTTTCTCTGTCTGAAAAAGAGCTAAAGGGGAGCATTTTTGGTACTTCCAAGGCTGTCGTGAAAAAGGCTGAGGTTGAAGATGTTGAAAGATGATGTTCTAGAATTGGTAGACGAGTTCAGCAAAGTGCATTCAACTCAATGGAGAATACTTTGAAAAAGACCACACCAATCTGGACCAATTGTGCTCTGTTTCTTTAAAGGTAACTCTCTCTAACTTTCATTTAGTGAATGAATAGCTGTTTGTCTTTAAAATGCATCTATTTCAGTGATATCCTCACAGTTACTAGATGTGCTTTGTTATTCAGATAAACATAGGTTTACTAATATAAATTCTATCTACTTTGTCATCTAACACACTCTTATGCTTCACTTACTTTTAAATATCCATTTTAAAAAAGACATTCTCTCCATCTTCAACCAATGAGTCGTCAAGTTGGTTGAAGATGCAGAGGATGTCTTTTTTAAAATGGATATTTAAAAGTAAGTGAAGCATAAGAGTGTGTTAGATTAAAGATTATATAGAATTTACATTTAACAAGCTTCACTGCATGAGTTTCCAACAGAATTTTTTAAAAATTTCCTATAATTTTTGGAAAGTTCTTAAATGAAATAAGTGTACTAACTAAAATTGTTAATTGGAACATTGCACAGTGAAGCTAATCATATACTAAGATCAATGTATTTAAAATATATTTCACAGTTTCACGAACCCTTCATTCGTATCGTCAGCCCATAGTTGTGAGTCAACTATGGGCTGACGATGTGAACAAAGGGTTCCTGAAACCGGTCCTACATATTTTAAACAGTAAAATGAGCAAAAGAGTGTTATCCTAAACTTAGGCATTCATTTTTTACACTAAACTCCATTTACTTACATAAAATAAGACACATTTCCAGAGAATCTCTCCCATCTTCAGTTGCTCACTGAACCGCCATTACTCAAAGCGATGGCTATACAGCCAGATTTTCCTGTGTTGGCATCTGTTGGCTGAAGTAGGAAACTGCTGAGTTCATCCATAGGAAGAAACTTAAAGCTCATTAGGTTTTCTTTATTTTTTTAATATCACAATTTTTTCCCAAGTAAATAGCTCCACTGGGTTGTGAAGATGTTTCAGCAGTTTAATTTCGGGTTTTATTTCATGATTTTTGATCCAAAAGTGAGCTGCTACTGCTGATTTATCCACCTGCTTAAACCGAATATTCCTAAGATGTTCTTTCCTCCGAATTTCTCTTTGTTTTGCCCATGTAGCTTCCTCATAATCTGCGCATTTTATTACATAAATTTCTGATTTCTGTTCTGTTCTGTTGGTATGGAGTCTTTTACTGTGTAACCTTATAAATTCTTGATATTATATCTGTTCTTTGGGGCTAACATTATCCCATTTTCTTTGAAAATTTTCTTGAACTTGTTGTGGTAAATTGGATGGTAGATGAAACTTTTGAATTTGTATCCTTCTTTTGTGTTTTTCAGTGTGGAAACTTTCCTTATCTCTTTGTGTCTTTTAGATTTATTGATAATTATCACTGTGCCTTTGTTGAAACCACTGGTTATAGCTGTTTTATTATTTGTTGGTATTCTATTTTGTACTCTGCTTCTGTGAGTGGAATATTCATCAATCTGTGCGCCAAACTGTGAAACACTGCATATTTATATGGAATGGGGTTATAACTATCATTTTATGTCATTTTCTACGTGTGTTTCTTTTCTGTAAATTCCAAAATTCAAACAATCTCCATTTTTTATAATTTTTAAAACTAGAAATGGTAGCCACCCATTTCTCTCTTCTTCTATGGTAAACTGTATACATTTACGTTGCAAATTAATAAGTTTCAGGGTATCTATTGAGTGTTTCCTCAGTGTTATTACAAAAATGTCATACCATGCCTTGAAAATTAAAGGGAAGGCTTTCATGATATGTATTTCAAATGAACTCACGAGTAAATCTTCTAGAAAAGGTGACAAAGGGTTTCCCATAGTTAGGCCTGAAACTTGTTGGTAATATCTTTTGTTGAAGCTGAAGAAATTTTGTTCAATACAAATATTAGTAAGTTTCAATAAGTCTTCTATTTCTTCTGTTTTTAGTTATTGATGTTAACCATTTCTTTAGCATAAGCATAAGTTTCTCTATTGGTAAGCTCGGGAATAAGGCTTTTACGTCAAATGATACCATTATATCTCCAGCTTTAATTCTGCTATTTCTAAGTTTTTTTGACTAGCTCAATTGAATTTTTTATATACAAATGAGTCAGTATTAGGTGACACTAAAACTTCACTATCAGTTAGTGAAGTTTTAGTGTCACCTAATACTGACTCATTTGTATATGTAACAACTTCACTGTTCCTAACTTCTTTTAAGATTTGAATTTTTGATGTTTAAACTTTAGAATCTATTAAAGTTTTCAACTCTGGAGTAGTTTATTTAAGGTACTTTTAGGGGTTAAAACATCGAATGTACAAGAGATGTTGATTAGTAGTATTCCATGGAATCAGATGCATTGGATTCTAATTTTACTTGGAAGAAGTGTTAGTGTAAATTAAAAAATTAAAAGCAACAAATCATCTAGAATAGATGGAACCCTTGGCAAATTTTTGAAGGACTGGACGTACAACCAATATAAATTGAATATTTTATTTACATAAATAAATATAGTTTTTTTTTTAAACAGACACAATCCCAAAGAACCAGAGGACAGAAATAGTAACTTTATAAAAGTAAAGGAGATATTAAAAGGCCTACTAATTTTAGAGGAATTAGTCTAATTTTAGTATTAGGAATAACATTCACTAGATCACTGGTTAATAAGTTGCAGGAATAGACAAAAAAGGAAGGAAATTTTTCAGTTTCAATGAGAATTTAGAAATGGAAGGAGAACAACTGATAATACATTTATATTTTAAATATTGTTAGATATCTGAATAGTAAAAGAGGTAGACTATATGTGCTATTCTTAGATTTGGAGAAAGCCTTTGATATAATATCTACATAGGCATTTTGATTTAAATTGAGTTAAAAAAAATAAATCTAAAATTAATAAAAAAACTAAAAATTGTTACAAAGAAAATGGATTTTGTACAAAATTCAAGAAGGAGAAGGCGACTGAAAGAATTCCAAATAATGTAGAAGGGTGCTAATTAAGTCTAGATCTGTTTAATATCTTTATTCATGATATTTCAGATGAAATTAGTAAAAATAACACACATACTCCAACTATAAATAAACAGAAATAACTATAAATAACCAAACTGATGATATGTAACAGGTTTAGTAACAAGCTTAGGATTGCAAAGATTTCAGAAGCTGTAGGTAAACTTTGTAAAAAGTCGGCTTTACAAATACACAAAAACAAATCTAAGAGCATGATGTTTAAAAATGGGAGTAAATTAAAGAGAGAGAGAGAAGAAATCCAGGTGGGAAGAAGTAGACATTGAAGTGATTAAGAAAATTAATATCTTGATGTAAGATTTTCTAGTAATGGAAGCTGAATTGATCAGAGTAACAGACGAAAAATGTATGAAAAGTTGATAAAGTGCATAGAATGTTTTGTAGAGAGGTTCTGGGGCTACCAAAAAGTTCAAAAACGGGAGTAAGTATGGTAGAATTATGAAGAGTAGGAAGGAAAGGAATAATAGTGGAAAAAATCTTGAAATATTGGTGTAGTTGTTTGAAACTAGACAATAATGAAGTACTAAAAGAATGTCTTATGCACCAAAGAGATATTGGGAAGAGAGTGCTTTGGCTTGGAGAGGTTGGAAAACTATTAAAAGAAACTGGAATGTATTGATGATGGTGATTGGGTGAAAATGGATTTTGGAAAGAAGTGAAATAGAGGGTAGAGATATAGAGAGGCAAGAGAGCTGGTCTAGTTTAGAAGATAACAGTTCCTTATATTTATATTAATAGTTAAAAGAAATTGGGGACAGGAGAAATATATGTATAGACATTTGTGACCAATTTATAAGAATAAGTTTTGCATGGATGCGTATATTATTTTTAAAAGAACTAAGAATAAATTGTAATGAAAGATGCATTATGTGTGGGAAAGTGGAAAGTTGATTCCATTGTTTAATTGAATGTGAAATGGTAAAAAGGTGGAGGTATTGTATCTGGGATGGAAAATGGAACAAATTACAACAAGAAATAGTGACAACAAAAATGTTATCAGAAATGACAGCAGAGAATGTGAATTAGGGGAATTTTTAGGAAAGTAAGGAATTAGTGGAGAAGAAGTATAAAGAAGGAGATTCAGGACACATGCAGTGATTATAATTAATTCATTTTAGAGATTCTTTACCATACAAATAACCTGGTGATTGAGATGTGGGAGGGCCTCAATTTTGATGCTGCTAAACTTTTGGAGATTTTGTGTTTATGTAACTTACGTTATTTAAATTAAAATGTAATTGTACAACCTCATAAACTATACTTTGCTTGATATTTGTAATATTGAATAATAATGGTTCAAATGAGAATACATTATATGGAAGTGAAATATGAAGACCAGATAAGGATGGAAATCGGTAAACGTGATACATAGATCATTTTGTAGACTGCTTCTTGGTTTACCTAAATCTTCCCCCAAAACATTTATACTATGGAACTAGGAAGATTAGGATATAAAAGCAAAATAATAGTAACACCTCAGAAATACTGGCATAAAATTTGGAGATTTGATGAGGGCATGGGAACACTATGGGCAGAGAGAGACAGAATTAGGGTAGAGTTTTGGAATGAGATATAAAATTAGGGTGCAGGATACTGAAAACACGAATTATGGGCCTTTTAATGATAAGCCATCCTTAAAACTAATAAAATATTTCTGAGAGATAATGAAATTTAGGATAATGTAGAGAGAGAAGGGTTAGCATGGTTCCAATATGCAATGGTATACTTAAGTATGATAAGAATGGGCTTTGTAAAAAAAAAAAAAATGCTCAATGTGTAATGAATTGGATAATATATGAAATTGTATTTTGGAATGTGAACAATCAAAATTGTGGAGAGAAGAATTTCTTTTACCAAAGTAGGATAAGTTACTTAAAGATATAACAGATAGGATAATTTTAAATTTACGATAAAGGTAGGGAGCTATTTAGGAAAAGTGAGATAAAAATGGCTAAGAAATAAGAACATATCTCACGAAAGTGATAACAAAACAAACTTTATACAAGAATTATATGCATTAATGAGTACTTGAAATTATGTGTTTAAATATATTTTTATTAGATAAACAACCACAGTGTTAAATATAAAGGGGAATGAAAAAATGCAATTCCAAACTTGTTAGTTTGGCTATTTCATTGGGAAACTGCTGATGAGCCGAAGACAAAGGTTTAGCAGTTAGATACAGAAAATGAAATTTATGTAAAAATATTAGCGATCAATAAATTTATTCTAATCAGGAAGTGGAAGAATTTTCTACCTACAATTGCCACATATTCAGTATTCTGCTCTTAGATGTGGAAACTTTTTATTATCCATGACAGAAGATTTCTTGTTTTCTACTGCTTGTATGCTTTTCTATCTGAAATGGGTGCAAACTTCCATAGGTGATTGAGGTCATTAAGGCATGCATTCATGAGCAGGAATTGTGAATTCGATTCCTGTCAGGATTTTCCTTCCTGATTGAGGTTTCATCAGGTTTTCCTCACTCCTCATAGATGGCAAAGCTGGGGACATATCTTAAACTGAGGCCTGGAATGTTTCTTACTTAAAAAAAGATACTTTCCCATATTATCATTTTATCTCATTTATAATCAGTGTCCACCGCCTCGGGGGGGGGGGGGGGAGGAAATTTAAATACTTAAAAAAATTAAGTTGGTTGCAGCATTGGGTGGGTAAATACTTCATCTCCATTTTCACTGAAATTGTGATTACTTTCTGATTAAATTACACACAAAATGCTAGGAAGATACCACACTAACTGATAAGCAACTCATCTGCATGTACCAAACACTAGCCGAGGACTGAACAAGTCTGGACAGGTTTAAAATCTTTTTACTAGTGTTAGCAATGCAAGACTGATCTGACTCCTGTCAGGTAGCCTTATTATTATTATTATTATTATTATTATTATTATTATTATTATTATTATTACTACTACTACTACTACTACTACTACTACTACTACTAATCCCAAGTCATTCCAGAATGGAATTTTTGCATAAAGGTTGACAATACTGAAATACTTTCAAATATCTTTAACAAAATTTAAAAAAAAAACATTTTTCAGAATACAAAATGTCAAAAATCAATTGTACGACCTTGAGAAAGTTATAATTTTATCTTGAAACAGTTTCATTTATTTTAGCTTCAAAATAAATTCATTTGATGTTCTTTGCTCAATTAGGTACAAATTATGGTTTTTTCTCCCCTCACATGTATGCCAAAAATTTCACATTTTTAGCTATTAAAATGCTTGTAAAATTAAAACTGTGCACTTCCAGGGGCCACAACTTTACATTACTTCTTTGTAAAAGACAAAAGCAGTACGCAACTGCTTTTCAGTATGTGTTAAAAATGACACCTTCCAGCAAAAACATGATAACTAGAGAAGAAAAGCACGAAGGAGATAAGTTGCAGACTACTCAGTATTTACTAGAACTAGGAGACCCCCACTAAAGATAAGTGCCGATTTACTATTAATATAGTGCTGACATTTTTCAATATTCCATCAGAATGTACAAAGTCCAGTTTACAAAAAGCAAAATTTTGAAGTATTAACCATTAAATTCCACTTTGATAATATATGTATTACAGAGCACTGATTAAGTAATGATGATTTAGATCTTTGTAGTTTTAATAATTATAATTTGTTGTCAAAATTCTGTAGAGATAACAAACATGAAGGTTTCTGCATATTAGTCAAAAAAAAAACTTAGAATTGATGCTATATACAACATTTGACAATTTAATTGAAAAAAGTTTTAAAGCTACTATGATAGAAATCCATGAACTTAAACTCAATATAATTTGCTTATAGTGAACTACCAGGAACAACTTTCTATTTCTTTAGAAAAAATAATTCAGTCTAGTATAAAAATAAAAAGATTACAATTGTGGGAGATATAAATAATGATTTTTTAAAATATAATTATAATAGTAATGATTCCAGGATACAGTCAACATTAAATGCATGCAGTAAATGCCCAAATAAGAATAGTTGTCACCTGCCAGACAGCAGTTGATCAGATAATTTTGAACAAATATTTATGTTAATATACTTTTAAAGTAACACCAACAAGGTTTTCTGATTATCTCAAAATTTAACTGCGAACCTTGCAATGTGATAACAAATTCTTCAAATAGTTCCACTCTGTACAAATGAATAAGACTTCTAAAAAAAAATTATTATTTAAATTACTTGCTTGGGATAGAATCATGGGATTCCATATGGAAACATACATGAGTAAATCTTGCATTTAATGAATTTCTGAAAACCTTTAGCTATTATTATGGCTTAGTGCTATAAGAAATCAAAGTGTAAGTTATACAACTTACACACACACAACTGAGTGACTTCAGGGATAAGAAAATCAAATGAAGGAATAATATTTCTTAACAAAATTATTAAGAAGGAAATGGTTCACATACTTTAAAAATGGTTACTTTCATTATAAGAAAATAACAATAAAATAGAGAAGCCAAAAAGTTACACAGAGATTGATATATAAATTCTTCCAGGAGTAAATCAAAAGTTATGGGAAATTCATTACAGATAAGGGATGAAATATATCATAATAATTGTTTTATTATAATTATTATTATTATTATTATTATTATAATATTAAAATTGCAAAATGATTCCAGGACAAGAATCTACAAAATAGAAGGAAATATATAACCAGAAATATAACTAAATGTACCAGCATATTGTTAAATTCAAAAAGAAAATAGAAATTTTAAAAAAATTAAAAATAAAAATCAACATGCTGCAATGAAATTCCATATTATTTGTCAAAAAATGTAGCCTGAATGCAGTTACCCCCACAATTTTCTAAGTAACCTTATTGTTATCTACAGGATGCTTTCCAGACAGTCTTAAGTTACCAAAAGTAAAATTGTTATATAAAAAAGGCTTACATTCTGAAGTTCTAAGCTACAGACCAGTTTCAATACTCTTTGTTTTTTTTAAGATAATTTACAAAGTTACGCACAAGAGACTTAATATAATATTTGAAAACCAGCATAGATGTTTCAAAAGTCAACAAATACAGAAGTTATAGATTTATTAAGAAGTGTTTATAAAACCATTGATGGTACAGAAGTTGGAACAGGATTTTTTAATGCCTGTTTTTACTGCTGAGGACTACAGGAGGTGAACACTGATGATACAGGAAATGAAATGATATATTGGGAAAGGATTTTTTTTTTCTTTTAAGGAAGGAAATGTTCCAGGCCTAAGTTTAAGGTACCTCCCTGTCATTTGCCATTTATAAAGAATGAGGAAAACCTGGAAAAAAGCTTCAGTTAGGAAGGACGATCCTGGCGGGAATCGAACCCCAGACCTCCTGCTCACGAGGTCGCCCCTTAATGACTTTGACTACCCATGGAAGTTATTTTTTAGATATCTCAAAGGTGTTTAGTTTTAGAGCTTCATTAGATTATGATATTTTAATAGACAAGTTAAAAACAACTGGAGTAAAGGGGAGTTGAAACACAGTTGATTTAACTTTTAACTAAACCTGGCAAAAATTATAGAAATTATATTTAAAGAAAACAATGAAATAGCTGTTTATTAGAGAATATGCATCTAAGATATGATGCTCTTCAATGGAACAATTTTATTTCTCATATACATTAATGATTTAGAGCAATATACGAGGGATAAGTAAAAAATCTAAGATATATCACTGAAAGTATATGGCATTTACTGCTGAGTGGTGCCACCAACAAAAGGCTGGATGTAGGCGGCTCTCGCAGGGAAGAAGCAAAATACAGCAACTTATAATGGCATGAGCTAAAGTTACACTCAAATAATTACACAGAGTTGCCAATCTATCACAGTCTCCTGGGTAACTCACCGTGTTTAGCAGCCTTCGAAGTAGTCTCCAAGTACATTGACGGTTTGTTGCTGCGATGGGGAAGCAGCTGAATACCTCAGTTGCTAACGTGTGGAAATGCTGTCAAAATGTCCAGTTTGTTAGCAAAACATTTCCCAAGCAATAACTGCTTCATTTTGGGGATAAGATCTTCATGGCAGACGTCAAAAAACTTCCAACCCCCACTGCTGTAATAAACACTTGACACTGTCAGCCATGTGAGCTATCGCATTATCGTGGAGAATAATAGCATTGTTTAAAAGTTCTAGCCATTTGGTGCACATGGCACAATGCAATTGTGACACAAAAAAGATATGTAATATGTACTGAGCATTGACAGCGATCCCCTCACACATTGGATAAGATGTTATGTACCAGAATGGCCAGACTTTTGTTGGTGAAGGAATTTGGCAAAACTTGTGTTTGAGTGGTGACCCAAGGTGACTCCATTTACTGGGCTGTCGATTAAGCTCAAGTTCAAACATCTTCATCCATGTTTCATCAAATGAAATGATGCGATTCAACAAGGCACCCCTTTCTTCCTAAACCTCACCAGATTGATGCGAAATGTTTCATAGCGAGACCACTTCTGTACCTCACTTAATTGATGAAGCATTCACTTTGCACACCATTTTCAATTTCTGCACATTTTCAGGCCATTCCATAAAATGCGGTGCACTGTTTTGCCATAATTCCTGTTTGCCCTTCCAATTCCACAAGTGTCCAGTGCATATAATCGCTTTAAGTATTATTCCACCATCACCCACACGTTCTTGTCCAAGAATACAGAATGCACACTGCAAGACACAGGCAGTCGATATTCTGCCCATTTAAAGGCCTCTGTCCATCTTGCCACTGTTCAACAGGGCAGAGCACGCGCATCCAGTGCTTTCCGTAGGTCTGTGTGGCATTATAATGCATTTGTGCCACAAAGAAATGCTATTTTCACATAGGCACGTTGTTCACTCTTCGTGACTTTCATTCCTGACCACATTCACTCACCAACTGAACTTCAGGGTGTGCTGAGACATGCAACTCTGCTCACATACACCATTCTGGTGACATCATTGGAAAGTGCATTCCATACACTTTCAATGATATATCTTAGATTTTTCATGTTGTCCCTTACTCGAGGGGAAAAAAAAATATTGCCATTATTTATCCCTCGTATTAACTATGGAAAAGGAACTTTTTTGTGGATGATACCAGTGGCTTTATAAGGAAAAGTTATTAATGCCTACAGTTACATATATAAGAAAGAATAAGTAGGGTGGTTTGAAATTAACTGACCAATAATCAATAAAGAGAAAATCATAGCCATTTCCTTACATTATCCACAAAACAAGAACTTGGGAGTACCCAGTAATAGAATTTCAAATCAAAAGTATTCATAATTCTAATAGCACAAAATTTCTTGACATATGGTTAGATGAACATCTGAAATTTTCTATACACATTCAGAAACTAGGGGAATAAATTAAGCAAAATTTGTTTTGGAATGTGAATCATGGACACAAGTAAAATATCTAGCAATTTGTTTAAACAATGTATTTTACATATTTTCATTCTACTCTGTTGCAGGGCATACTCTTCTCGGGTAATTCATCCAAAGCACTCCAAATCTTATGCTCCAAAACATTAAACAACATAAAAGCCTCATATATCACACAATTTTTGTATTGTAGATTATATCGTTCTGTAGATCATGAATTGAGCAAGAGCTCCAGGATATAGAACATAAAAAAATAACATATACACAATAGGATGAACTAAGCCTAAAATATTCTCTCATATTGTAGAGAACTATTAAGAATTCCTTAAGGGAGAGTTTTTGAAAGATATGAATTTACATTCATTTCCTATTAATTTAATTCTGTTGGTCAGGCCATCATATACCTGAGTGCAGAATAGTAGGCATCTTTCTGTAAAACCAGCAACAAGATCTGGCTTATACACATCATCCCTGTTTCTACTAGTCTATGTACTTTGAAATTTGATTAAAGAATGTTGAGATTATCTACTACATAATACATTAGGTTATATATGAGGGTACGTCTATAAGTTTCTGGCCTAACCATTATCTAGGTATGATAAAGACAAACACTATATTTCACTTTTTAATATAATTACCTTTTATTGCAATACACTTCTCACATTGTTGAATTAACATTTCAATCCCCCCCTCCCCAAAAATAGTCAGAAGTCTTGTCTGCAAAAGGGGCATAAACAGCATCCATCATTTCTTTGTCTCACTAAAATTTCCTTCCTCGAAAGTCCTTCTTGAAATAGTCACTAGGAGCTAGATCTGGATGTCGGGTGGATGATCGATTTCCTACAGGCACATTCCTGCACAGCTTCCTTTGCAACAAGAGCAGTCTGCACAGGCATGTTGTCATGAAAAAGGCACACACCACGCCAGCATAGTACTCCCCATTTACTGTGGTGTTTCTCTCCTTGAAGCCAATGAAAAATACTCCTTCACAGTACCAAAAGATTATGGCCATGATCTTCTTGGTTGACTGAGTGACCTTGGTCTTTAGAGGTGGTCTTTGCCAGGTTTATGCCTGCCACTACATAGATTTTCTTTTGGACAAGGGTTCATAGTAGAGGACCATGGTTTCATCTCTTGTAACAATGGTTTGCAGAACTTCTCTCTCATTGCCGCAGCAGAGCTCCAAAAATGCCTGACAACTGTTGTCTCATTGCTGTACTGAGGAAAGAAGTCTAGGCACTAACCTTATTCATGTTTAAATGTTCATGAATGATTCGAAGGACTGCTGTTTTAGAAAGGCCCAACGTTGCTGCTATTTGTGTAACTTTGAGCCTTTGACTTCTATAATTTCTCCTTCCACAAGAGTGATGTTTTCAGGAGTGAGCACCTCCAAGGGCTGACCTGCATGCTCTTCGTCTTCAATGCTTTCTTGACCCATTTGAAAAAGTTTAACCCCTTCTTTTACGGTAGAATATGAGGGGGATGCTTCCCCATATACACCGTTCAATCGTGTTTAATTTCATTTGTCCTCCTTTTCTGAAGAACTTAGTAACAGCTCGATACTCCATTTTGAACATGTCACAACCTTATACACATAGCCGTCTTTATGCAACTATATCTGAACAACTGAACACAGCAAAGCGGAAGGATGAGGCCTTCGTATGGAAAGTTGTTTGGTCCAATGACACACAATTTAAGTTGAATGGAACTGTTAACCCGCATAACTGTGTCTACAAGTGTGCAAACATTCCACAAGTTATTTTGAAAAAGACTGACAATTTACCTGGAATTAATGTTTGGTGTCTAATTGAATGTTAGGGGTCTAATTGAACCATTCTTTTTTGAAGGAGACAAACTGGCCCAGTGTACCTGAACATGATACACACATCCATCTTACCATTTATACACTATATGGTAAAGAGGAATTTTACTTCCAACAGATGGTGCACCACCACATTACCACTGAGATGTACGTGCATACCTTGATAACAATCTTCCAAGGCACTGGATAGGATGGAGAGGTCCAATTGAGTTTCCACCACGTTCTTCAGATCTAATTCCTTTGGACTTCTACCTTAGGGATGTTGTATACCGTAGAAAACCAGCTACATTGGCAGCACTTCGGGAAGAAATTGAAACATTATGTGCTGCAATAGCTGAGTACACTTTCGTAAACAATGCTTAATCAGTAGTTCAATGTACTCAGAAATGTATTGATACCGATGGTGGGCATTTTGAGAAACTGTTGTAACTAAAGGTCTATGATAATTAGTGCTCATCATTCTCTGCTTGTGTGAATTCAGTTTTGTTATGTTAATACAGTTTTTTCTTTGCTTGAAGTGTATATACATTTTTGGCAACCTCTGTCATGTGTGTTTGTATCTATACTAACTGACTTTAGGAACCCATTAAAACTTACACTTTAAACTCATTTCCTCTCATTTATCACCATTAATGGCATTAAAGGGCTATTTAAAAGCTCTCCAGAATTACAAACAATTGGTGCCACAACATTTTTTACTCTAAAATATTATTACCAAATATTATTAAAAAATGTTTTGAAACAACAAAAATAATCAATCAAAATTTTCAGATCTATTCTGAATAAATTCCATTAAAATATAGAAAAATGTTGACATTATTCAATAATATTTTGGCAAACTTAAATAATAAAAATATTCAGATCAATTACAAACAAATTTCATGTGAAACATGTAAATTGAATGGACCTAGTTATACAATATTCAATCAACAAGCATTCTTAATAGCAATCCTTCCATTCAGTTTATCGGCATAACTATTGCAACATTACTTGAGTTATGAGACACCTGAATGCTTCTTTGAAATGCAGCTGTGCTCTGCTGACCAGTAGGTAACTTAGATGACATCATATATTTTTGTTTAATTTTGGTATTTTTGAGAACCTAGAAAGTGTTTTGCTTGGGTTGCAAAACATAAAAACAAGAGCTATAAGAGAAACCATCTGCAAGATAAAGCAATTGTGTGGTGTCAACTAAGAGTATTGATTCTGCTGCAAACCCAAATGTCATCTACTGAGAAATTAACACAATGCATTTAACCCCTGCAACTGTCGATTATTTACTTTCATGCACTAGATTGCGTTTAGCTGTACGCTTTGGTTACGTCTGGTCAATTAACTTTTACAAAAATCCAATGCAACTTTTATTCTCCTCTCTTGATTATCCTACTGTCACTGTCACTGACTTAATTTAAGGAGACAATGACAGCAAACTCTATAATAAAATAGGATCGTGGCTGTAGCAGTTCTAGAGATTTAAAGGTTAATGAAGGAACTAGTTTCAAAACAGTTGATATGCAAAATGTACTTTCAAAGATTCTGGCAATTTGTTCCTGCTAAATTTAATATACCTTTCGAAAGAATTACGAAAAACTGTATTTATTTATTTCACCTAAGATCTATTTTGCAGCTCTCTTTGCATGGGCATTTAGAGGATTAATTTAAAAAGCTTAATCATATGTGAATAAGAATTACTACATGAACCGGCATAATACTGAACTATTTAACTTACTATTAAAAGCAATAGGTGCAACTGCGTTATTTCTTTGCAAATTGCCATATTAGTTTTTAAAAACTGCACTTTTTCCAAATGTACTTCACATTTGTTACATTAACTACAACGAGACGAAACCATTTGTATATATTTCTCAAACTCGACACATTCTTCCTCCCGGACACAATATCGCCAACGTTATCAGATTTTCTGTTACCAACATTATTAGATGGCAATTGTAATTAGACATTGTCGTAATATACATCTATCGTCCGATGTAGGGCGCTGATGCACAAAAAATGAGCCTTTAGTCCCTGCAACTGCATGAAGAGATTATTAAAAACCTCAACATTCAGTGGATTTCTATTTGTTTTATTGTTTATTCTTCTAACCAACAACGTTAGTTCAAAATAATTGACTATTAACTTTGCATGACGACTCTGAATTTGCTATGCTGGCGACCACGCGTTGCACGAGAAAACCATACGAACACCTTAATAATGCATGTTATGTGTACTACCCCTATTATGAGCACATCTCAAGGGATTAATAAATTAATTAAATTAAATAATGCAGTTGGTTTATATCTACACAATAAAAATGTATTCGTTAGCACTTTCTCCATAATCCGATGCTCTGGTATTAAATAAACAAATTTCACAGCTTGTCCCCCCTTTGGTGTACTTTTTACATATATGTACCAGGAATATGGTGAATACATATAAGGCTTCTGTTCATGATTCAGTCTGTTTTATGCTATGTATAAGGAATAAAATACCATTATCTATTCAGAGTTGTTTAATCATTACAAGGTTGGATTACCTGTCCAGTATTGTAACGTAAGATAAAATATATATCCATCACTTTGAACCTGAACCCATAAGACATTCAACGGAGTGCATCGCGAAACTTCTCCGTAAAAACTAATCTCAATACCCTCAGCCATAAAATACACATTTAATATTACAGTTTAGTTGGATAGATTTCATGCAATTTATGATGGTCATTTCTTTTTCTCCAGTGCATCTGATTTATTTTTAAGAGACTAAACTTGCAAGTTATACAATTCAATATGTGAATTTAAATAAGTTAGAACATTTGTATTATAAATATTTATATTTTGATAGTGAGCAGGCCTGAAGTCCTATTTACTTCTCATTTTGCTGAAACTGTTCCAAATTCTTTTAATCAAAGTTCCTGACGGCTTGGTCCACAGTTAAATTGGTTCACTCTGCACTTGTATGTGTTTATGTCAATTTTAATTGCTGTAGCATGAATATGAGGTTCCTTACCTGCAGCATCTCCTCTTATGTTTTTCTTTGGTGACATCTGGCTCAAACTGGGAGAGACTGCCTGAAACTTGATATACAAGCAGATGCTACCTGCCCTTATGTGTTCCTATTGTTGTTTTTTATTGTTACATTTTACTTTCTTTTCTAAGAATCAATTTTCACCACCATGCACATTGATGATGTCAAAGCAATGATATGTAGCAATTTATCTTTGTGTATTATGCAAAACCATATTTTATATGGAACACATGTCATATGTCAACTGACAATCTACGCTGTTTTTACTGTCTTTATCCTTAGTTGCAAGAACTTTCCAGTTCACATGTATATTTGGTTCACAGTCTTTACATTTTCCTATTCAAGTTGTCACCTATTTAGTTCTACATTTTCTACCACTCATTGTTTCTTCAGTTATGCAATCCACAGATTTACAGGCAAGTTTGCAATTTTTAAACTGCAATAATTATACTAATATAGCCTCTTCTGGCAAATTCTTCTTGCAGTTGACTGTACCTTGCCTTCAGCAGTTTATGAACAAATGGATGGCAAGATATTTTAGAGTAGAAATTTTGAATAATGATAAGCTAATTTCAAAATTTCCACAAATGCCCTTTTTTACTGCTGAGGCACCACAGGCAGTGGGTAATGATACATGAGATGAAATGATATATAGGGAAAGGATTAATTTTTTTTAAGGAAGGGAACGTTCCAGGCCTAAGTTTCGGTACCATTTGCCATTAATGAGGACTGATGAAAACCTCAGCCAGAGCGGACAGTCTTGCCAGGATCCAACTGCAAGCCTCCCACTCATGGAGTCCATGCCTTAACAACTTTGGCCACCTGTGGCGGTTTCCACAACTATAACATATTTTTTTTAAGTTATACAAAATGTTTGAGATTTGCATTCACTTAAACAGGTTTTGGTTGTGCTGCCAGAAAAAAGCATTTATCAATAATGCTGCTGCAATAATTTTAATTATCATAGTATGCAGTTTACAGCTGACAGTTGCATAACAACATACAAGTAGATCTCATTAAATATCCTTTAATTATCTGCATTTTCAGGTACACATGATTTCTATTTAATCGCCTACTTAAAATATTGTGATACGCTCTGCTGAGCTCACACATTCCTACTCACATTCTCTCTCTTTTTAAGTGAAACAGATGAAGCTGTGAAACATTCTCATATGCATCTTATTTTGTTGCATTTATCAAAATATATTCACTACTACATACTTGCTAGCAAAACTGTCAGCAAGTATGGGAGGGAAGAATCATACACAAAATACAGACGTATTCTCTAGAACTTGAGTTGGAGGTTCTCAATCTTATACAGATGAATGAGAAGCAGTGTATGTCAATATACTGGATCTGTTTCATTTCCAGTGTTTATTGTATCTGAAACAATAACAGTTTAATAAAATATGATATACTATAGTATTTCCATTATCATTGCAAACCAACTCCATCCAAAAAATAAATTACTGTACATCTTCATGTTAATGAGTATTCAAGAATCGAACTTCCTACTTTATGCAATGAAATGAATAGTGTTTAATGCCCGTTTTTGCTACCGAGGCACCACAGGCGACCTACTTTATGCAGATGTAGTATACATGGCAAATTTGTGGGACATGTTTCTCATGTCTAATAAGATCTACCTTTAATATATTTTTATGCAGTTTTTGTCACATCAAATTATGAACTATTTTATTATTTTAGTCAGCCTACAAAACTCCCTACCCCATACCTATTAATCTATAAAGTTCTGCTGATTAAATAAATTTGAATAAGCATTTCAACAATTTTTCTGTGCCTTTTGTTCCAAACATCTTCAAGATAAGACACAGAAATAAATATGATTTAGAACTATGAATAATGGTTAAAAGGTCAAAGCAAAATGCAGCAGCAAAGTGTATAACTTTGGTAACCTTTATCTGTGGAAAAGGAAAAATGTTATGCTTTACATAATTATATAAAATAATCTCGTTTATTTTCATTATTTTTTTCATTTAGCAGTAAGTGCTGCCTAAATAAACAAAAGGAGCTTATGCTAAATGCTGAGAAAAAAATAATATTTTTATTATTTATTTGAAAACGTCTGTAAAATGTAACAAGACGGTGACAACTTTACACGTTACAGAATAATGTTTTGATGAAGGATAAACTCTGCATATATATATATATAATTTGCTTTACACAACACAAGATGAATACAAAAGAAATAAAGAAGTTAAAGGAAGGAGGGAAAGGTATGTTAGGAAGGAAGCATCTTCCGTTTGGACGACAGACCTCTTAAAATTAACATAATTCATTTACCGGGTTGTAGTTTCTTCGTCTCCGGAACTGTGTCAATGTTAGAACTCTTGACACTAAGAAATAGTAATATTCGCTTAACATTTATAAGGAATATTTTATCTTTGTACACACTAAAATCTCTTTGTAATTAAAAAAAAATCTTATGACACTTCTGAATATCTTACATTCACACCTTATAACTGTCTATTTGATCACACATCACATCATATTCACGTGTTATATTTTCCATTCTTTTAATTCGGAACATTATAACACACTCACTTCGATAATTTTATATACGAGTATTAACCACTTTCGCGTAGCAGTCATTGTACATTTTTTCTATACAATTTAGAAAGTTGGGAAAAGAAACACATTTCTTACATAGGTGGGAGGGTGAAGGTTGGCATAGTCTTTTGTTTTCATTTCTACTTAAATAGCACTATAAACAAAATGTCTTTCTGAAATGCATTAAAAAAAATAAAAATAAAAAGGCAAAGGTTTTCTTTCTTTGAAACTTCTGGCTTCTACAAAAACAGTTTATACTTATGCATATAAACATCACAATAGCAAGCACTGCACCAGCAATATGTAAATGTCATTTGAAGTTTTCTTTAGGAGGAAGATGCTTTAGTCTGTGCTTGCTGCTCCATCTTATCTATTTCAGCCCATGACTTCCGAACTGAACGAAACAACTGCAAACAAAGTAAAAGACAAGGTTAGTACAAAATACATATACATTTCTACAAACAAGGCCAGCTGATCAAATTTCTATAAAATCGGTAATGTCTACAAAATACAGGTTAAAAGGTATACTGAGTAGTGCTGTCAAAACCTATAACCACCTTCCATTAGTTATTAAGAGGTCTTGAAATTTGTATCAGTTCAAAAAGAATTTCTTTAAATATCTTATTGAAATTTACTGTAAGCTAAATAAATTGATTTTCCTTTAGGCATTATTCCCTGTTCAGCTTACATAGCCATTTCTCACATTGATCCTGAACATTATTCTTACAGGACAACATCAAGAGGTGTAAAACAGAAAATAAGTTCATTGTTCAAATTGGGTGGTTTATTTTTCACTTTTCAATCAGATGACCTCCAAGTCCATTAAGACATATGATGGCAGATTGAGAAGGGCACCAGGATGGTATCCTCAGTCAATTCAACATCAATGATTCATTATCCACCTCATCTCTTGGTTTCAAACAATGACATCATTAGGGAAAGTCTTTTCATTGGTACCTGTTTTGAGAGATGTTTTATGCTTGAAGATTAAGAAAGGAGAAATTTTATTCCCATCTGCAGTGATATCCGACATTAATGTTACCTAATGTTTTTTATAACTTCCAAGTTTTATGGAACTCCTTTCTCTGCAGTGTATAGTTATGTGACTTATCCAACCAGATTGGCATCACACTTGTGTTGCCCCTCTTCTGAAGCTCAATAGCATAACACTGGAATATTATTAAGCTTTACTTCAGAGTCTGTTCGAAGCTTCTGGCATACTGTTGTAGAGCCGTATGGACAGGCCCATGTACGTCATAAAACAATCCACCCTCAGTTGGCCTTGAACATTTTTGTCTTGGAGTGTTATAGAGTCTAGCCCCACAATATTTCTAATTGTGTCACTAGGCATAGGAAGGCTATTCTTCCTTCTTTCCTGCATAAATTCCAAAACTTTGTTCTACACTAGGATGTATTCCTTTGTGAAGCACAGTAAATTTTTTTATGCACTTAGAAGCAAACATCACTAGTTTATACAATTGATATTACTGAATGATTTAGTTGAACTACACATTATATGATTGGCTTCATTGTGCAAGTTCCAATTACATTTTAATCACCAGTTTATGTTGGTGCCTTATGCGAACATTGCTCTATGCTATACCAATTTCCCTTGCAGCCTGTTTTTAACATGTTTTTCAGTATGGAGAACTACATTTTGTTTTAATTTTGCTTCATGTAACATCCCTCAATTTTTGCCACCCATCTTGAGTTGCATTTAAATGTAATTTGTAGGTAACTAACTCCTTCATTTACAACAATTATAGACCTTCATTAAGCCATAGCCAAACAAAACTTAACAAAAGACACCCAAGTGCTTGGTTTGGGAAAGTTAGAGTGGAGTAGGATCACTGAGGAAGATTTATATTTGCACTCAAATCTAATGCACACCCTAATTTTAAAGATGGAATACAGCCACAACAGATGCACATTAGACTCGCATAAAAACAGATTTGTCATCTTTCTAAAACTGCTACTTCCTGTTCTACCAAAATATAGTATCACCTCAATTCACCACAATGAAATTTTGGCTCAGTATAACAGACAGTCTAGAAACCTCAGGATAAAACACCAAATCATACTCCTGATTCAACTCTCAAATTAACTTGAGGAAATAAGAGTAGGAAACAAGTTTCATGCTTTACTTTTCATCAATGTTACTATAGATCACCCGATGTTTCTCCAATGGATTTTTGCACATTTGAACTCTTGATATGGACATTAGGAAACCAGTCACCTTGTGCTATAGATGGCGTGGAGAAATATGGACATAGTAACGTTTCATAAAAATGTTCTTCAGGATAAACTGAGGTGCAGAGCTGTAGTTTACTTGAAACAGAACATGACAGGGTTGGAGACATTGCTTTTCTTTAGATGAGAGATAATTTAAATTCCTTCTCAGAGATTATAAACAACCCTCTGTAATCAAGTATACTGTACTAAGAACAGCAAAATACTCTATAGGCAGCAATAGCACAATATTTCTGTAAGATAAGAATAATCTCTCTATATACTTACATTCAGGAAACCCATGTGGTGAATTCAACAGACAAAAGTTAAAGAAGACCATGGTTAGGTCACTTTGCCACCTTAATGAATGTGATTTAAAAAAAGTTTGTCCCAAGTAAGCTTCATGAATACTAAGAAATTTATTAAGCACAAATTAGAATGTCACTGAGCACATAGAAAATTTAGATAATGAAAATAACACCACCCATCTTTTTGGAAATAAGAGAAGAAATTGTTCACATTTCTATTATGAGGAAGTAACATAGTCAAAAAAAAAGAAAAGAATTCTGAATAAATTTCTAGAAACTTCCTTACAATACTAAAATTAAATTATGCATTAAATAATATAAAATGCAAAAAACAACCAAACACTGATGGGATTGATTGATTTATTTATGGACGCTCTTTAACATCTCAGGTCATCAGTGTCCTATTCAACTCAGGGCGTGAAACGGCCGACTAATTTTGTTCAGAGGCCTCTCTTTCAGGCTTGAGGTTCTTCATCGTGCCATAAATGTACGACACGGTACCCACAGCTTTACTTCCCTTCTGAAGGAAGCCATACTTAGGATTTTTACGCCCCGAAAAAATCCATCGGTCCTGGCCAGGTTCGAACCCGCGATCTTGGGTTTAGGAGGCAAGTATAGTAACCACTACACTACCAGGACCGACAAAACACTGATAGGATAACCCTCAGTTTCTAAACTATCTAGACTCAAAAGCTTTAAAATTTTTATTAAAACATGAAATAATGTGCCTCCAAAAAGTAAGTTTTAGCTAATGAAAATAGCAACAATTTTACCAGCCTTTAAAGCTCAAAGAACAAAAATGTACTTTGATTTCATATGGACTGTAGCTGTAGCATAAGTGATAGCAAAGCCCCAAAGGTATGATTTATCTAAATTTTTTTTCAAGGCAATCTCAACCTTATTTTACCTAAAATTGTTAATTGGAACATTGCACAGTGAAGCTAATCATATATTAAGATCATTGTGTGATTGAGTAAATTAACACTCTTTTGTTGCAATTGTTTAAATATGTAGGACCGGTTTCAACAACCCTTTGTTTGCATCCTCAGCCCCTAGTCGACTGGAGTATAAACCATTATGCTGTGATGTGTAATCTGCTCTGGTGCAGGTATGATGAACTTAAAGTTTATGTTTTCATCACCGGAAGTATCGAAGTTCATTAAACAGCCTTTGTACTTGTAAATGTAGATTTTCTCCCATGTTACTAATTCTGTAAGTCCTTGCACTGATTTTAATAACTTTGTTTTTCCAATTTTGATTTTTTCACATTCTGCACAACTTGTTTTTTAAATACCTGCTTTTTTCTCCTATGGAATACTGTCATTAAAATGTCTATCATTAGATTTTTAACATTAAATCTGTTTATAGGTGCCAACCTGATATTAAAATCTTTTACAATATTTTGAAATTTTTTCATAGTGCATGGATGATATATGAATTTTTTTTTTAAAAATTAGCTTACCTTTTCCTGCTGAAAGTATTGTGGTATCTTTAATAAGTTTTTGCCTCTTGAATTTCTGTACTTTTTGGTGTAGTTCTTTTTTAAAACCATTTTAACTGCTGTTCCTTCTATCTGTTTGTATTCTTAAAGTATTCTTCTTTTCTAATTTGTAAGTTAACTAGCCAATGTATTAAGCTGTTGATCACTGTATGTTTGTGTGATATGGGGTTGTGGACACTAAAATATTGAAGCGTCAAGGAAACCTGGAATTTGGAATATACAGAAAGAATACACACGTAGACAATCACATCAGAAGTAACGGGTTTAATCCCACAAAACTCCCCTTTGGAAAAACAAAGAGAAACACGGTTAAAAGCAAATTTCAGAAACATAAAATACAAAAAACTATTAAAGTCAGCACAGAGACTCACAGAGCTAGTAATTTGGGGTCAAATTTACAATTTATAAATACAGAGACAGATTAATGAATTTCGACACTTCTGGTTCTCGGGTTTTTTTTGTTTTTTTTGTTTTTTGTTTTTTTTGCCTGTTCTTAGTACTGAGGCACCACAGGTGGTAGACACTGATGATACATGAGATGAAATGATACATTGGGAAAGGATTTTTGTAAGAAAGGAAACATTCCAGGCCTTAGTTTAGGGTACGTCCTTGACATTTGTCATTCATGAGGACTGAGAAAAACCTGGAAAAAACCTCAGTTAGGAAGAACGGTCCTGGCGGGATTCGAACCCCAGACCTCCCGCTCACAAGTCTGCACCTTAACGACCTCAGCCACCTGTGGCGGTACTTCCAGGGATGAAAACATAATATTTTGGTTTATCACAGTTCCACCAGAGCAGAATACACATTCCCATAACTTAACTAATTATCCAGCAGTTAACAAGTAGCTGATGATGCAAACAAAGGGTTCATGAAATCGGTTCTACATATTATAAATAAGTGCTGCAATAAGAGTGTGTAGTTCTACTTAATCACACAATGATTTTAATTAAATAATTAGCTTACTGTACAAGTTATCCAATTAACATTTCTAGTTAGGTTTACTATGCTATGCACGTCATAGGAATAACATACCTTCACAATTTAACTAACATCAATATCATCACTAAAGAAAAGCAGTAGCACCTTTAAAAAAAAATTAAAGCTGTTACTATACCAATTGTTTGAGATTTGTATTTTAGAACATGAAATAAAGCAAAATGGAATTATTTTTAAAAAAAATTTAAAAATTGTAAAAACTTTAAAAATTTTTTTTTTAATATGGAACTAACACAGTGAACTGATGATAGGAGCAATGGCTCCCGAAACTAGTCTTCCATTTAATTCAATTTTAGTGGTGTGTATGTTACTATCTCGACTCAATTTCTCTTAAATGTTAACACAGTGAAGCTCACATGAATTGAATCTGTCATCTAATACTCTTTATGCTTCACTAACCTTAAAATATTTGGTACCGGTTTCAAAGATATGTTATCTCCATCTTCGGCTGTGGATGACGATTTTTAAGATTAGTGAAGCATGAAGAGTGTTAAGACGACAGATTTAATTCATGGAATTATTTTGTTTTACCTTTTCATGAGATTAGCATTTAATCTTTTTTCCTTCTCTTTGATTCTTCAGCACCTTTATTGAATATTTTCTTTCATTTTTTATTAAAAAAAAAAAAAATGGACAAAAAAATAAACAATTTTTACTCTTCTTGGGCTGAAAAATAAACAATTTTCACTTTCCTCGACCAGCTATATGCAATTCTTATAATAGTCTTAATATTTCAATGTGCTGTCTGCAATGTAAATATTGAGATCAATGATAAGCATCAAAGAGCCAGATTAAACCAGCATACCCAGTACAGCACGCATGAGAACAATGTCTACAAGCCGCAAGCTAAACAAACTACCTTGATACAAGCCTTCACCTCAGGATCTGAAAAGCAGTAGTAATTGAGTTAGCTCTGCAAATATTACCATTACATTAGTTCAGTGGGGAATTGCAGTTCACAAGGTCAACAATCCTGCATTCGAATCATTCCTTGAGATGTGCAAAGGTCATTTTCATATGAGAGAACCCTGAGAAAAAACGACATAAAGCCAATTTATAAGAATGTTTTTAATAAAATAAAAGAGATTGTTAGCAAACATGTAGATTCATGTTAAATGAAACTACTGATGCACTGCAAAGATTTACATATTGAATGTGCTGGTGTTTCTATTAGCTGGTGAAAGGTAAAACCTTTGCTCTTTAAAGATGTAGCAGTCATCATGCATGAAGCTGTGGCTGTAGGGCATACATTATTGAAAAGTTAGACTTGTGGCGATGATGAAGCTGATTTTCCACCACCTAAAGGCCAAATACTCCAAATCTCAATCATGTTGCACATGGACTATACTTCTTGTGAGTCGTGGAGGAATACAATAGGGAAAATGACTTAATTATTGCTGCTCTGAAGAATATTCCTGTAAAGGCTCCAAATAGTCAATTTTTATACCTAGAAGTTACTGGGCTCCATCTACCACTATTCCCTGTCCTAATCAGGTGGAGTGCTTGGATAAGATGTGCAGTTTCCTTGTGTGAAAACTTAAAAAAAATCAAAAGCTTCACATTTGCTCTAGATTAAACAAACAGCAGTCATAAAAAATGTCCAACAATTGCTCAACAACAAAGACTGGAACTGTTGGAACTGTTTGCAATGCTTGGCTACTGATATTTGCCTGATATATTCAGCATTTAGAAGAAGGTATGGAGGAGGAACAGTGGAAGAAGTTAAAAACTGTGAGGGACAACCTTGACGGATATGTCAAAGTTTATCATTTTTAGGATCAATCCTTTGTAACTTCCACTGAATTTGTTTCCTATTTGTTTACATGTTAGAAGATGTAAATTGTTTTTAACTACATGTTTTTGTCTTTTTCTGTTTGTGAAGGAGCCTTGTGTTTATCTAAGATTAAAGAATAAATCATGTAGAACCAACAAAAAACATATAATTTATTGTTTTCAGTAAATGTTAGCAGAATTTCTCTATATATATATATATATATGTAAGGATCTCTTGAGCTCTAAGTGCCAACAACTTACTTTATTAATTAAAATGTAAATTGGAACTAGCACAGTGAAGCTAATCATATAAGATATATATCATTGTATGATTTAAATCATACAATGATATCAACCTACTTTATGTTTACTTTCTAAATATTGGTTACTTTATATTATTTGCTAATGTTGAATAAAGAATATTAATGTAATTAGACCTGAATGAAGGTATTTTATTAGCACCATTTTTTAATCTTATTTTGATTTAAAGTAAAACACTAAAAATCATTAAAACTCTCTTGAAGTTTCAGAAACACACTCATTAAAACTAATTTTGGGACATGTTTCCTGAGGCAAAATGCTCACATTGTCAACCAATCGAAGACTGACGAATCAATTAGGTAAGGTATGTATGTGGCTATGTTCACTCTGGTGGTCTGTTAATGAACTTAAACAATATGTTGTCTGCTTCCAGTATATCAAAATTTATAAGTTTGTATTCATATATTTTTATATAGATTTTTTCACATATATTAAGTTCTTTTGATGTTGGATTGTTTTTAGTAATATTATATCCTTTTCTATTTCATGATTTTCATTTCAAAGGGTGATATGTGAATTTATGATAAATAATACTATTTATCATAAATTCACCCTTATGTTAACCATAAATTTCAAAAAAAATTTAAACTGTATAACATCACTCTGGCACCCATAAACAGATATAGTGTTGGTAAATTATTGAATCTAAATAAAACTAAACAAAAAAAGAAAAAAGAGGAAAGTTTGGGTATATATAGAATTAATTGCAAAGATTGCGACAAAATATACATAGGAAAAACAAAGGGAAATCTGGGGATAAGATTAAAGGAACACTGGAGAAATATTAGATACAAACAAATAGAAAAACAGTGGCTGCACATTTTTGGAATGAAAATCATTAAATAGAAAAGGATATAATATTACTAAAAACAATCCAACATCAAAAGAACTTAATATATGGGAAAAAATCTACATAAAAAAATATGAATGCAAACTTACGAATTTTGATATACCGGAAGCAGACAACATATTGTTTAAGTTCATTAACAGATCACTAGAGCGAACACAGCCACTTACATACCTTACCTAATTAACTCGTCAGTCATCGATTGGTTGACAGTGTGAACAATTTGCCTCACGAAACATGTCCCAAAATTACTTTTAATAAGTGTGTTTTTTTATTTTTTTGAATGGTGTTTAATGCCTGTTTTTACTACGAGGCACCACAGGTGATGAACACTGATGATACACAAAATGAAATGATATATTGGGAAAGGATTTTTTTTAAGGAAGGAAGTGTTCCAGGCCTAAGTTTAGAGTACCTCCCCGGCATTTGCCATTTATGAGGACTGAGGAAAACCTGGAATAAACCTCAGTCAGGGAGTATGGTCCTGGCGGGATTCCAACCCCAGACCTCCCACTCACGAGTCCTTGCCTTAACGACCTCGACCACCCGTGGCGGTAAAATAAGTGTGTTTGTGAAACTTCAAGAGAGGTTTAATGTGATGACATAATTTTAGTGTTTTACTTTAAATCAAAATAAGATTCACAATAGTTTCACTGTATGGATTCCTTAAAGCATTTTTTAAACTTTTTGTATAAATTTTCAGGACATTTCTTTTCCCTTTACAACTATAATTTTGCACCTCAAAATTCATTCTCTAGTCATCACATTTTAACTGCACTGGTGCCAAAAGTGGCATGTTAACACTGTTCCTTTGCCCAGATATTGGTTACTATTTGTTCTTCATTTATACAACCCTCAATTACTTCATGTAATGTAATGTAATGTAATGTAATGCCAAGCTTAATAGAGTAATATTTTTTTCACAAGCATTGAAAAATACTGTGCACTAAAAATAAAATATGTACTATTGTAATCAAAACAAGTGCAGGTGCAGATTTTTTGTTTAATAAATAAAATGAATAGTTACAGAATAGGAATTAGCTCTATATTCTCCACTATACTTTTATTTTCTCTTTTCCATAATAAAATAAATTACTTTCAGAGCCACTTCCCCTGTGTTAGAAAATAACACTTACTTGCGTGAGCCAAGCTTCATCAGCTAAGAGCTCATTGAGTATAATTGTGGTATCCTTGCAAGGATCACTGGAACGCTTCTCTGCTACCCTCTTTGCACATTCAATGTACATGAGATATTTCTGATGTGCCACTTTATTATACAGTTCCACTCTACCAACACACACATTACAAAGTAGAAAGTCCTGAAACATAAAAATAGTTTATATAACTTACTGTGATATTAAAAAAATGAATAGCAAAAAAACATCCATTAAAATTTTGTGCACCTGTGCTCTGGAGTATCTTAAACAAAAGCAACAAGAATTTTTCTTAGTAATATGATCTTAGAATTAAACCTTTCACAGTTTGTTCAGTTTAGCATGTATCTCACAGAGTTTTATGGCATTAGGAAATTGAATTTAGCTGGTTATTTTCTTTATCTATTTTAATGAGATTTTGTGGAGCACTTGTGCATATCATGTCATTGTTTAATTTACACTTATTTTGCATGGATGGAATTTAGTCCCTTTTCATTATATTTATTATCATTTGCATAATGTGAAAGCGGAAAAGTTCAAGAGCTTTATGATTCTGGAAAGAACTATAGTCCAAGAAAAATTCAGGTCCACAAGGACTTGCAAGTACAGAAGATGAATGACAAACTGAGATTGCATGCCACAGCACTAATAGATTGGAGAGAAAAGCTCAAACACATCAGAGATGAAACCAACAGAACCATACAAGCATATTCAGAAATAGGCAGAGAAACAAAAAGAGAAATATGTAAAGATCTTTGAGAATACTGAAGCAAAATTGTGAGTTTTGGGTTCTCAAAATCAACTAGCAAAGGAAATGCTGGGAAATCAAAAGCAATGGAATCTAGGCACAAAAGGACCGAGAGGAGATAGGATAACACCTAGAGTTAACTTCATAATATGGCAACCATTGACTTCTACAAATCCCTTTACAAGAGGCTCACTCCCAAACAACAATAAAGACATCAACCACATGCCAAACACAGACTAGTAAGTACCAGTATTTATACAGAGTAAAGTGAGATCAACCATAGAGGATCTGAAAAACAGTAAAACTCCAGGAGAAGATGGTATCTACAATTAAATATTGAACATAGGCCTAAATTACATACTAAAATCAATCATGGAAATCTTCAACAAAATACTCGAAATGGAAAGCCTACTATCACAATGGAGATGCAATATTCTTTTGCATAAAAAGGGGGTTAATGATCAATTCACCAACTGTAGGCCAATCAGTCTGATTTCCAATATATACAAATTATTCTTCAAACTAATAACAAGACAAATTACAAGGACAATGGATTAAAACCAACCAGAAGAGCAAGCAGGCTTCCAATCAGGTTACAGTACAGTGGATCACCTGCAAATGATTAAACAGATCATGGAGAAGATGGAGGAATTTAATCTACCATTGTATATCGCCTTTGTTGACTATACCAAAGCCTTAGACTCCTTAGAACACCAAAGTATGATCCAGGCACTATCAAGACAAGGAATAGAACAAAAATACATAAAGCTACTGGCCAACCTGTACAGCAAATCATATGCGAAGGTAGCAACAATAAGAAAGGGCAACCCTTCAAACTAGGCAAAGAGGCAAAGCAGGGCAACCTAATCTCTTGAAACTTTTCACAAACATATTAGAGGAATATTCTGCAAATAAAATGGGGAAATAGATTTGGAATTAATGGATGCAAACTCATGAATCTAATTTGCAGATGACATAGTCCTATTTGCCTGATCAGCAGAGAGCCTTCAAAGAACACTACAAGATCTCAAAAAGGACAGTAAAACTGCCAGTCTATGAACATGGAGAAAACACAGATCATGACATGTAACAATCATTAGAATCAACTCAACAGCACATACGTAACAGAGTGTATCCACTTAGGACAAATAGCTGCATTCCAATATCATATCAGCAAAGTAGTAAACAAAAGAATTGGCACAGAGAACATTCTGGTCCATGAGATTCATACGATGGACAATACTTTGAGCCAAAAACAGAGGTTAGACAAGCATATTCCCAACACTTATATGGATGCTAAACTTGGAGCCTAACAGAAGCTCAAAAGAATACTATTAGAATCTGCCAAAAGAAAATACTAGATGGATAAAATATCATCTGTGGAATTAAGATGTCAGGGTTAAATGACTTGGCTCAATGTGCAAACAGCCTGAAGTGGAAATGAGGCAGGCATGTAGTAAGGCTACAGAACAGCAGATGGAGACATACAGCTACCACATGGGATCTACATAGCGATAGGAGAGAAAGAGGAAGATTCCCAATAAGATGGGCAACCCACTAAACCAACATAGTATGGAACTGCAGTATCTGGAAGAGCCCAGGAACAGAGGAGCTACAAAAAGAATAGAACAACTGAAGCCAATAGTAAAAGGGATACCAAATTTACAATACAAAGACTTGAACCTGCTAGTTAAATTGGTGTTAAACTTTTAAATTAAGAAACATTATAGACTTAACAAAGACAATAGTTCATTTGGACTAGCTCACCATACGAGAAATCGATGAGCCCTTCCTGCTTGCAGAGGATCTAGTCCTGGATGCGACACAAGTGGCTCCATTCATTCAATCAATGTGAAAGAAAGATAGTTCTTCAAAAAGTTTCTGCACTTTCTATTTTTTCACAAAATCCCAGTGTTATGCAAAACACTTGTTCAAGCATGCTGCCAACTTCCTAATGCCATTAAAATAATATACTTTTGATTGTGCCCATAGAAATTGATGCACCACTAATAAGATACATAAGCATATGTGGGCATAGTATAGGGAAATGTTTTCTCATGCAAAATTTTATATAAGTGGATAGAAAAAGATTTAAATTGTCACATGACAGTAACTGGTGTAGAACTCTGGATCTCTTTAACCATATTGAGAACCACCATTCAGAATGAAGGAAAAGCTAGGGAACAGATCCTCTAAAACAGAAGAGTGACAATCAGAAGTTAAAATCTATATAGGACCTGTCTTTTTGCCACAGAATAACTCTAGTAGTTTGAAATATAGCGATTACAAGTGTGACTTTCTCTTATTGTTTTATCCTTTTCTACTTTTATAATTAGTTAATTATATATATTAAAAACAATAATAACAATAAATAAAAAATGAACAAATCTTACCCTTGGATCTCTATTTCCTATTCACAATAACCTTGGTTTACGCCAAGCCCATGCAGTTGGGTATCTAGCAGCAGTGCATCAGTGGTTATGCAAGCTGGCAAAGACATTTTATTCTGAAGGCATTAAGTTGGCATAACATTGGTAAGGGTAAACTGCTAACAAGGGAATTATGTAGAAGAATGATGCAATCTGATTATTTACTAGTCATTAGATAAAGTAAAGAAAATAAGAAAATTTTTGAGATACTCTTGTGTACAGTACAGTCACAGTGGGAAATGCCCTAAATGTTCACAATCACTGGTAATTTAAATATATATTTGTAGCTGTTTTCATACCAATCATTTCAGATTTCTACTTTAGGACTTCAAACGAAGCAAAATGGACAAATTTCGTTATAAAATTGTTTTGTTTTGTTATTTTCAACCCCTCTTTGATGCTTTAGCATCCCTTTTAAACCTTTTCTTTCATGTTTTGTTAAAAATTGGGCAAGAAAAACCATCCTTCTTGAGCAGATAAATAAATGCTTTTTACTCTTCTCCAGTAGCTACATACAATCCTATAATCTCATTTTGTGGAGCAGAATGACAGCTATAAAATGGTTTATTTATAAATTGCAGCTCACCAGCTTCCAAGTTAATATAGCAAAACTTGCATGAGAAAACACAAATTCCAATTAAAGTTATTTGCCTGAACCACATTCTCTGTTTGGTCTCTGCAGATTTTACATAAACAAGATTAAAAATTTAGTTCTAGTTGCATTTAATTGCAACAAATTGCAACAATTGTGTTGCTGCAGTCTGAGTACTCTACCAAAGCAAAAGTTTAGAATGCATTTAAGAGACTTCATTGTAACAGACTGTCTCATTCTTTGTTGTGCCGTCTAAAATGTAAATGTTGTGATTGACAAGAACCATCAAAGAGCCAGAATAAACCATCACATCCAGTAGAGGAAGCATGAAAAGAATGTTGAACTCTACAAGTCATAACCCAAACAAACTACCTTGATAAATGCCTTCTTCATTCCAGGATCTAAAAAGTAGCAGTTATTCAGTCAGTTCTCTGCAGATCTTACCAAAGTATTAGTTCAGTCAGAAATTCTAGTTCAAAAGGTCAACAATCCTGAAATGAAATATTCCTCAAGAAGTACTGGCAAAGAAAGATAAATACCATATTAAGCATCCTGAAAAAAAATTACATCAAGCCAATTTATGACAGTATTTTTAAAAAAAAATAAGAGGTGATGAGCAAAAAAAAAAGTGGGACTCATGTTAGATGAAACTACTATTGTAATGTGCAAAGATATATATTGAATGTGTGATGTTTCCATATTTGGTGAAAGGGTGAAAGTCTTTGGGATGTGCTAACTCAAAAATACAATTGCCTACATAGTAATTCATTCATTCAACGATTCATGCATGAAACTGTGGCCTTAGGGCATACAATATGAAAAAAGTTAGGTTTGTAGTGACTGATCAAGCATGCTACATGCTTTTAGCTCTCCATCAACTAAAGGCCATGTACTCCAAATCTGAATCATGTGACATGCATTGCATATGGACTACACTGTGCTTGTGAGTCAGGGAGGAATACAATAGGATAAATGACTTCATCGATGCTCTGAAGAAGATTCTTGTAAAGGCTCCAAATTGTCAATTTTTATACCAAGAAGTTACTGGGCTCCACCTACCACAATTTCAGTCATAACCTGGTGGGATACTTGGATCAGATGTATAGTTTTCTTTTGCTGTCATAAAAATATTGTATGATCAATATATTTTGAAATTGCTATAACAACTCTCCTAATTAAGCTATAGAGGTGTGAGATGAGGTCATTTTTCTACATTTTTATGTGCTTTCCTATGATATAAACAACATATGGGTTGTGATGATTTTTGTTTTTCACATTTGAATGTGAAAATTATAAATTTATAAAGCCGCATTTTCAATAATTTTCAAAAAATTAAACTTGTTTACCCTAATGTTAAATTATTTTACTCATAATTAAAATAATTTAAGAAAATTAGTATTTTTTTTTAAATTCCAGACTAAGGAATTTTTATTAAAAGGAGGTTTATGAAAAGATAGTTGTTAGATGCTGAAGCCAAGGTAACATAATGATATAATTAATATTATTATTGGTGCTCATTAATCATATAATGCACAAATGCTAAATGATATTGTACAATTTAGAAAATCTTTGATTTTACATGAAATTTAAAATGATATATGACGAATATTATAAAATTATCATATGCTATCTATATTGTAAAATAAACCTTTAAAAGCTGTTCAAACACTCCAGAACAAAATAATTTTTCAAGAGAAAAAAATTTATTTTATATTTTATGTTTTAACTGGGATGTTAACATATATTTTCAATTTAGAACTGTCACAGATCTATTTTGAAAACTCGTCGTCGTTATTATTCAGTGTTGGCAACCCTAATCTGCATGTCTTTGCAAGTTTCAGAGAAGTTTAGAAAGGCATCCAGTCACTGGCTTATAACACTGCAGCTCTTTGGTTTGTGCAGTCTGCAACTGGAGTCAGTGTTTTTGGATATAAATACTTGCATTGGAGTGGTATAATTAGTAATGTGTTAAAATTTTCTGCATTTACACTACTCAGTTACTTACGTTAATAAACAGGTGGGGAAATAACATGCAATATTACAGTATATAGGTTTTATCTGAAATTATTTTTTATGAAAAATGTTTATTAATTTGGATATATACATTTTTATTTAAGTTAATTTTGTTAGCAACTTAAAAATCAATTAAAAGGGTGCAATTTAGAGAATAAAATATGGGTGTTTCAATTCTTTGTATAAAAATAATCACACTAATGGATAAAAGATCGTCAAGAAATATTATTAACTGAATGTGCAGTGTGTTTCCCAAATTGTCAATCACATAGCATAAATTTATGATAGTTGTAGAAAAGAAATTGCGCATTAAAAATCAAAATACAGCTTCTACCTCTACCTGCACTTATTTAGAATCAGGTTCAGATGCTGATAAAAGTTCGAGTTTTTTGCATCACAGAAGTGATTGAGACATTTAACGCTTCACTGAATGAGCTAGGAAAATCTCTTATTGATACAAAGAAAATCAGATCCAAATGTATGCATACATAAAAGTAAAAAAAAAAAAATTGATACAGCAATAAAACATAAAACTTTTTGTAACAGCAGAAGATTTTAAAAATTGTGATGTTCTACTTGTTCTACCAGTAGAATCAAGAAGCTCAAGGATTTAACCTGCATATCAGAAAATTAAGGAATATCTAAAACCTTCCAAATTATTGCTGGAAAATATGTTGCATGAAAATAAAAATAAAAAATAATAAAAAAAAACTCCTGAGAGAGAGAGAGAGAGAGGCATTTAGACGTGAATTTTGAATTTGAATAGGATTATTGCTTTATCCACTTTAAGCCAGAGTAGGAAAATTCTTACAATGCTGGGATGTTAACAGCTTTATCAAATCGTATTCAAGATGCAGAAGTATTGCTTGAATAGTTAATTTTTAGAAAAGCCCCAACCCAAAAGCGTCTTAGGTGTAATTGAAGCTGTTCATTTATTTAGGAAAATAATGAAGTCAATAGAGCAATGCCAAGTGTTAAGATTGTATAACAGATACTGAAGTAAATGGAACAAAAGTTAACATTTCAGAAAGTCTTATTTTGTCCAACTTAAAAAGACATACATATTATTTGTACACATTAAACAGTCGGAATTATACCTCACTAACTGATTTATTTATCAGAACATTTTTCAAGAGCATTCGCTCTCATCTTCAACTGGGGACCTACTAACACTAGCAGGTGACAATGTGGTTCCAATACATAGCAAAACAAGAAGTCCATTGGCAGGATGTCAAAATTCATAACATGATGCTTATTCTTTAAAATGCAAATCTTTTCCCATATTGCTAATTCCGTGGGATTGTTGGTAGCTTTCAATAGTTTGGTTTATTTTGCGATGTCATGATCATATGTCCAAAAATTATCTACCTGCCAATGTATCACCTATTTATATCTTATGTCTCTAAAGTGTTCTTCCATCCTTGTCTCCAAATTTCTTATTGGATAAATCAGATCATCCACAGGCCAAACACTCTGGGGGGAAAACAATATTGATTGCATGGTATGATGTATGCCTGTCTGACATAAGTTGTTTAAAAATGTTTTAAGGATCATGCACCACTTAACTATGGGTGGATATACCATTTGTCTTCATTGAAATTCTCTAACTCTGAGTGCTTATATTTTAGTACATGAATGATTGAAAAATAGATACAATAATATATAGGTGTGTTCAATATAAAAAAAATACCTGCTGCATTAAATAAATAGACAAATAAAAAAATAAAGCAATAGGCATAAACACTTTGAGTGATTAGGTTGAATCATACAAGTGTGTAATAAAACAGGCAGAGCTCTTAAGGTAGTTGGCTGATAATGCATAGCTATGATGATGTATTTTTATATATATACAAAAAGTAGATAAGGATAAAACACTTAGATAAAGTCACACTTGAAATTGCTATATTTTGAACTACTGGAGTTCTTCTATGGCAAGAAGCTAGACAAGTGAAGGTGATAAAAGTAAATATTGAGTATCGAAGGTAACATTATGCATGGAAACAGATGAAACTAGAAATGAGAGTGTGGGAAGAAAAAAATTAATATGTTAGATTTAAACCAGGTGATATATGCGCTTTATGTAAAAATATAGCTGCCATTTCTCTATCTCTGAGTAAACTTTCAGAGCATTATGTAGGTAACGCATCAATAAGTGTTAGATTAAAAGCATCATCAAAATCCTTACAGTGAGATACGGCATGTTGGGCAACCGGCAAGGGAGACTTGATTTTAATAGAACATCTATGATTGTTCATATGTAGCGAAACAACAGTAGAAGTTAAACCAATATAAAATGCTTTGCAAAGCTTACAAGATAACATATACACAACGTTCTTGGAAGAACAGGTAGCAAATGAAGAAATGTTAAATTCTCTGGATAAATTAGGGCTGTGGAATGAATTGCACAGCATAATTAGTGCATAGGTTTTACATTTAGGACATTGACAAGAATATGAGCCAGCAAAGGGACGTGCTAAATTTTGAAAGGATAGGTTACGGCGAAATATACTTTTAAGGTTAGGGGGTGTTCTGAAATTAAGGCTGGTACAAATTTACAAAAATCATTTAAAGATGAATGCATTAACAAAGTATCGTGACATTCTTTCAAAATAGGTCTGATGCTTTCAATTCCAGGCATGTAAGTAGTAACAAGGTTAATGAAGTCCTTATTAGAAGTTTTAGGTTTGCATTGGAAAGTTTTGTATGGTGGGATTATACGGGAAGTTAAAAGAGCAGAAGGATAATTTTGGTCTTGGAACTTTTGAGCTAGGTTTTTAATATACTCGTCAAGAGATGAAAAGTTGTTACAAAGACGATGACCACAGATTGAAAGAGAAAAAGGAATAGATCTTTTGATATGCAAGGGATGACAGCTATCAAAATGAAGATACTGTTATAAATTGGTAGGCTTAATGTGCACAGACATAAGAAAAGAGCCATTGCATAAAGAAAATCAATATCTAGAAACGTAGTAGTTTTGGGAGAGACAGTTTCTAGTTTCATCTGTTTCCATGCATAACGTTACCTTCGATACTCAATATTTACTTTTATCACCTTCACTTGTCTAGCTTGTTGCCGTAGAAGAACTCCAGTAGTTCAAAATATAGCAATTTCAAGTGTGACTTTATCTAAGTATTTTATTCTTTACTACTTTTATTATTACTGTTAATCTGTTACATTGTTGATAGTGTTACTTTATTTTTATTTTTCATTTATATTTTATATATATAAAACATATATATAAATTAACAGTAATAATAAAAGTAGATAAAGATAAAACACTGAGAAGAGTCACACTTGAAATTGCTATATATATATATATATATATATATATATATATAACAATTTGACTGCCTGAGAAGGTTTAATCTTAACTTTCTCCTTCAATACTTTTTAATATTGAAATTTAGTTCCAGGTGATTCTAGAAGATTCTAGGTTATGTGTAACAGGAAATGCATAATCAATCAAATATATGAATCAGAATGTTCCATAGCAATAGTTATAAAAGCTCAAATCCTGGAATCCATAATCATTCAAGTAAGGTTAGCAATAAAAGCAATGAATAGCAAAGTGGTGTGATAAAGTACTTATAACTTATGTTTTCTACCTTTGGAATATCAAAGTTCATTAATTGATCTCTGTATTTATGAATGTAACTTTTTTTCCCCAAGTATCCAGTTCTATATGTCCCTGAGTCTCTTTTAATAAATCCATTTTCTTCACAATCTCGTGGTTTTGTCCAAAAATGATATGTCACAGCTGATCTATCTGTCTGTTTATATTTTATGTTCCTGAAATGCTCTTCTAAATGTGTGCCTATATTTCTCTTTGTTTTTCCAATATGGATCTTTTCACAATGTGCACATGTTATTCTGCAAATACCTGCTTTTTTCTCTTATGGGGCCTTTACAGCCGTTTTATCTTTCAAGATGTTTCCTAAATTAAATCTGTTCATGGGTGCTAATTTTATATTGAAACATTTAAAACTATTTTGAAATTTTTTCATTGCTTTTGGATGATATGTAAATTTTTTATAAATCAGTTTTTCTATATCTGCTGATAATGTGATGGTATCTGTGATAAGATTTTATCCTTTCAAATCTTCCCACCTGTTTATGTACCAGATCATTATTGAAGCCAAAATTGCCATTTCTTCTATTTTATTGTATTCTTTTTTAAACACTTCTTTACTAAAATTCTTGATTTTGTACATGTTCTGTGAAGATTTTCTTGAACTTGTTCTGATAAATTGGATGGTAGGTGAAACTTTTGAATTTGCATTCTTCTTTTGTGTTTTTCAGTATGGAAACTTTCCTTATCCCTTTTTGTCTTTTAGATTTATTGATAGTTTTTATCACTGTGTCTTTTTGAAACCATTGATTATAGCTTCTTTATTATTTGTTTGTATTCTATTTTGTACTGCGCTTCTGTGAGTGAAATATTCATCAGTTTGTGTGCCAAATCGTGAAAAACTGCATATTTATGTGGAATGGTGTTATAACTCTCATTTTTATGTAGTTTTCTGTGTGTGTTTCTTTTCTGTAAATTCCAAAATTCAAACAATCTCCATTTCTTATAATTTTTAAATCTAGAAACGGTAGCCACCCATTTCTTCTTTACTTGGTAAATTAACCAAATAATATGTCAAGTTGAAAACTGCATGTTTGTGTGTTAAAAGGTTAAAACCATCTGCCTTGATTGATTATCTGTATGTATATTTTTTCTATATATCCCAAAGCTCAGATTCTCATGGTTCTTCATAATTTTAATATCTAAAAATGGTAACATGTTATTATTTTCTATTTTACATGTAAAAGAAATGTTTCTGTCTTGTATATTCAGCAGCTTTAAGGCATCATTAATCAGATTTTTGTTTAGAAAAAATGTCATCTACATATCTGTAGCAAATCTTAAAAAAAATGTGGAAAGGCAGAAGTAATATGCATCTCAAATCTGCTCATGTACAGGTTTGCCAAAAAAGGTGATAAAGGGCTGCCCATTGTAAGTCCTGTTTGTTGTTTATAAAAATTTTCTCTAAATGTAAAAAATGATTGATTTATGCAAATTTTTGTAAGGTTAATATATTCCTTTTTGTGTATCTCATTAATTCCAATCTCATTTAACCACTCATCTAAGTAAAGTAAAGATGAGTGGTTAAATGAGACATATAGAACTGGATACTTGGGAAAAAATTTACATTTATAAATACAGAGATTGATTAATGAACTTTGATATTCCAAAGATAGAAAACACCAATTTTAAGTACATTAAAATGCCACCAGGGCGGCGCTTCATCTCTACAGAGCCGCTGGATTCTCCAATCAGTCGTACCCTAGGCCGAAGATGAGGACAAAGGTCTTCGAAACCGGTTCCAAATATCACACAAGTAAATGAAGCAATAAGAGTGTTTAGTATGACATATATCACATGATTTTATTCATATGACTTTGCTTTACTGTGTTAATTCCATATATTTTTTAAAATAATTTTCATTTTTAAAAGATATGTTTTAATAATGCTTCTGCTCATTAGAAATGCTGTTCATGATAAGAGATTGTACAACCCTAGACATTGTGTATGGAATTTCTGTAAGCATGAAATGCTATCCTTAAAGTTAAATTAATGTTTACTATTTATTATAGTTTATGTATCTTCCTAAACATATCATTACATTTTGATGAGCATCAACTGCAATTCAGAACTATGTGTGTTGTTTTAGTATTTTCTCTTTTACTAGATTATGAATAAATTCAAATTCTTCTTTATTATTCATAAATACATCTGGATTGTTATGTGTCTTGCTACAATTCTTTAAAAATATTATGCAAATCTCAAAGTCCTTTAACTGGAAGTTTATCTCATTCTTCCTCATGTGACTTTTCCTTTTTTTGAGCTATAACAGTGGCTGCCTTTTTTGATGCTATTTTCAAAATCTGAAGAACTGTTGGAACCATTCATTTATATTTTTTGCATTTCCACCCGCTTCAGAGTGGCTAAAGACTGGAGTGTTACATGACATGATGATAATGTGCATACCATGTAAGCTGCACAGCATGTGTTTTTCAGTTCAGTTTCTGTCTCATGCAAATCAATGTTTTTCCACCTTTACATTTTCAAACTGCTATGTAGTCTCGTTTTTCTGTTAAGGTCCACTATTGCTCAAAAAATCTATTAATTATTTCAACAACAGAACATTAAATATACATCAATGTTGGACAAAAGTTGGTTTTAAATCGCAAAAAGAAATGGCTTCTCCAGAAGCTCAATATATAATGACACAGGCTGTGGAGCCCTAAGCATCCAGGCACTAACATACTTCAAAAAAATTTTAAACTCTGTGCCACACATGTCATAACAGTATGAACCAGGAATTACTCTTTCTCTTGCAATTGGTGAGCTTCTTTTTGAACAGAAATATGTATAAGATGTCATGAACAATCAAGGAGATTAATAGATGAATGCTTCCCTTTCACAAATGCCTTATGCAATAAAAGGTGTTTTGGCAACACCTTTTATTGCACAAGGCACTGAAAACATAGAATTTGCACAAATCATGTCCAGAAAATATAATCCGTAGTCAATATGTGAAAATTACTTTTCGTGATTATTTAGAATTATTCTCTAGCAATGATAAAAGACAAGAGGATGTGTCAAGATAAAAAAGTGATGGAAGTAGAAAAATTAACATTACAAAGCCATAAACCAATTGGATTTGAAAACTTATTAGAAAAATTAACCATTACAAAGCCGTAAGCGAGATGGATTTGAAAAACTTATGAGCTACATCTAAAACTAGCACCTCAATTAGTAGAATCTTATGGGGAAATCTTGAAGAAACACTTTTTGAGGTTAAAAATGCCCGAGCAAAACAAAAATGATGGGAGTATAAATAAAAAACTTGACAATCTTAGATCTTAGACATAAACAACAGAAGATTATAATTAGGAAAGAATTCAGAACAACACAATAAAAAATGTCATAAACCAGTAAAATCAACACTTTTCAGAAAAAGAATGCAATTATTAAATGTGAAAATTTGTGTATAGATTACTCAAAAAATATAGAAGAATATGTAGGCGACATCGAAATAGCAACTTTTAACAAGTCAGAGGAGGAAAAAAAATAAATAAGATTACAATGTAGAAAAGTCCTAGAGCAACTAATAAAAAAAGAAAATAACCAAAAAATACCATATCATAGGGTACTCAGATCTTTAAAAGAAAAACATGTTATTTATACTAGGGCTGACAAGCGAAAGAAAATACAATAATAAATCAGACAGATTATGAAAATAGTATTTACAATTTATTGCTAGCCAAGATTATGAGAAAATGAAAACAGATCCTACACAAAAATACATTAAAGCAGTAAGAAAACTATTAAACAAAAGTAATAATTCTGAGCAAGGAAGAAAAAACATCATACCAGACAACCCTACGACACCTAGAATCTATGGCCTACCAAAAATATATAACATGTCAATAAAATGAGACCTATTGAGAACATCAGAATTAATACATAGAATCAGACATGTGAAACTGGAAAACAGGGATTTGCTAGTTTCTTATGATGTGGTATCTCTGTTTTCTAGCATCTCCAAAGAAAATCTAATAAATATCATAAAGAAATGGCTAATCTCAATAAACTTATCTGGAGAAGTAATAGAGCAATATCTGAAACTCACCAAAATTTATATCAATCAAATCTACTTCACATTCAGAGGCAATAGTTATACACAAAAGAAAGGTCTAGCAATGGGAAACCCACACTCACCATTCTTGGTAGATATATATGCATCATTCTTTGAAATAAAATTAGTTGAGGCTTTTCCACACATATAAATGTTGGTACTGTTATGTTATTGATGTCTTTACAATGGAAAGAGGATGCAATAAAACTACTCAACCTAAAAAGACAATATTATTAAATTCACAATGGAAATGTAAAACAAACAAGGTTCTTCCCTTTTGGATATAAAAATGGCAATATACCAAAATTTGGCATATTCAGAAAATAATTATATAAAAAAAACAACAGCCCCCAATCTAAAACAACATAAACTAGCCATAATCAACAGCCTCACATTCAGATTAACAAACCTACCAATAAGCATGAGAGAATACAAATTGCGAGTATCATAAAATCATAGATATAGCACAGAAAAGTGGCTATCCAATAGATCTGGTCAACCATTTTTTTTTTAATTAATTTATTTATGGACACTCTTTAACATCTCAGGTCATCAGCGTCCCATTCAACTCAGGGCGTGAAATGGCCGACAAATTTTGCTCAGACGCCTTTCTTTCAGGCTTGAGGCTCTTTTTTGTGCTGTAAATGTACGACACGGGACCCACGGCTTTACTTCCCTTCCAAAGGAAGCCATACTTAGGATTTTTACACCCGAAAAAATCCATCGGTCCTGGCCGGGTTCTGGTCAACAAGAAAATATAAAGATTCAAAAAACAAATAAAAAATATCACCATACTAAAAGGCTACAAAGGAGATGATATATACATTCCATCCATGGGCACACCAAAAATTACAGAAGATTTTTAAAGAGGCAAACACCATTTTTGTTCCAGTAAACAAATGTAGTTGAAAAAACCTCCTAAAAATCAACACAAAAGACAAAATTCTGCCAGGAAAACAATCAGGCATTTATGAAATCAGTTACAAATGCTGCAATATAAAATACACAGGCAAAACAAAAAAATATTACCATACAGTTTAAGGAACCCCTGAGAAATCTAAAATATAAACATTCAGAAAAATCAGCAATAGCAGACCATTTATGGCAAAAGAACCATGAATTGCAAAAGGAACCAAAACTCTTAAAAGCTCTTCAAAATCCCATAGAATTAATAGGGTTGGAAAATATATTCATAAACAAAAAAAGGAAAATTTGGTTAATTTTGATTTCCCAAACAATAGTAATCTCATCACTAAGTTCATAAAATCCACTGAGCGAAATCTTAATACCATGCTGGAAAGTGGACAGCCGAATCATCAGAAGATGAAGGCAACAGCCTTTGAAACATGTTTAAGTAGAACAAATAGAAATTTGAGTGATTTCCTCAATAATAATGTGTTATATTAAATATCATTTGTTGTCATAATGATGCATTTCTTGCTCTGGTCCCTAAGATGAGCCAAATATGTACTTACCTTTTGACTTGCAACTTTGGGATCAGGCTGACAGCCCTCCAAAGTTGTTGCATTGTACGGCTGACCATACATCTGGACTCTGACAGACACCTGTGCTTTATCACAAGCAGCACATAATTTATCTTGCTTTTCATCTGCAGGAAGATCAGAGATGACATTGAAACAGGGCCAGGTTCCAACACTTGTCTGTAGACCCGATTTCCATTGTGCAACAGAAAGCAATCGACGCTTACGTTCTTCTGTTACATCATCTACAGTCTTCACATTTGAGAGGAAGTAGTCATCTGTTAAAAAATAAGATATAATTGATGAAATGAATGATATGCAATTCAGTTACATGGAATTAAATTTACCCTATACTTTCTTACTTCTCATATCCCTTGTTATATCAAAAAGAAAATGACAGTCTCTTCCCAATTAAATGTTTCAAGTATTATTCTTAAAAAAAAAATAAATTTAAGATCCAAAACTTTCAGGGTATCAAACAATTCTCAGTCAATTACCACTATCCCTATTTCCTCAGATTTTTCCTTTAGTTTCTCAATAATGTAAAGGTGTTTACTTTCTATTTTAATGCTGCCTCAAGAGAAGCATTACTAAGTAAAGGCAAAATAGAAAAACATTAATCTACTCTAGGCACAAATATAAAGTCAAATTTGAAAACTTTTGTCTGGAGTAGCCTTATCAAATTTGTAGCTTGCAATTCTAATAATTATGACCGTTAAAGTTTATGATTTTATTTTAAAATATGTAAGTTTCAAATTTTCAAAAATGTATAATGGGGGAAAAGACCAGCATTCAAATGGACTTTGCCAATCTATGAACATGTTCAATATTTTTTAAAGCTTATGAAGGAATTCCAGCCTTATCCATACTTGCCAAGCATTGCCTGAAATGCACAATTTATGGAAAGAATCTTAGCTGTGCTTCGTACAATTTACTTTAAACAACAGGTATTTTTGCTCATGAAGGTTAATAAAGCTTTCCTTGGATCAAGGTGCATAATATCCCTTGCTGTAGCCCTTAGGTTTCACAATGTCTTTAAGGAATCCTTTAGGCTATGTCATCAACTCAGAAAAGCAACCCTTGAACTTGTCCACAGTGCTTTTATCAGAGTCAAGGATGACTGTAAATGAGATACATTGCTTCTGGCTGATTATTTTACATTAATTTGGGGGTTAAAACTGCAAATGCTACATATAAGGTGATATGGGCTATTGGATTACTTTCCTTTGTAAAAATGTAAGTGTTAATGTAATGCTCTTGCACCTACGGGAGAGGGAGAGAGAGAGAAGAGCATTTTACACAAGTATGCTGCTGAAAGAGAACACACTTCCCCCTCCATATGGCTTGCAATGGATTGCCCATGAGCCAACGGGTAGTTGTACAGGAGCTAGTGATGATGCCCAATGCCATATTCATTGGAAATGAGGATGGAGAGAATGTCATTCAGACACACTTCAGCATGCCTGTTATTACATCTACCAATGACTTTGTTCCAAGATGAATGAATTTATTTCTAACAAACACAAACATTGCACTTAACATATTTCAAATTTCACAATTAACCAAATACTATTACTAAATTCAAATTATATTGCCAACAAACTATATTTATTTAGTACCAATTATATTATAAAATAGCTAACATACTCAGCATCTTACAGTCTACTCAAAAGTTACCAACCAAAACTATTTCCAGTCCAAATACATCATAACTCTAGGTTGCTGATGTAATGGAGGCCAAACTATAATCAATTTTATAATTTCCAGTCATTTTCTAATAATCAAATTTTTACTAATCCTCTATATCTAAACTCTCTTCTGCTGTTACTTCTTATTGTATATCATTTATCCTTAACTTTGCCCAAGTATTCTCCCATCTTTTTTATACTTTTGTCTCCTTTAATTTCTAAAAATCTTCCTTTTTTGATCTGATATAGTGACACTAACCAAAAAAAGTAATTATAGCTCAAAGAGTAGAATTTTTTACAAGTTTTTTGATAGGCTTTATAATCTAACATTCTTGGTCATTCTTCTTAAAAACAGCACTTGATTAAATATGAGGGTTAGTTGATAAAGACTGAGAGTGATTGTTTTACTTACAAATAACTAGGCAGGGTTAAGGTTGGCATGATCTTTTTCTAAGTGGTCACCATATAGTTGTATGCACTTGGCCCAATGTGTTTGCCACTCCTGGAAACCGTTTTTTGACAATGTCTACAGAACCGCCGCTGCTTTCTTCAACCAAAATGCTGGTCCCACAGTTCATTTTTGAGACGAAGGAACAGAAAAAAGTCACACGAAATTAGATCCAGGCTGAAAGGAGGATGGGATACATATTCATGTTTTTTCTGGCCAAATGTTGAGCAACAACATTGCAAACATGTGGGCATGCACTGTCATGGTAAAGACACCAACCACATGGATGCAGCTATGGTGTTCGAATGTGTTCTGCCAGGATGCTCAAAACAGTCTTGTAATATTTTCTAATAACCATAACCATTCCTATGGGCCAAACAACCTTGGTCTTCTTTGGTGTCTCAGAATTTCCAGACTGAGCTTGCCTGTTTGCTTTAGGGATCGTAATGATGAAGCCAAGTCCTACCATCTATAATAGAACTTAGATATGCCTCATCATGCTCTGCTACCAGACACTGAAGTTCCCAATACATGTCCATTAGCACCATCTTTTGTTTCAGCATCAGCAATCTCGGCACCCATTTGGCACAGACGTATTTCATGTGATGAAAAGAATTCATCCAGAATATTAAATATTTCACTCTCTGATGCATTGGTTAGTATTAGTTTCCAAAAAATATTCTCCTGATGCTTTGTAAGTAAACATAAAAACAAGTTAAAAGCAGGCTCTTTAGACTAATGTGTGTATATATGGGAAGCTACCATTTGTTTTTGGTTTTTTAATCTTTCCTAACATACCCTTATCCAGACATCTTGACCTGACCATGTCAGGTTCAAATAAAAGATACTGCACTAAAACCCAGGACCTGCAGATTAGTCAGAAATGTTACCACTAGACCATGGAGGCATCTTCCAATCTTTCCAATGATGGGTCACAATCATGGAGCCATAGCCAAAATTAAAGATCTTGAGGGAAGAAAATATAATAATAATAATAATAATAATAATAATAATAATAATAAAGATCCTGAACTGCATATAATATTGTATTAATTAATGCATATAATCTCTCTACACAAACTGTCTAGTTTGCTAATTCTTTGATGGTAAATCTTATAGTCTATCATTCCCAACTAAATGTTATGATCCCCAAACACCCAAAAACTCATCCCTCACTGCAGGCTGTGGTGGTGTTGAAAAACTTTTACAATAAATTTTAAAAGTTTTCCCCATAAATCTTATATAAGTTGTACAATTTGTTCTCCTAGTAGAAGATCTTGTTGAATTTCTTTCTTCCCTTTATAAATTTCATATTTGGCCCCTCAGCCAAGTCCCGAGCTATGATTCCCCATTTTTTTGGTTTTCCAGGTAGATATTGTTTCAGAAAATACCTCTTCATGAAATCAATCATTGCCTCATTCTTGGCAAGTTCATGGCCTAGTGTGTGTGTGTGTGTGTGTGTGTTTGAGTTTATCCATTAGTTCCAGAATTGATCCTGCTTTATTCAGTATGTCAAAATTTATATCATTTGTTTTTGTCAGGTCCCTCTTCTTCACTATTCAGATGTAAATATTGTCCCAATTTTTTTTAAACATTTTATTTTCATGGCTTGTCTCACTATAAAACAGATCAGGATATTTGATTTTCTGAATTTTGGCCAATTATTTTTTCCACAGCAGTAAGTTTCTTGTTGACCAGATCTATTGGGTAGCCAAGTTTCTTGTGCCAATAATATTTTTTTAATATTTTTATATCCAACAATAGCCCCAATCCAGAACAACATTATGATACTTAATGCAGAAAGATTCTATTATTATTAAGATAAAGATAAAGCAAAGCTTGGAGAAAAATGCCTTCTGAACTGTGATAGTATTAAATGATGCCATAAAAATAATTACCTGTATAAAATTGCAACAAACAAATACCACTAAAACCACCAATCCAGCAATATCAGTTGATTCATTTATTTGTAGTGCAAATTTGGTATATCTATGTGAGTGATGTCTCTTTTACATCATCAGCCATATCAATTATTTGCCTAAAAACAGTGCTATTTAACAAAGGAATGTTGGAAACTTGACACTTTTCATCAAAATATTGATAATATCGTTTATGTATGGTTTATTAAGTCTGTGCAGTAATATGAGGTTCATCAGCTTGAATTACACAGTAGAAAGTTACCACTTTTTTTATTATTGGTTTTAGCAAGTAGTCATAGTTTTCTGTAAAGCCAAAATTTGTTGCAGCTTTCTCTTAAAAAATCTTTACCTTTCGATTTGGAATGGTTTCCCTCCTATGATGCCAGTTTAGCAGGAAACATGGAACTGTTGGTCAATACATTTCCTCAAATCACAAAGAGCAGTTGATCATCATTTATTGTATCAATCTCATATTCAAGTTTTCTTCATATTTTCGTTTTTTATTGGGAGGTCTTTTGCCCACTGCCTCATTCCTGTCACATTTTGCAAACAATGATTGAGATGGTGCAACAGATAGAGAAATAGAGAAATGGCTTCTTTTGCAGAAAGCTCTTCTGACAAACACTGGCATGCATCATCTTATTTTGTCATTGGCTCATCTGATAATACAATAAGAATGAACTGCTGGTTTGACTTACTTTTCAAATATAACATCTTTTTTCTTCAAAATACAAGTCAAGTGACCCATGCCCAAAAGAAAATCACCCAGAAATAACTTACTTTATCTTTCTAACCCAGAATATAAAATAAAGCATATACAGGGTTTATCATACAACATTAGCCTTTTTTAACAAGTTAATCTTTTTTTTATTTAAAAATTGAGGTATTAACTTAAACATTTTAAATTTAAAATTACAATATTAAAAAGTCATTTTAATCAAGAAAAAGTTAATTTTTAAATGGATAAAGGGCTGTAATATTTACCTACTTGAAAACCAATAAAAGCACCTGTGTAAATCAATAATGTAAATATATGTAATTATAACACAACATAATAATGAAACAACTACAGAGTCACAAAGAAGTTAAATGCACAGAAAACTCAGGGAAGAACTGGTAAAAATGTGCAATGTTATCGCTATGAAAATTCACTGTTAAGTGACTCCAACTAGCCAGCCACTATTTATATGGGGTTATGTTTCAAGAAGCTTAGAGCAGATTCAGGAATTCTCAAAGGATTGAGAATGAGCAAGAAATTAATAAACTGTTCCAAGAAATCATTCAATATTCAGTTCCAGGGAGAGCCATCAAAATGTAGCATGCAACTAGTTCAGCATAATCATCTGTCCCTCTCACACTACAATAATTTTAAAGCTAGTGGCAGTAGAATGACCAAGTGTCATTTGCTAGAGGAAGTGCAACATTCAACTTGGCAAATTTTTGTTCAGAATGTAATTTTTAGTTTTCTTATTTTGATTCTCTTACTTTTGATTCTTTAATATCATTCAATTTCCTGAAGTAGCAATTTCCTAGGAAATGCACACTAAGGAGCATAGATTGGAACCCCTGTACTAGGAAGACTGAAAAAATCTTGGAGCATTTTTTTTTTTTTTTTTTTTTTACATGATCAGTTAATAAGCCAGTTTTGATGAAAGTTCTAATTAATTTCACTTTTATATATAAAAAAACTGATTATATGACAGGCATTACTAAGCAGAACAACATTTAAGAACAGTTAGGTTAACTATTGGACAGTTGCTTAACAACTAATGTTCTGGAAAAGCATCTTGTTATCGATTTTTCTCTCCTTCATTGGGCTTTCTGAAGGATAAACTGTATCATCATCACTGGTCACAAATTAGAACTGTAAATGGTATTCTGACTAAATATAACAAACACCTACTTATATTAAAACAATATCTTTTAAAAATTATTTTAAAAAAATATATGGAACATATATATATATATATGCATGGGGCTTGCTCAGATTTCAAAGTTTACAAGATAAGAGATGATAAAATACCTATGTACAAATCATTACAATGCTTTGACATTGCAGAGGTATTTAGCTTTTGATTCTAGTTTAGCAAAATCTTGAAATTACATACAAAGATTCTTTATTAGATTACTGACATCAAACATTAAAATACCTTAAAGGACCATAGGTGAGTCATCATGAGCCAGAAAGACTGCACCACTTCTATTCCATTGATTCATAGTGCCCAAAAACAATTTACTTATGAAAAAAAAATCATATATAGAGTATGCCAAAAAATATATACACACTTCAAGCAAAGAAAAAAACTATATTAGCATTACAAAACAATTCACACAAACAGAAAATGATGCTCAAAATCCCCACCATCGGCCTCGAAACACTTCTGAGTATTTTGAACTACTGATTGAGCAACATTTGCAAAGTGTCCTCAGCAATTGCCATTTCAATTTCTTCCCAAAGTGCTGCTAGTGTAGCTGGTTTTCTACAGTATATGGTACTATAAGTCTCAAACTTGTCTAGAATGTGTGCAATTGTTACTTGCGTTGGCAGTTCTGTTCTGTACACACGTCTCCATTGCCTTTGAACTTCAACAACATTCTCAATTTTCCAATACCACTTCAAAATTGCTTTCTGCTATTCAAATGATAATCTTGGCTCCATTTTGATGTAGCAATGCTAGCATTATGTAATGTGAGTCATGTCTGTTTATAGAACATCTTACGATAATCTTGGCTTCATTTGTTCACTGTTGATTTACCTGTCACGTAGCAACACTATCGTAATGTATGCGAGTCACATCTGTTTACAAAACATCATACTACACATTACTGCTGTTTTTCATTCCAACTTTGAAATATATTAAATAGATATTTGCTGTGAAAGTGTGTAAACATTTTTGGCACCCTCAGTATATCACTTTAGTAGTAGTATTACAATAACTTACCTTGTTCCTGAAAAATTTCGGTCAGGAAATTCGAATCCAGTGCTTGAGAAATAAGCGTCTGTATGTACACTTCGAAGTTGTCCTGGTACTTTGCTGTCTCCTTCATGGACTTATCCAGCAACTCCCTACAAGTTTACAAAGAGTTTCTCATTACTGTTATTTTTATTGCTCAAGTTTCTCTATTTTTTCTACCTCTAATTATAGCTAAGCACGACATAAATACTGTTAAAAGATATTTGGTTAATAACAATAATATACTTTACATTTTATATCTGTTATTGATGAGAAGTGTTTTACATGTATTTCATACATACAGCACCAATCAGTTTACAAAATGGCTCCTTTGGCCCTCACCAACGACCTTGGACTCATTCATCATAGCAACAAGCACATCTCCATTGGTCTCAAATTTTGGATGATTTTTCTTAAAAACTATCCTCAAACATCAACCACAGCTTCTAGTCCAGAGATTTTTGAGATGGGACTGCTAAAAAGCCTGTCTTGAGTAGCAATAAAATTGGAGAAATTACTCTCCAGTCAAGCCTGAGTGAATCCTATCTTGTGGGCTGGTGCTGAATTCTGTTGGAAGTTTCATATCCCATTTTTTAACAAAACGGTATTCAGCTCCATCACCACAGGTTCTAACAGATACACTTTAGCAGAAATGGAGCTTAATGACACCAACATAGCTCACTCTCCATTGAGTTGATAACCATACTTGCCTAGCAGACCCAAGATTGTAGGTTCAATCCCAGTCAGGATCTATGAATTTTTTGGGCATAAAAATCCTAACTATGGCTTCCTTCGGAAGGGAAGTAAGACTATCCCATGTCTTAGACTTATGGCAAGTACAAGAACCTCAAGCCTGAAACAAGAGGCCTTTGAGTAAAATTTATCAGTCATTTCACACCCTGAATTGAATGAGTTGCTAATGACATGAGATGTTAAAGAGCATCCGTAAATAAACAAATCAACAAAAAAACCTTGCTGTATCATTCACTGTACTATCACTGACATGATGCTGGCCCCTTTGGATCTTTGTGACCCTCTTAGAAGCTTCTTATGAAGTCAAAGCCTACATTTTGTCACTCTGACAATACCAGCTCTCTTCAATACCGAACATTTGTTCATAAATAAAATTAATTTTCTGGTGACTCTTGTTAACCCAACACTGTAGAAAGCTTCTGCAATTGAGCTCCCTCTGCTCTTAGGTATGGTGCTATAAAAGTCAAATTCTTTGCCAATAAACCTTTAGTTCAGGCTCAAATTTGAGGACTCTCTGTCTGCTTTTGGACCAGATTACTCTGAATATGGTCTGCCACTGCTGTGCTCCTACAATGATACTCATAATGTGGCTGTCAAGATATTGGATACATTGGTCATTGAAAATTCCTGTTTCATTCAAAAGATGGGCAGGACAGTACACAAACATTCTACAGATATTTTAGTTCCTTAAGCATTCGAAATATCTTGGGTTCCAATTTTCCATCTCTGTGAAGGGCAATCAAATTGAATTGAACACAATTTTTATTATCTACCATTCCAGGACTTATCTATAAGTAATATACTCTTTCTGCTATAGCTGAACTTCATACTAAGGGTGATGTCAGGCAATGAATGTATTATCTGATCACCAATACACTGGTATAGCCCCTTTGAAAGTTTGCAATGATGTGGCAGGGATAAGTAATATCACAAACAACAGAAACTATAATTGCATCAGCTAAAATCATTTGCCTCTGTAAAAAAGAAGTTTTTCCATTCTCAACTACAAAATTTTCTGTTGCCTATGCAAATTTTCAATGGAATAGTGTTATAGCAAATGTCAGATTACTCATACTCCGCCTAAATTACCTGCGTTTGATCTTTTTGGCTAAATTTGACAAAGTGGAAGAGGTTTTGCACCAAATGTTTCTGTTTGCCCTTAGATATAGCTTACTAGCTGCTCAATAATCATCTTCTTGTTGACATGGTTGGCTGAAATTGCTAAGGCATGAACTTTATATTGGAGCTCTGAAGTTCCTGATCAAGGGTTTTTCCAAGTTTTCCTCAGTCTTCATCAATGTCAAATGTAGCAGAAGTACTCTAAACTTAAGCTTGGTACACTTTCTTTCCCAATTTATCATTTTATCTTATGTATCAACAGTGTCTACTGCCTGTGATGTCACAGTAGTAAAAATGGGTATTAATACTAATTAGAATCACTTTCTATACCTTACTAAATGATTAACAAAATGGAACCATAAGATAAAATGCAGATATATTTTATTATTTCATATTTTTAAATATTGGAAAAAATTGGTGAAGAGAAATGCATTAAAAACTGCTGCAGGTTTTGAGGTTGCAGCTACCTAATGGTATGTTTAAAGGAGGTGTTAAACATACCACTTATGTAAATATGTGCAATTTTAACATGCTACTTGAACAGGTTGACTGAATTAAATTGTGGACATACAGTTATGGAGAAAATATGCAGTGAGTGGGTTTTGCGGATCTTGAATTGAGAATATAAACATTAATTAAGGAAAACATATTTTCTTATATTTTGCAAGGAATTAAATGCTGAGTCTGTCAGTAAACTTTTAAATTGATAAAATATGTATCAGACAGAACAGGGAGGGTATTGCTTGGCCTGGGACTGAAAGATTTTAGGAGGAATAATCAGAAAGATGTTCACTCCAATTATGAAGATACAGAGCATGCCATTAATAGTGCTGGAATATTAAGGCAGAATTTATAAGGAGAAATAACTCAAGATTGTGCATCTATGAAAATGTTTGGAGGTCAATCAAATACACAGATATCATATATCATAATATTTTATTTTGGATTTAAAAAAAAATGACATCCTAACAGATCTTTAATCAAAGTAATATTGTTTGGTTTCCTACAAATGTTCAATAAATCACTGAAAGTTTTAAAAAGGAAGTTTGAGCATATAATCTGATTCTCACTGTTATAAGCAGATCAGCAGCTGATTGCCTCTAGTAAATACAATCATTGCTAATCTCAATATACATTGTTGATACTGCAGTAACACAAAATTCTTTTATTGTTAGTAAAGACAAATGAAAAAACAAAAATGTAAATTACAATAAATTTAAAATAGATAATTGTTTAACTTGAAATACTAATTTGAACTTGAACAGTGAAGCTAGTCATATTTAAGATCATACAATGATCTTAATTAGTTAATTGTTTTTTAAACAGTCAATAAATTTGAGGCGAAATACTTCTGTTCAAAGTATCAGGCCTAATCTTTCAGTTCTGAACCTGAATCAGAGAAATAAGAACTTCAAATATTAATATCTTTGCAAAACTACATTCCATTAATTATAGCTTAATTGGAACATGTTTTGCAGATTGCATTCTGAGTAACTGTTTGTAACACAAAATGGATGCTTCTAATATAGCAATCAAATATATTGAAGATATGTATGCAACTATTTCTCAATTTATATATATAGTAATCATTCACAAAAACTTTTGCACTGATTACAAAATATCAAAAGTGAAAAAAGATTGTTGTTGATGCGCAGCAATGGACAATATTTCATGCTATGGGGCTTTGGTCCTGGTAGTCTAGTGGTAACCATACTTGCAGATCCTAATATGGCTTCCTTTGGAAGGGAAGTAAAGCTGTGATCCTATGTCATAGATTTACGGCACATAGAAGAACCTCAAGCTTGAAAGAAAAGGCCTCTTAGCAAAATTTAATGGTCATTTCATGCCTTGAGTTGAATGGGACGCGGATGACCTGAGATGTCATCGGAGCATCGGAAAATAAACCAAATAAATAAAATGCTATGGGCTGGTTGCTTTAAATTTCTGTAACTGTGGGATCTTTCTTCTTGTCACAGTCTAAGCCATGTGTAATTATTATAAAGCAATTTGAAAATAATTTCATTGAGATGAGTTGTTTCTTTGTTCTACTTAAATATATTCCAAGTCAACATTCAGCCTTGCAAGAAAAGGTATGTCATTTTTAATGCAAAAACATCCACTTAAGACAATCTTCCAATTTTGTACCTTTAAAAATAATAATGATATCAAAATTGGAGGATCATGTTTATGAAGAGGAATATAGGAACATATGTCAGCATATTTCATAAATTTATTCTTTATATCTAAATTACCTGAATATTTATAACAATAAAAGACACCAGTATTAGATAATACACTACTTCGCTTACTTGTTTTGCCAGCTCAAGACAGGAGCAAGAGCATGTTTTGAAATTAAATAAATAATTCAAGTATTGTGTGACCTAATATTGATAGCCTTTAATGTTATAATTGTTTTATTTCACTATTACTAACTTCTAATTAAGTTCCCAATACTTCAATATGCAAGTTGAACAGTCATTTGTGAGAGTGAATGGTCAAAGAATGTAGGAAAAAATTTTACTTTATTATTCATTATGCTGTTTTAAAAGGAGAAATGATGCTGTGTATTTCAATGATTACTGCCAACTTCAACAGATGATGAAAGTTACTCCAATATTGAGTTTTGTTCCCTACCAGCAGATACTGTCACTAGAGATAAGTGCTATTAATGTTTATGGGACACAGGAACAGAGCCAGATCTGAACTGAATGGTTCACCAGTGTCACTCCTCATTCTTGCAGAAATTCCAATGTTTTTCAAAGTGATGTGTGCAGAGGCACTGTCATGGTGAAGCAAAAATTCTCAAAAATAAGACTTCAGTCTTCTTTCTGTTTTTGTTCGGAAGATTTAGGTGGGCAACTGTGGTGTACTAATTGGCAGTGACTGTTCTTTGTTCCTGGAGTGGAATGGTTGCAAAATGGCCATTTGCTGAGAAGGAACTGACAAACATCTTCCAGCTTACATTTTGATATTGCTTAACCTGCATTTGGGGATCATCATTTGGAAGGACTCAAATCACAGATTGACTCTTTGATTCCAGGTCATACTGATAAATCCATCCAGTTTTTGTCATCTTTGAGGACACTTTGGGAGCTGCCATTGTAGAAATGACAAACCATTTCCTGGCACCATTCCACTCTTGCTGCCATTTGTTCCTGTTATGTTATAGGGTACCCAATGACAAAACTTCCTTATCGAAATATATTATGTATGAGATTTATGACACTTGTGGCAAATTAATGTTTAGAGACCCCTCCATCTTCCTGTGAGCTACTTGCAGATTGCTCTGTGCCATGGTCTGACTACTGTTGCTGGAGGACAACCCATGTGCCCCTTATCTTTCAACTTGTTCTTCTTTATCATAACTTTGAAAATAAATTATATTTTTGTACATGAGGGAATAGTCTCAAAAATTTCTGTTATAATTTTTCTTTTTCCAGGTATTCTTGTTAGGTCAGGTTGCACTTATAATTGTAAAAATTACGTAAAAATAGGGAAATTTTAAAACCAGTTTAGGAAAGTAGTGCAAGTTAAGAAATATGGCCATAAAATAGAGAGATATAAATGGAATGATGAGAGGGCACCAGGCTTCATAAGAGAGTTAGGAGTTAATTTTAGATCATTTAAGCTCAATGTAATAGCTCTAATGAAGGTAAGGAAAATAGGGGAAACCATGGAGATTTTAGAGAAGTTGGTAAACAAGCAGGGGTTAAGATGAGAGTGAGAGAAATGCATAACAATGTACAGGAGGGTTGAATGTAGAATTTGGCAAAAGGAGAGTTGAAAGAGAGTTGAGGAAATGGAGACAACAGGGGAACAGGCAGAAAGAGAGAACTTTTAAGATTGAAAGAGGGGATACAAATTCCTCATGGAGGCAAAAAAGAAAGAATGGGGTCAGATTAATAGGAAAAAAAATACAGGAAGCATTGAGGAGAAATGACAATAAAACAATGTGGATGATAGTTAAGAGATTATATAAAAGAAGAGTAAATGAGAATAATATCAATGCTTAGGAATGGTGTTTATACTTTTTAAAAACCTTTTAGGGATAGAGGAGATATTCCACCGAAGGGGGGGTAGATAGTGGAAAAAAATATATTAAGTGTAGATTATTTAGATAGAAAGATTGATATAAATGAAATAAAGGAACAAATAAAAAGACTAAAAAGAAATAAAAGCTTGCAGGATTGATGGGATTCCGGAGCAATTCTGGAAGGCATGGTGGGTAAGGATGATGATAGAGATAAGTTATTGGCATAGATATTTAATTCAATAAATGAAGAGAATAAAGTTTCCAAAGGTTGGAGAACAGTGATTGTAGTACCTATATTTAAAGGAAAAGGTCATATAAACAAACCAGCTAAATATAAAGAAATTAGTCCATTATTCGTCTTAGATAAGCTACATAAAGAGCTTTCTGGCAGAAAGGTTCAAAGTTGGGCAGAAAAAGAAATAAATTATCTGAGTTCCAAGCAGGCTCTAGCAAAAATAAGAAAACAGTGAATAATGTCTTAATTATTAATACAATGGTACAGAAATGTTTTTTTTTTGTTACCTCCCCCCTCCATTCTTGTTAAGCCTAATACCCAAATAGTCAAATTTATTAACCACCTCAACCACCCTTCCCAATACCATTTCTCATTCTTTTGTAACTTGCTTCCATTCTTAAATACCATTATTTTTTATTTTTGAGTGTTTATTCTTAGTCCCCACTTCCTACAGAATTTAGCGATTACTTCGATTGATTTTGCTAGACTGATATTAGTAATTGACCCCACTACCAAATCATCTGCAAATAATAATCCCAGAGTCTCAACGTTTTCAATTGTGGGCATGTGGGTATTAACTTTACTAACTTCTTCTAAAATATTGTTAATAAATAAGTTAAACAGTATGGGACTTAATTTACATCCTTGTCTTAGACCAATTGTGTTCAAATTATTTGGAGTCACCCTATCCTAAGGCAATCTTAATACAGTACTCATTTTCACAGTATAAGTTTTGTAATGCTTTTATAAACTTATCACTAACCCCTATCCTATTCAATTTTGACCATAATGCCTTGCAGTTAATTGTATCAAACAACTTTTCAAAATTCACAAACAACATATACAGTCTCCCTCTTGGTTACACAGCAACTTGGAAAGATTTACTAGAGTGACTATGGTTGTATTTTCTTGTGTGACTGAGCAATTATAAAAAGAGTACTGTGGAAGCTTGTTGTATTATTAAGTGGAAATAAATTTAATTCAAACAAAAACAAATATATATATATATATATATATATATATATATATATATATATATATATATGAAACATAAAAATAAAGAAACACTATTAACAATGTAACAAATTAACACTAAAATAAAAGTAGATAAAGATAAAACACAGAGAAAGAGTCACACTAGAAACTGCTATATTTCGAACTACTGCGAGTTCTTCAATGGCAAGAAGCTAGACAAGTGAAGGTGATAAAAGTAAATATTGAGTATCGAAGGTAACGTTATGCATGGAAACAGATGAAACTAGATATGAGAGTGTGGGAAGAAAACAACTAATATGTAAGATTTAAACCAGGTGGTATACGCGCTTTATGTAAAAATATAGCTGCCATTTCTCTATCTCTGAGTAAACTTTCACAGCATTGTGTAGGTAAAGCATCAATAAGAGTTAGACTAAAAGCATCATCAAAATCCTTACAGTGAGATAAGGCATGTTGGGCAACAGGCAAGGGAGACTTGGTTTTAACAGAACGTCTATGATTGTTCATGCGTAGCGAAACAACAGTAGAAGTTAAACCAATATAAAATGCTTTACAAAGCTTACAAGATAACATATATACGACATTCTTGGAAGAACAGGTAGCAAATGAAGAAATGTTGAATTCCTTGGATAAATTAGGGCTGTGGAATGAATTGCACGGCATAATTAGTGCACAGGTTTTGCATTTAGGACGTTGGCAAGGATACGAGCCAGCAAAGGGACGTGGTAAATTCGGAGAGGATAGGTTACGGCGAAATATACTTTTAAGGTGCATATATATATATATGCACTATTAAGACAGTGGTCACAAATGGGGCTGAAATTTGGACAATGACCATAACTGAGCTGGAAATACTACGGAAATTTGAAAGGCAAATAATTAAGATAATTTATGGACTGATAAAAGAACGTGAATGGAGATTAGGCATAATCAAGAAATTAATTGAATAATAAAAGGGAAAAATATAATGAGATTTATAAAAGCAAGAAGGCTACAATGAGTGGGCCATTTATGGAGGAAAGCAGCATGCCTAAGAGAATACTGAATGCATGAATATACTTGACAAGGAGGAGAAGAAAGCCCAGAATAAGATGGCTTAATCTAAAGATTATAGAGGTAATAAGATGGGAGTGAGAAAGCAAGAGATAGGTTAGAATGGAGACAGATTGTGAAGGAGGCCAAGGCCCACACAGAGCTGTAGCGCCATTGATGATATGATATTGTGACTTCCATCAACCAGCACAATCTATGATTGCTCTTGCTACACTCTTAACATACACCAATGGTAGTAATGGCATACTGTTATGAGCCAATTAAGTGCATGTGCATAATTTAATCCAGATACTTCCACTGCATAATAATTGGGCCAATTCCTTTGGGTAACAATACTAATAGGTGTTACAATGATACTATGTTCCTTCTTTCAGAAACTAATTTCAGCTTTAGGCAACAAGCTTCAGCTATAGCACATCATTTCATACTGTTTAGAAGTGTTCCAAGATAAAATTGTTGATAATGTTTCTCCCTTTCATTCCAGTCCATATAATTTCTATCTATCAGCAACTTAAAAGCTAAAATATAAAGTAGAAAAACTCTCATGCCTTTGTTACTTGCTGAACTGTAAAAGATTCATACCTTATATTTAATAATATGAAATAGAATGACATTCTGTTTCATGAGCCTTTGCCTCTGAAACTGCCATGGATGGCCATGGTCGTTAAGGACTCGTGAGCATGAGGTTTGGGGTTCGAATCCCTCCAGGACCATCCTCCCTGCCCTGACTGATTTTTCTTCCAGGTTTTCCTCAGTCCTCATAAATGGCAAATGCTGGGGATACTTAAGCCTGGAACATTTCCTTCCTTAAAAATAAATCCTTTCCCAATATATCATTTCATCTCATGTATCATAAGTGTCCCAACGCCTGTGGTACCTCTGCAGTAAAAACAGGCATTAAACACCATTCATTCATTTGCCTCTGAAAACTACTGGTGCATCTGATGGAGAAAGGCTACTTTTTATTTATTTCTTGCTACCATGCATTTACAACATGCTATATTTAACAAAAATAAAAGCAAGCAAACATGGCTAACATTAATACCTGTTTTATTTGATTACACATAATGTACTTAAATAAAACATAGCTGTAAAACACTTATAGGAGAATATTAATTTTAATACTTAAGTGCAAACAGTATATTCAGAGCTTGAAATATATAGCATTCATAATATACTGAATTAAGATCAATCTAGTTACATGAAGCACAAGCCATTTGATATTAGTTATCAATGTACATTAAGCCACAAAGGAACTTACTGGTCATCCAATGTCATTTCATCCCTCATAAATTCAACAATGGTTTCCAGTCGGTTTTGGACTCGGAACTTTACTGGAACTTGCTGGTATATATGTCGATTTTGTGGGGTCCATCCAGAATACTGTGGGCAAAATAAATGGAGTAATCAAGAAAAGGAGGGGTTAGCTCATTATCATTTCAAAATGCAATAAAACAGCAATAAAATATGGATTCATTTAATTCAATGCCTTAGAAATTTAAAATATTGCATTTTAACAATATGTTACTGCATATTGTGGCTTGTGCACATATGCACTTGCCCACCCAAAGCTTGCATGTATGCACACATGCACTCTCACTCCCATCCTCCCCCCCCCCCTCTCTCTTGCTCCCAAGTTTGGTTACCTACTACTAAAAGCTGCTTGATGCCTACTTTATTCATTAACCAAACCAAAAGCAATATTTATTTTTATTAAAATGGATGAATGAGTGAATTCCCAGAAGAGAGATGTCTGACCCCCTCTCCTAATTATATTTTAATTTCTTTCCAAAAATCTTTCTCTCTTAATTCTCTCTCATTTTCTGCAATGTAATTTCTACTAATTTATATTATTTCACTTAAGTTGTTGGCTTTCTTATTTGATCCAGTATCCATAACATTGTAGTTATCACTATTATTTGGATTAATGTCATATCTAAGACTCTCTGCTTGAGCATCCTAGCACCTCTCTATTTTTGTTAATTTTTCTCAACCATTTCTTTCTTAGCTTACTCAAATAACTTCATCTTTCTTCGTAACTTTTTTTTTTTATTTTATATTAAATAACTTTCTCAATACTACATGATCCAAAGATTTTTTATTGTTGAAACTACCTAATATTCAATATGTCTATATATTTTATTCAATTCAACTTCTTTACAAAAATTTTTCTCTTTTAGACCTCATTGCCCCACATCACAACCATAACAATATTTTCTAAAATAACAAGTTTCCATTAATTCCTTTTCATACTACTAAAGTGCTGTCTTAGGGTGTTTTTCTAACCTCATTAATCAAAACCAATATTTTGGGACCCTTTTCTTCATTTTCTACTTGCAATCTATTTGTCCCAATTCTATGGAGATTTGTTTGTTTATTTATTTAAAATTACTTGGATATTGAGAGATTTATTTCCATATATCTATTTTATTCGTTCACATTTCATATTGTTTTGACATAAGTCAGCATTCAAGTTTTCAGCATGCCAATATGCATATATAACCATTCTTTATGACTAGATATCACTAAATATTCTTAATTGTATCCCCAGAAATTCAAAACACTGAAAATAGTTTTTGTCTTTCTTAGCCTATTTTATAACAAATATTGCAGGTTTGGCAGCTGATCATTCGCTAATAAATGAACTATGAATTAGAAACGTGCTTCTTTATAAACATTAATGAAATTAATGTTACATTCAAAACTGCACCTAATAAGATGTTTTACTAGAACACTGTAACAAGCCTTTCCCCAAATACCAGCTTAATGGAGCAATGTATACATCTCTCATTGCACAAACAATCTCAAAAAGAAAGTGTTCAGATGATATCCTAGGGAACCATTATTAGATCTCACAAATTACAAATTAAATTACTTTATAATAACTTATAAAGTAATATGTAAAAATGATTTTAACCAATGAGATCAACATGACACCTTTAATTTGCTTTATGGTGATTGATTATTTCTAATGCCAACTCACTTGTTAGCAAGGCATTGGAGCTCCAAACTTGAGCAGCAAGGGGCAGAAATGTAGTGGATTTATAATTCAGCAAGCACCAGCAAACATCATTATGCTAGATAAAAGTGATGAAGATGAAGATGGGGATGAAGGTGTTAATGCAGAACTTGGATAAAACCTGCCCTGCTTCATCTGCCATAAAATGTCTAGATCGCTAGGATTGAACTTGGGCTGCCAAGTTGGGAGTCAAGAAGGCTCTATTAGCCACAGTAGCCCTTAATATCCTATCTTTATATCAAAAATTTAAAATGAAGATCAAGGTCTATGTCTCCTATCTTACATATCTCCTTAGCTTTGTGCTCAATTACCAATTTATATAGGATATATATAGTATTGCCTTCATAATTTTGATATTCATTAAAACTAATGGCTCATAGCTCTTTATGAGACAAGGTGATACAGGCATGACAAAAGAAGATTTCATAGTGCTGACCTCCCTAGTTTAACATCATTAGGATTGGCAACACTCCTTCATAAAAAGGAAAGTTCAATTAGCTGGTGCAAGTCACATTTGGTGACCAATATAATTTTTAACACGTGCTTCAAAATACCAATATCCCACAGGGATTATCATCTGAAAATAAAATATGTTTCAAGCAAATGGCAATATACTATTCCTTCATAGCTTTAGTTTTACAGCAATGCCCAGCTGCAAATGTAAACATTAGTCCACAAATATTATATCTGTTTATAACAAAATGCAAAACTGATTTTCATTGCAGATTTATAAACTTTGAATTATAGAAGCAATGCTCTACGAGGGTCACCTACAAAAGTTTTGAAATAAAAGAAAGTAAAAATTGACTCACTTAAATAGGATCCATCACGGGGTAGCCCCATCTCCTTTGAGTCAGCTGATGTAAGGTAGTAAGCCTCACCCTCACCTTACCTCTCTCCCCATGCCACAATATTTTGGTGGTTTCAGGAATTTGAAAGGAAAGACAGGGGGTTGAGTGAGTGTGTGTAGTGTTTGTACACTATTATGGGTGGTGTTTTGAAAATTGCAGAATTACTAACATGTCATTCTTTTTTTTTTTTTGATTGATTTATTTATGGACGCTCTTTAACAGCTCAGGTCATCAGCGTCCCATTCAACTCAGAGCGTGAAACGGCCGACAAATTTTGCTCAGAGGCCTCTCTTTCAGGCTTGAGGTTCTTTTTTGTGCCGTAAATGTACGACAGGGGACCCACGGCTTTACTTCCCTTCCGAAGGAAGCCATACTTAGGATTTTTACGCCCGAAAAAATCCATCGGTCCTGGCCGGGTTCGAACCCGTGATCTTAGGTTTAGGTAACCACTACACCACCAGGACCGACAACATGTCATTCTAATGACTCATCTCTTAGCTTTAAATAGTTTGGTATGCGATGTTTGGCACACACAATAATGATGTTGGTTTGTTTGTTTTCTTTCTTCCTTCTTTTTCTCCCTTAGAATTTAGTACTCATTATTATCATTGTCCTTTGGTATTCATATCTACACAACCCACAGATTACAACCAATATGAATGTATCACGCTTTTTTCCAAGCAATACTCTCTTCTGTAGCTACAATTCTTTTTTTTTCTTTCTTTTTGTTCCTTGCCACCATTAATTATTTTAATGTCACCACTAATTTTTTTCTGAATGCAGGAAAATTAAAACAATAATTTTGCATAGATCTGAAAGCAGGATGATACAGTAATGTGTTGTGGCTGTGTGGGCTAGCAGCTTTATAGTAAATTGATTTGGAGTTCCATGATTCAAGCCTGGTATTTGATACTTTTTTTAAAATTCTAGTTCATTTCTTTCTCACATAAGCTGAAGAGATAACGCAGATAATATTTGTAATCATGTAATTTTCACATTTAATGTACTTGAATCATTTTGGTGTGTTTTGTGTGGTGCTTAATAAAGATGTTTATTGTGAAATAAACTGTTACAGTCTTAGGCACATGAAGTAGAGAAGACATCCAGTTTCTTAAATTTGCTGATAATTGAAGCATGTGTTCTAAATGGCACCCTCTTTCGTGAGCGCAAATTTGAGCTTGCTGCCAGAGAAAATCCTTGTATACTGCAACATGCATAGTGTGACATGCCTACAGGCTTTGATGATGAACAGCCATATATGATCTGAACTCTCTGGTTCCTGTATACAGGCATTCTGCTCTATTACACATAATTTATTTATAACTGATATTTTGTTCATGAATATCGAATCATAAGCCCAATTACATATAAAATAAAGGTTAAAAAAATTAGGCTTACAATAAAAGAGCAGAGCCTATGTTCTGCATGGTAATGCATGACTTGCCACACAACCTTGGGGTGTGGTGTATTGTGACTCCCAAGCCTACCTAAGAACCAGATGAACTCAGCTCTCACCTGGAAACTTTGCTTGTTTGTTATGGCCTTTTAGCAGATTTTATGCTTCTATTGAATGTTTTAACATAATTAAAAGGAATAAAATATTATATCTATGCAATATCATGTATATCTAGTAGTTTATGCCAGAAGTGAAGCATCTATTTATTCATGAGCTTCTATGTGACATTACTGTACATCACTCATTCCTTAACCTATCAGGTTTCTAATTACCATTTTCTTTTGGACTGATTTTGACACTCAATCTATAAATTAAATAGTTCATTCAATGGGAGTTGTTGAGAGCATGTACTAATGATATTTACAGTAAGAGTTTATAGAACCAATTAGAAGACTGATGCAGCTCTTAATATAAGTGTATCATGTTTATGAGATGGACTTGTATCCTGAATACCTTCTAAACCTTTTATCACTTTTGCACTGAATGCTGAGCCTCTGTCTTCTATAAATTATATAAATGAATGGATAGTGGATTATGAAGACTGCCTAAGATAAAACTGTCACTTAGCAGGTTGCATAAATTTAGAAATACATACGAGTGGTGATTTAACCTGTATAACAAGAATTTGAACGCAGTACATTTGATAAATTTTTCAGTTACGGAAGTTTGGAATAAGCAGGGTGCCAATGTTGATCTATATTATACTCTAATACTGCCCCCTGTCAATTAGAATACAAGACAAGGCAAAGAATGCAGCAGTTGCTGTGGCTGGCCTTGACCCTTTGATGGCTGTTGCACCAAGGACTGCTAAACAGACTGCCAAATTAGAACATTCAAAGAAACTTTACATTTCATTTTTTCTTTTAGCCCTATCTGAGATATAAACTTAGTTCCATTACTGCTATGCATTGTAATTATAAATCACTTCTGTTAACCAATCCCCTCTGTCTGTAAATTTATAATTTTGCAGTATATTATCGGTTAGATAACTTTAGTAAACAGAAATGGATTCAATATTTCATTTTTCAGACTATAAGATGTACCTTGATTTTAGGATAGAGATTGAATGAAAGAAGTTCCAAGAAATTACATACTTTCATTACTGGCAATTCAATATCCAGGCTCTACAGCAATTTAAAGAGATCTGCATGCCCTTTTAAATCACACTGTTTTCCAGCATACATTTTTATAAAAGTGATTTTTAATAACTTCATTTTCACATTCAAAATGTCTCATGCAACACAATTTTTATTTAAATTCAAATAAAATTTACCAGAATGTGCAGCTGTATCCATTATACTACTTTATAGAACAAAAATATGCTTACACAAATAACAATTTCAAAACAAAAATATTATATATAAAAAAATGATTAATTTTGATGATTAAATTTCTTATAGATTTAAAAAATTATCGCAGTTCATTTATCAAAGTTATTTAAAATATCTCTCTATACAATTTTTGTACCGTGTTCAAAGCTCCAATTGCAAAAATGCCAACCAATTTTCTTGACTCGTGAGCTGTGTGGGATCTTTTGATTATGTCATATTTATGTAATGAAATTCATGAAATAATTTATAGCTTGTAAAGTATTTATCCAATTTGAATGAAATTAGATATACATATTAATTTAACTGCAATGCAATGACTGTAAAAGTTTTAGAAAAATCCATACAAAAATGTGAAACTTTGAAAATTTACTCCCAGTGTCCCTTAAAGGCTAATAGTCTCACATAGCCACAGAGGAGGTAACAAACTGCCCTATTGTGTATAGAAGAACACTGTGGATCTTAAGATACAGGCAGCATTATTTTTAACAAAAAAAAATGCCTCATGGTCCAAAAAATATGGTAACTATTGCCAAAGAGCAAAAAAAAAGAGAATCAAAGACGTCAGTACACTTATCCCTAACAAGGAATAAAATAGAAGGTATAAAAAATTGACATACTATTCATCTGTCTTCTATAAATTCCAAAGGATCTTCAAAAAACAAAATATCATTTTAGTCCCTAAAAACAGTTTTTCCATAAAAAATATAATAAATTCTAAACTAAAAGATGAAATTCCACAACATAAAAAACCAGGAATATATCAGATAAATTGCAATGATTGTGAAAAAATCTACATTGGAAAGACCAAAAGAAACATAAAAACACAAGCAAAAGAACATATTAGGAACAAAAATCAAAAACAGAAAGAAAAATCAGCAGTGGCTTGGCATTTTTGGAAGGAACAGCATAGTATTAACAGGAATCTCAAACTACTTAAAAATATCACAGAAAAAACAAAACTTACAATCTGGGAAAACATTTATTTCTGGAAGAAGAAAAACCATGATTTTTAACTTTGAAATCCCGTCAAGTTACATCCTAATAGTTCATCCAACCACCACCAGAGACAAACCAAACCAATACAAAGAACAAAGCTGGCCGTTGACCAAAAACTTCCTGAGGATGTTAGCTCTTGAAACTTAAATAATAAGTGATGTTACAATAGGATTCGGATTTATAGTTTGTCTTTCAGGCTGGAATGAGGTGAGCAGTATGAGATCCCAGATCCCAGAAGACTGAGCATCAATTTCTCAACGGATGGTACTCTAAACTTTTTTGCAGGTGAAGTAAGAGGTTTCCATTGGTATGATGCATGCTTTTTCTTGGACTGGTAATGGTGAACACCTGTGACAATTTGGGCTAGCATATTATATCCTTCATCATGGTGGCAAATGAGATGCTTTAATGCCTGACTCATTCTTTGCATTTTGTGTTGTGGGGTCAGCATTCACAGCATTTATATAAGTACACTTATTTGATTCACAGCATTATCGTACAGACTTGTGAAAAACCTATACTGGCCTGCATTATGAGGTGAGCCATGATGTGTGAATAACCAACAGCAGCAGTTATAGTGTCTAAAGTTACCCTTCTATCTGCTTGGATCTTCAACTAGTTGCTAATTTGCCTTTGTGGCAATCTCCAATGGCTGGCCGAAGCGGGATTCATTTTCTATATATGTATGCCCTTCAGAGAACTTATGCACCCAGTTGTAAACAGCTTGACATAAGTCACTTCTAACCATATATGGGAGGCATTTTCTTCTGTCCACAAAAAGCACACAACAAAGTGTTGCTCAAGAGTGGTACATATACATGTCACCAATTGGCATCAGACTAATGCCGTCATCTAGTGGCAACAGCTTCAGGTGCCTTATTTAAACCTGTAGTACACTACATCAATGTGTAACTTATTTATCTTTTAGAAGTGGAATGAATTTGTGCAATAGGTAAATATGTGCCCTTTTGTATGTTCATCATTTGCTATTACTATCTGATAGCAGATTTTCAGTTGAAATACTGAACTCTGGGTATATAGACACTAGGCACATGCAATAAGTGCAGTGTAAATTGTATTGGTAGATTGAAACAGTAGCAGAATCTCTAGGTACAAACAGTCAACCACCTATAATGCATGCACATACATGAACTTCTAAGCATGAAATACTTGTACTTCACTTGCAGAGAGGTTGCCATGAGGCATGATCTTTGATCAATTAAAATCTTTTAATTTACTGCAATAAAATAATACCAACTATGGACAGAAAATCAAAATTAACATTTTCTCATAGTAAACACATGGTGAGAAATTTTATCAAAAAGCATTGCATGTTTAAGAGTAAAACAGTAAAGAAAAGAAACCAAAAATTATAAAATTATTTAAACATTTAATGAACTTCTCTTTGTTATGTTTATAGATACTTGGGCTGAGCTTCATATTCTTTCATGTTTCCTGGTTTCTCATCTTTATTTTTGTTAAGCATTCCATATTTCCTTCCTCAAGCTATGTTATTTCATATATCATAAACCTTTTCAATTTTCCTTTTTAGTTTTTGGTCAACTTGTCCCCATGTTGATGTATCTCTGTTCTCATGCTGCATTATCATAGTATACAATATTACTAACCACCATTTTTATGCAGTATGAACACAACTGCCTTCAATCTTTTTCCATCCTTACCAAGAGATTGGCTTCTTTGACAGAACTTTTCACTCATCATTCATCACCACAATCGTGATGATAATGCTTTGTTTCTTCTTCTGCCACTTTATTTTAGAGCTATTTCTATATTTTTCTGCTTACACTTTTGCTTTAAGAAATAGAAACATGAAGTGCCTTTTTGAATTTTTCTTCTCTGTTCTTCCTGGCCTTCTTCTTTCTGAGTCTGCACTTTCTAATGGCAGTTTTTTCATTGCTGAATCTTGATTCAAATGAATTTTCTTTCTGTTCATTATTTCCATATTGGTTGAAGCCCTCTAGAAAAATCACAATAAACAAATTGTTCTTCATAACCATTTTAGTATCTTACACAATTTTCTGCAGTGTTTAAAGTTTATATATATATATATATATATTTTTTTTTTTTTTACTGAGGAAATATATTAGTAACTGTATGCTATAAAAATGCACACATTCTACCAAATTAGATATTCCAGAATACTTATTTCCCCCCCCCCCCCTGTATATGTGCAGTGTTTAATGCCTGTTTTTATTGCTGAAGCATCACAGGCACTGATGATACGAGGTGAATGGTAATAGTGAAGGAATTAATCTTTCCATTGCTGTCTCTCTAGCATTTGCCATGAGAACTGAGAAAAACTTTGAAAAACCTTCAGTCAGGGAGGACAGTTCTGGCAGTTATGAATGCCAAACCTACCACTCACGAGTCCAAGCCTAAACTACCTTGGCCATCCATGTCGGTTTACCTTCCTAGGGTAAAAAATCTTGAGATACCTTGTGATTTAATCTATCTTTCCATGACATTTTTGTGGTACTTCTTGTATTTTATGCTACCAATTTAAGAAAAGAATGCTGATTTGCCTTTTAGAAGGAGTTATTGCTCTTTAAAGCTTAATTTGTATGGTTTATCCTGTGTATTTGGAGTTTTAAATTAATTTCCATTCGTGTTAGACATACCTTTTCAACCCCTTTGACTTTGAAATCCTTCCTTTCCTTGCTTTTCATTAACTTTATCCTGTCATTATTATTAACATTAATACCTTAAAAAAAATCTAATATCCATATATTTTGGTGTCAAGCATAAAAACTATAAATAATATTCTGCAACAATAATATGACTAATCAGTGTATTCTGATCATAATTTGTAGTGTTTAAGTATAGCTAAGATCATACCCATCTAACTATTAAATACTTAATTATCTTAAGGAAATATATATATTATGAAATGTGTAGTTACCAAATTAAAGGCAATAAAGTAATTACAACACAGTATCTCCCCTTCTTCTACTATCTCCTGGGGAGTAGGAATGAAGTTCTGAAATTGATTCAGTGATCTACTGAAGCACATTCACTATTCACTGTAAACAAAGCCCTATCTTACTTGTATTTATTTCTCTCTAGGCTTTGTTAGACATCAGGGGCTTTAGCCTATTATAGCAACTGCTGCTCCCCTACCTGTCTTGCAACATTACTGGTAGAGAGGGCACATGATCAGCCCACTGACACCCTTCCTGTCACCATCATGTGACTTGTAGATCATATTTGTATTTACCAAAATGGCAAATATTCAACTTCTAAAAGCTTTCCTTTTTTTCAATACTTTCAAAGTCTTTTTCTCACTTCAATTCCCAAGACAACTAGAGTCAGAAGTTAATCATACTTTAATGGGCCTTTTTTTGGTTTTCCTTACATTTATTACCAAATTTAAAATACAAATACCTAAAGGCATTAAAAAGACCAATTTGATATCACTCTTATTTCACTATTTTAACTTAGTTGAGCATATTTCAAAGGCTGTTGTCTTCATTATTAGCAGACTCACTGCCAGCTTTCCAGAGTGGTATGTAGTCTCTCTAGATTTTGTGAATTTATAGATGATTGTTGTTTAGAAGAAAAGAACTAATTAATTTTATTATAAATGTTCCAGTGCAGTTGATTCTATGGGTTTCTGGATCACTTTTAGAAGTTTTGTTTCATTTTACAATTCATGCCTTTCAAACCAAAAATGATTATGCTATTGCTAATTTTTCAGTATGTTTGTATTTGACATTTCTCATGTATTCCTTGAAATATATAGTAATGTTTATTTTGGTTTTACCTATTATTTCTTCTTACATTCCTTACAATTGATTTCATTATTTACTGGGAAGAATGGTATTTTTTGTGTTTGTTTTTAGGAGATATTAATCTGTGTTTGTTTATTGGGAACAAAATAATATTCATGTCTTTAAAATATCTCGGGAAAGTTTTAGTATGCCCATAAATGGAATGCAAATATCTTTGTAGCCTATCAGTCACATTTGTATATTTAATGCTACATTTCACTGTAAAATTCCCTTTTTAAACTACACCAAAAGGCAATTTGGAAAATGCATCGTTAAACAAAGCAGTATTAATCTTCAAACAAAAAATTGAGTGGTAATTGCATTGTTCACCATTTTTTTTTTATTGATTTATTTACGGACGTTCTTTAACAGCTCAGGTCATCAGCATCCCATTCAACTCAGGGCATGAAACAGCCGACAAATTTTGCTCAGAGGCCTCTCTTTCAGGCTTGAGGTTCCTTTGCGTACCGTAAATGTACGACACGGGATCCACAGCTTTACTTCCTTTCCAAAGGAAGTTATACTTAGGATTTTTACGCCTGAAAAAAATCCATCGGTCCTGGCCGGGTTCGAACCCGCGATCTTGGGTGTAGGAGGCAAGTATGGTAACCACTACACCACCAGGACCGACTTGTTCACCATGTATGTATATGTATATACATATATAAATGGCAATGCTCAGCATAAGCTACTGTTCGTTCATGTACCCCTTTGATTCTAAAACTTCATTTGCTGCTAAGAAGAAGAGAAACATCATTTCAAAATGCAATTAAGTCCACCAAGTGTATATTTCTATGTAATGGATTTGTACTCTTTAGAATATGTTACATCATGCTACAGTTCTTGATTGTAGCTATTCATATTATTAAACCAAAAACATAAGGTTCTGGTGCAAAATGTGTTCAGTCCAGTGCCTCCTTGTATCAAACTGTGAAAAATCCATTTTGATATTGATTTTGACAATTATGAGAAAAAATTCCACTTGTTCTGTGTGTCTGATGATAGAGCTAGCTTTCTTACATTACTGCAGCTGACCTTTATAGCTGGATGGTATGTCTCTGCACCTGTTTTCAATAATTTGCTTTTGCCCAAGTGTTACAGTATTTTTATTAGTTATTGCTTTATAAAACATGAAAGTGTAAAAGTTGGGGAGCATTCATCAAGTTCAAGGAAAATCGCCATGGGTGGTCAAGTTTGTTAAGGTGCAGACTCGTGAGTGGGAGGTCTGGGGTTTGATTCCTACCAGGACTGTCCTCCCTGACAGAGGTTTTCCTCAGTCCTCATAGATGGCAAATGCCTGGAATGTACCCTAAATTTAGACCTGCAACGTTTCCTTCCTTCAAAAAATATCCTTTTTTAATTTATCATTTCATCTCATATATCATCAGTGTCCACAACATGTGGTGCCTCAGTAGTAACAACAGGAATTAAACACTATTAAAAAAATAAAATAAAAATAATCTAGGAAAAGGCAGAAAAGCATAACGAAGAAGAAGAAGAAGAAGAAGAAGAAGAAGAAGAAGAAGAAGAAGAAGAAGAAGAAGAAGATGGATGGATGGATGGACGGGCGGGCGGGCGGGCAGGCAGGCAGGCAGGCAGGCAGGCAGGCAGGCAGGCAGGCAGGCAGGCAGACAGACAGACAGACAGACAGACAGACAGACAGACAGACAGACAGACAGATAGATAGATAGATAAACCTTTTACATTTTAATTATATCAGCTAAACTCATTATACAAATGTTACGTCCAAGGCTGCTTACCGTTTTATGCTAACTTTGTTATCCATATAATGTTTTGGATATTGTGATAAAGATCCTAGATGCTAGAAAGTGAGCCTATATATGTGAATAAGGAGAATAGATTTAGATGCTGCACTAACTCTGCCCACCATCTTACCACAATCAGAACTCTATACCAACAAGAACAAATTGCCGCAAGATATATGTTGACTGTATGCTCTTCAAAAAGGTGATGTCCCAGAAAGAGAGATAGGCTAAAATCAAAGAAGATAATATGTAAGTGAGAGTAAACAATGAACAAATTCCACTTTATTAATTAAAATGTAAATTGGAATTTGCACAGTGAAGACAATCATATAATTGATATTATTGCATTATTTAGTTGAACTATACACTCTTAATGCTTCACTTACTTGTCATAATGTATAGAACCGTTTCCAGAACATTTGGTTCTCATCAGCAGCTAAAATTCATATCAATTATAAATTCCATTTTGTTTCAAATTTTTTTGAGATCCTTTAGCCATTCATGCTATAAGAGTAAGCAGTCTAGCAGCCTCACTGGTTGCTGTAAACTTATATTAGAAAGGGAGGTGACTACAATACCAAACAGTAGCTGGAAGAGAGCAAACTTCATATTAAAGGTTAGGGAAAGTCATTATTCCAGACAAAAGGGCAAGAGACCTTATCTTCCATCAGAGTTAAATATTAAACTGTTTAATATGTACAATGCTATCATAGCTGAGTTATTAAAAGTGAAGAAGTGGTTTTTCCATATCATTTTTTCAAATAATTTTAACCTGGGATTTGGTCATCCAGCAAAAGAGGTTTGCAGTTACTATAGTAGGACAAATCAAGACTGCTACGAGTGGCCAAGGTTATTAAGGCACAGACTTGTGAGTGGAAGGTCAGGGGTTCAATTCCCACCAGGACCCTGATGTTTTTTCCAGATTTTCTTCAGTCCCCATAAATGGCAAATGCAGGGAAGGTACCCTATACTAAGGCGTGGAACACTTCCTTTATATATAAAAAAATCCTTTCCCAAATTATCATTTCATCTCTTGTATCATGAGTGTATACTGCCTGTGATGCCTCAGTATTAAAAAGGGCATTAAACACTATTTAAAAAAGAAGCTGCAAGTTGCTGAAAATAATACAAAAAAGGATTAACTACCAGCTGCACTTATTGCCCATACATTAAAAGTAAAGACTTCACAAAACACTGATTAAAAAAAAAATCAGAAATAGTTTTTCTTTGTGCTTTGATTTACAGTAGGTATAGCTTTGCCTAAACTTGCTATAGGCAAGGTCTAATATGCATATCAACTATCATACTACCTTTTGCATTGCTAACATATAAAATAAATTGCTAATCTTATAACCTAAACTTAGGCATTCATTTTTTACACTAAACTCCACTCACACAAAAGTAAGACGCGTTTCAGGAGAATCTCTCCCATCTTCAGTTGCTCAATAAACCGCCATTACTCGAAACGATGGCTGGACCTTTTTTGCCAATCTTATATTGCAAAATAAAAAACAAATCTGAATACAGAGCTAATTAGATTCTGCAGTAACTGATTTTCTAAGTAAAGAGTAATTCAAGACATTTCTATGATGACAGCACTAGGCAGAACAGAAATGTCCATATAGTTCAGGTGCTTTATTGATGGCTCAAAGACACCCAGATTACCCAAAGGACAATATTTCCTCTATGAGGTCATTCTTTCTTGCCTAGTGACAATGTTGGAAAGGGATCTTAGGAAACAATTCAAGATACACACATACTGAAAGATGGAAACTGTTCGAGAATTTGTATATATATAATTTAAAAATTTTCTGTAATTATTTAAAGAAACAAACTGATACAACAGACATTAAAAGGTTATGCTAAAGATTGGTTGGTTACTAGTGGCCATTGGAGATATCATATTTATCATTTTTTTATCTAGTTTCCCAAAAAAGAGCTTTCAAATTATTTTTTGTTTGTTGCTATCAAGTTGGCTGCATTTCATTGTTCTTTGTTTAGGATAGTATTCATGTCCTGAAACAATGGTCAGTAATATCCTTATTATTTTCATACTGAAGAGATGCTACCAGGGTGGCCAAGGTTGTTAAGCATGGACTTGTGAATAGGTCTGGATAAATTGCACTTACAAAGCTGTAGACAAAGAAGTGGTAATATATCTTGCAAAATATTCCCACTACTATTTACATAACACTCAGAAGCATGTTTCAGAAGCTCTAGCTTCTATCATCAGTAAGTCAATAGCAGATGATGGGAGCAAGTGCTTCAGAAATATGTCCTAGTGTTATGTAAGTAAGTAGAGTTAGTGCAAACATGTTCAATACATTAGTGTATGGGATCTGGAGTTCTATTCCCATCAGGGCCGTCCTCCCTAACTGGATTTTTTTCCCCCCAGGTTTTCCTCAGTTCTCATAAATCTTGGGTCTACGAGGCAAACATGGTTATCATTAGATCAGTGGTAACTGCCAATATTATAATTGAAATCATTTTGATTGTTGGTTCATGAAACTGGTTCAACATTTATAGATAAGTGGAGCAATAAGAGTGTTTAGTTTGACTCAAGCATACAATGCTTTCAATTATATGATTAGCTGCACTGTACAAGTTCCAATTAACATTTCTAGTTACCAATGTTATGTTTCAAAAAGTCTTCTAGTCCAATTAACTGGAAAAACGAGAAAGTTTCATGAATCTTCAAAATATAACCAGTCATTACACTTTGTTATAAAGCAATGATTTTCAACACCTATCACAATCTTCTCAAATTTAGTTTCTAACATAATTCTGTGAAGTTGTTTCACAATCATCTTTATGGCAGGTGTTAGTTTTTCAGTTTTCCTGTAAAATTCTTATTTGTGGACTTAACACGTTTTGAAATGATGCTCCTCAGATATTCTAAGCATAATAAATAAGTGGAAAATAAGCATTTGCTTTTAAGATAGTTTAATCAATATGATAGCATCAATCAATCACCCGCAGAACTTACTGTATTTTTGTTTTGCTAGTTAAATTTTTAAGTTTCCATTTCTATCTTGGTATAAGACACACATTAAGTGAAAACTAAAAAAAAACAAAATTTATTAATTTCCGCAGTAATTATTCATATCAATGGAAGTAGAGTAAGAATAATCTGAAACATCCCAAAAGAGATGGTTACTTCATTTTAGAAATTAAGAAATATGCACAAACAGTTATTTCATTCTGGATATCTCTTGTGCATGTATTTTCCATTCCACTTGCAATGAAAGTCAAAATTATTTTTGCCTGCTATACTTAAGCATCTAGTCATTAATGCAGTTTGCACAATAAATACCTATGTATAACAAAAAGAAAGTGTTGTAATTTATTTAAATCTCGTAACAATGGTAAAATGGACAAATATGAGAGTAACAATGGTAAAATGGACAAATATGAGAATTTCATGCAAGTTTATTTCTGAGCATGGAACAAACTTTCTTAAAAGGATAAACAAAGCATTCCTAGTTGTTTGATGCATAACTGGATGACAAGAATATTCCATTGCTACAAATAAATGCCAATTGCACATGCATTTATACATGTGAATAACTTTATTTATGAATTAAATAATGATGAAACATAAACATATCTTCAATATCAATTCAATTTGGAATCAAACACAGTGAAACACGCATCAATAATCTCCGCAAGTTGGAATATTAGAACACACTTTTTGGTTTCACTTAAATGATTTAAGTGAAACCGTGTTCTAACATTCCGACTCACAGAGATTATAAGCATATCTATTTATATTGACTTATATTCTTATTTTATATGTACAAGGTTCATTCAAAATAAAACAGCACATGTTAAGAAAAGTTAATTAATTCATTACTTAAAACAATAAAATACATACACACAAAGATAATACACACATATCTTCAATAGAATATCCAGTATGATGCACTTCAGTCCTGTAATGTAATCCTTTAAAGTAGCAGCTTCTGTGAGGCAATTCAAGTCTTCAAGCTCTTTGCCTTTTAAGGATTGTAATCAGCTTAATCAGTATTGGTATATTATGTTGTACTCCACCACGTTCATCCATTACCATAACCCCCCACCATTTGCCTTGGTGATTCTAGAAAACACTAAATATGTGTTCTATCATTTGTTTTTAACTGCAGACTTGTCAGACTTTGATGCATTACTATGATAATTACTCTGAGTTTTCATGCGTGTACTTGTGCAGGCGTATCCTTGATTTGTAGGCGCTTCATCATACTGAGCCAACATTCTGAAATAAATTTCAGTCAGCTTTATTTCTTTTGCATTCCAAGAGAAAATATTCTAAACAGTTAAGAGTATCTCCACCATGGTGAATGACTGCAAGAATCACCAGCAAATGGTGCAAAACATGTGCACAGTCTAACCAAGATATTAAAAATCGCAACAGTGCTTTGGTGCATTGTCACCATTTAAGCAAACTGTGTATTTTAAGCTGATTTTGCTGTTTTTAACTGAATGATCCTTGTACATACTGATCACTAGGTGCCTTTGATTGCTAAATCCCACAAAAACTTGTAGTCATCCATTACAAACATTTATGTTACTACTATGCATGCAATTATAACAATAGCAACAGCTATTGTGATAAAAGTATAATTATAATAATAATAATAATAATAATAATGAAAATATGAACATTAAATAATAAATCAACAAATAAAGAAGCAAATCACAGACTTACAGTGGAAATGTTGCGATATAGTGTCTTTCCATTCTGATCAAATGGTTCATATTTCTGCAGCAGTGTCTTGCCATCAATTCGCCAAATTGGAGGGTACTCTTCACCGAGGTCACTTTTCATCACCACAAATTCACCAGACTGGAGCATATTATCAGCCCATCTTAGTATAATGACAAGAATTACTTAATCTTAAACAAAGCACAAACTGAATACATTCAAGCAAAGCGGCAACCGATTTGAAATTCCTTTTATGATTTCACACGTACACCAAATGTTGCAAAAAAAAGAACTACAATTTTTCTGTTAAATTTAACTAATTTTGATCAGATTGTTCAGTGAAACTAAAGTACAAAAATACAAAGTGGTCCAATAATCAAAAATAGTAATTCATTCTCTTCCGTGTTCATTTTCAAAAGCAATGTAGCACAAACACCTTATTCCTTCCTCCCCAATTCTAATTGTAGAGATGAGTAACTTATAATATCCAAATAAAACATACAGATATTCACCCAAATTTTTCATGGAGTTCAGTTCAACAGTGCATATTAAACTTGAAATTCTGTTTCCCTCTCCTCCCAAAGTAAATACATTCTGCATGCATTCTGGGTTTTAAAATACATAATAACTATGAATAGTCCAAATCATACTTACTTCTGCACAGTAAAAGGTGCTTGCGTATGTTTAGATTCACCAATACTAACTTTATAACATTTGCATTGTGACACTTTTCTGCCAATAGGTTGCCAATTTCCCTTTCATACTATGGAGAGCCAAATGAAAGTATAAAGACTGCCTTGTATTCTAAAATGCCATTGCTATTTAGTGGTAAGATTTTTAATTTATAGAATGAAACTATGTTAGTTAAGGCTGTCAAATTTATACAGTTAAAAATGAGATGATTCATAACCTAATATTTTACAAAATGTTGCTTTATGGAAATCTGTATTTGTATGAGAGGATTGGTGAAACAATGCTTATATACACTGGGTGTTAATTAACTACACTGATATAATGTCCGAGATTGCAGAGCTGTGTTACAAAAGTAATTGAGAGAGGGAATCTAAGGTATGCCTGTTCAAATTTCAAAGTTATGGCATTAATTAAATGTACTTACGAAGCTGTTGATAATGGAGTGGTATATATATATATATATATATATATATATATATATATATATATATAAACACTAATGTAATAAAATTTGTTCACACTAACTCCATTCACTTACATAAAAACTGGACATATATTTCGGGAGTGATCCCTCCCATCTTCAGCCTGTAAACCAACTGTTCTTGTTAGGAATGGTGGCTGGGTCTCTTGATGTTCTTGTGGCGGCCAACAGGTCTCGGGACTCGCTATGGGAAACCCGCTATCTCCAGTTTTAGCAGATTTTTAATGAGTTCGTTTGAAATACATATCACCAAAGCCTTCCCTCTATTCTTCAAAACATGGTATAGGTTTGTGGATGACATATTTGCAATAATTCCAAAAAAAACATACAACAGATGCACTTAAACTTCTGAATTTGCAACACAAATCTATAAAGTTCACCATAGAGGAAGAAAGAAATGGATAGCTCCCCTTCCTAGATGTAAAAATCATAAGAAATGAAGACTATCTCACCATCAGAATTAATAGAAAAGATACTCACACAGAAGATTACATAAAAAATGACAGTTTTAACCCCATTCCACATAAATATGCAGTGTTTTATAGTTTAGCACAAAGATTAATTAACATCCCACTCACAGAAACAGAGTACAAATTGGAATACCAACAAATCATAAAGATAGCAGAAACTAATGGGTGCAGCAAAGACACAGTAATAAAAATCATCAATAAAATCAAAAAACACAAAACAATAAGAGATGTTTGCACACTAAAAAGTACAAAGGAAAGGTACAAATTCAAAAGTTTCACATACCACCCAATTTACGTCAATAAATTCAAAAAGATATTCAAAGAACAAGGAATAATGTTAACCCCAAAGAACAATTTTAATATAAAGAACTTATTAGGTTGCAGAGTAAAGGACAACATACCAACAGAACAATAGTCAGGTATTTATGAAATAAAATGTACAGAGTGTGATAATTGGAAAAACAAAGAGGAATTTGGAAATCTGGAAAAAAGAACAATTTAGAAATATTTGCTTAAAACAGATTGATAAATCAGCATTAGCAGCACACTTTTGGAATAAAAATCATGAAATTAAACCAGAGACGAAACTACTGAAACAACTTCACAACGCAATACAACTTTCCACTTGGGAAAATATTTTCATTATAAAAAACAAGGAAAATTTAATGAATTTCGATTTCCCTCCAATGGACGAACTCAGCAAATTCCTAATAGAACCAACAGATGCCACCACAAGAACATCATGAGACCCAGCCACCACTTCAAACAATATCAGTTGGTCTACAGGCTGAAGATGGGAGGAATCACTCCCGAAACATATGTCCATTTTTATGTAAGTGAATGGAGATAGTGTGAACAAATTTTATTACATTAGTGTTTACGGCATTAAGTTTCTAAAGAAGTCAGTGTGCTGTTGGTATCAAGTAAATACAGATCATTGTTATCAAGTTTTGAGTTTCAATGATTACTTTTTTTCACATTTTTCTAATATTTTTTACGGTTGGGCATTACATCTAGTACTATTTTTTATTTCTGATATTTTCACTTTACTATTCAGTTAAGTTTTAAAAATTTATATTTATTAAATTATCATACATTTTTACAAAATAAAATAAAAATGAAACATAATAATAACAAACCTACTCCACAACACTCAAACATACAATCTTTATCCATTAAGTCATATAGTCCAGTGCACATTTCCCTCTAGACTAAGCTACAGGACATGACAAATTAGTTAACCTTTTGCCATACTGTCATGATTGGTCCAAGAGTTTAGATATTTTTATTATATCCCAAAAGTACTAATGAGCTACTGAAAATCATGGTTTCCTTGCTTGGGGAGCAGCTCTAAAGACATTCTAAGGTAAATATTAACCCCAATTTCACTTTAACACTGACTTATCAGCAGCTAACAACATATAACTCCATTATTTTTCTTTGTGGACCATAGATTCCCTATCCCAAATTGCTTGTCTAAGATTCCCCTCTGCTTTGAAGTTCATTTAAACCCGATATTATTGTGCAATTTGTTTAACCGAATCAACAAATAATATCTAATAAAAACTTCAACAGAAATCTAAAAATGGTTTTTCTCAAAGTACATTCATTTCAAATATGTCTTAAATGAAATTAAATAAATGTGAAATGATCATTATATAATTAAGTGGGACTGTAGTGCTAAAAATCCTTATTTAATACCCAACCACCTTCAGGTGCCTAATATTTGTTTGGTGAAGACCAATAACTGATGTTTTTCTTGCATATGAGATGTGCAATTAGAAATATTAAAAATACAAACATTAAAATAGAAGTGCTAATTGTGTTATTAATGACCATGCTGAACTTTCTTTTGCCCTCTCCACTTCATTTGACTACTCTTGTAGCTCCTATCTACTGCTATCTATTACAGTAAGTTCATTGCTAGAACTGTAGATTATGTAGAACAATTATCTACTACATATGAAAGTTGGATTGTATGAGAAAAGTGCATTGAAAATTTCAAAGAGCCATGCCAAGTGGACAGACTTTTAATAAATATGTAAACTAGGTATAATATAAATGGATAAAATAAAGTAAATGATTTGACATATGTAATGATATTACATATACTAGAATGATTACATAAATAATAAACATGTAATTCATTAAAATGTCTCAAAAACTGTAGGCCCTATTTCCCTAAAATGGCCACAATTATAACCCTTTACAATAACACAATGTGATATATAGAATATATTAAAAGGAGAAACAGAATTGAAAATATCTGCAGATAATGAGAGGGGGGGGGGAGGAAAAGCAGTGATACTCTTGAGAGTGTAGCATGCAATATTCTTGATATAAATTCAAAATAGGAGATACAAGAATTTACCTGTTTGTAGAATGTAGGCTTTCAAGGCCAGTGTCAATCATGTGAACTGAGTCTTCCGGACTGTAAGGCCATGGTCCAATGGGATTCTTCTCCATCTTCCCAGATGTTTCATCCACAACTTCATTGGGCATCCTCAGTGGTCTACACCATGATCTTAGAGACAAGGCAGTGACTGAGCATGGTGTTTGGCCTTACAAAATACCAAGACAAAGAAACCACAAGAACCAATCAGCAATCAACACCCCACTGGAAATGTCCAGGAGCTCCAGGCTAGATCCAACCCCCTTAGCCAAGCGAATCAATCAAAGCTCAAGTCCACAGGAAACCCCAATGTATATAATGACACTGTTTCCAGCAACAAGTCAGTCACTGCCTCATTTCCAAGAAGATAGTGATGAATACACCACTAAAGATGTCCACTGTAATTGTGGATGAAACGTCTGGGAAGATGAAGAACCCCACTGGACTAGGGCCTTACAGCCCAGAAGACTCAGTTCACAAAACTACCTATGCTTTAAAAATTTGTATCCTTTTCAAGAAAGCTATCACTGCAAATGGTTTTTGAGCATAAGAAGAAAGCTAATATGCATTTTCATTACTATTCCACTTTTGTCCACAAGTAGACAATAGCATTCAGATGAACATACAATATTTAAATTCAAAATAGCATTGAAATTTATCTCCATCATTATTGATGATCAATATACTTGCAGTTTATGTTAAGTTAAATACAAATTAAAAATTAATGTTTCATCAAACATATTCTAATTCCATTTTACACTTATCTGAAAACAGAGCAAACTTGTAATTTCTGTTTGTTTCATGTAAACCATAGTAATATGACTATTTAGAGAAATTATTTAAATTATTTAAGCTAATTTGTAAAAGTTCTCAAAAGCAAATACTTTTGCACCAGAACAGTATATTAGCATTTTAATTCATCATACTGAATGTGATAGAATTAGACTGTACAGGTAGAAGCTGATGCATTAATGCAGTGCCAGGACAAGTACCAAAGCAAGCAGCACTCATATGTACTAAAATATGCCATAAACTTATAATTCAAGCAAAAAAAAAATTTTTAGACACATATTTAAAAAAAAGTTTTCTTCAAAAGTATAAATGATATTAGTGAATGGTTCATGTTCTTAGAAATTAAATATGTAAATAGCTTTATAGCCTTGTTTCTCCAAATTAAAATTCACATCTACAATTGCAAGCGTAATAACACTCGTTCATCTAGACCTATATCATTACAACCTAAAATGGTATTACTTAATTAGTTTTTCCATTTTTCACATATTTGTAATTAAATACTACAGCAATTAAAGCAAATACACATATTTACACAAGCTCTTTGCTAGAAGTTTACAAATACTGAATTTTATGAGAATTTTTAAAACCTTTGAAAAAGAACTATCAATCTGGGCAATAAATATTTTGTTCCAACTTGTAAGCTGTTTCTGAAGATTTAATTCCTATTTAAAGGGGTTGGGGAGAAAAATAGGAATGCAACTAATATTTGGAATTAGATCCATAAAATCTCAAATAATATTTTAAAATCAACACCTGTTAAATTTAGGATCTTATTTTGCTGTAAAATCTATGCTAGCTTATTACATTTTAACAATTTTCATTTTGAACTTTTTACTTTCTAGTCTATGAATATCACTTAATTCTAAAATAGTCAATAATTGAATGATGATATCCATATTAACCACAATGTAATTAAAGCACAAACATGTTAACAAGGATCTGCAGTTTAAATACCACCAAGGGCAACCTTCCTGAAATTTTCTCCAGTTTTTTTTCATTCATCAATATTAAAGGCCAGGGAGGTATGCTAAACATATGTCTGTAACGCTTTCTTCCACCCCTAAAAACAATTCTTTTCTCATTTATCATGCAGTCTCATGAATCACCCTGTGATGCCACAACAGTTCAGCGTTCCAAAATATGTCCTTATTGCTCACATGGGGTTTTATGTCTCAGCAGCTGGCCTGCCTGTACTTCAACAGAACCATTTTGGTGGAACCATGCCTCGTCTGAAAAGAACACAAGCTATGGGTCGATTAACGCTTTAGTAACTGATGAAAGAAACCACCCACAAAAATGCACATGTGCTAAAGGATCACTTTATTGTAGACAATGGACACATGTACACTTGTAAGGTTTCAGTTTTAACAATTTTGTTGCTGTGTGTGTGCAGAAGACACTGAAACCCCAACTTCTTGTACCAATTTCAGTACTGATTTTGTTGGTGAATGATTTGCGCCAATTTCATCTAATTTATTTTTTGTAAAAACTGTACATCTTTGCATGTATCTCTTGTTTTGCACTGACCCAATAGTATCAAGTTTATTTACAAAATCATGAATTGCAGTTCTGGAAGAAGGCAATTGCCTGAAAACTTCCAAATAAATTTCTCACAAGCATGATGAGTTGAATTATATTTGTAACAACATTTACACACAAAAATATGTTGCTCTAAAGTAAGAATGTAGATTGATAACTGCTCGGAAGTTCAAGGATAGGCAGCATAGAGTGGAAAGGGAAGCTGGCTTTTGCTGAGATGCAAAACCCCAAGTGAGTGATAATGACATATTCTGAAAGCCTGCTAGTAACAGGCATTAAACACTGTTTAAAAATATATATATATAAAAGGATAAAACACTACGAAAAAGTCACACTTGAGATCGCTATACTTTGGACTCATGGAGTCCTTCTATAGCACTTGTCTTCTTGCCACAGAAGGACTCCACGAGTCTGAATATAGCGATCTCAAGTGTGGCTTTTTCTTAGTGTTTTATCTTTTTCTACTATTATAATTACTATTAATTTGTTACATTGTTAATAGTGTTATTTAATTTTTCTTTTATTTTATATTATATTCTAGATAATGAACTTAATAAAAGAGTTGTATCTTAACATAGTTAATGGCTTGTGTATTGTCAATTATCTCTTAATATCTGTTTTCATACTGGTGTTAGAGATTATGCATCACGAGTGGCGGTTTGTAGCCTCTAAAATAAGTGGGGCACATGAAATTTTACAATTAATTTGTGGCATTGTGCATTAATCTTAAATTTAAAACGTTTGAGATGATGGTATTATCTGGTTTATCTTACACTCTAATCTTTCAACTTACAATTGCTATAATTGGTACAGGTTTTCCACAATAAGCGGAGGAAGTTTACATCTTTTCCTAAGGGACCATGCAATTCTGTTAACTTTAAATGCTATTTTCTCAAAGCCATGTTTGTGTGGATTATAGAATTCATACACAGAACCACAGAACTGAATTTGGTATAAAACAGTACCAATTCTATAGAAAAAATTAATCTTTTTGCCTTTCATTTAAGCAAATTCCACAGCATTTATTCATGTATTTTTATTATTGTTTCATGCGACAATTTAAACGAAACTAAGATTTACTGCATTGATCCACACAGAGACGTAGAATAATGAGAAAATTTATTATAACTGACCACAATTTTCACACTAGCCACTTCAAAAATGATGCAAAAACTGGGAATGCCAAATTGGTAATGACCTCCATTTAATGACAAAATTTTTTTACCTCCTTTAACACCTCAATCTGGCTAGGTTAGGCTAGGAAAAATTATTTTTCTCAATGTGGCACCTTCTGGTTTCTGAAGTGAGTACTTTTAAGTGATATGTGATCACAAATTCATACAATTCGTGCATGTGATCACAAAGGCATACATTCATGCCATTATTTATGCTAAAGACTTGTGACCATCATTATGTTGCCAGTATACTCGTCAGACATTCCAGTAATACTACATAGTAAAGTTATAAGAAAAAGGAGCACACTTAAAAAAAGATTGAAGAAAATATTAAATACTGTTTTTCTTGTTGAATTAAAAGTAAAACTTCTAAAATCATGTCAATATATTAAACTCTCTTGACGTTTCACATTAAAACTTTTTTTATTAAAAAGTTAAGTTGGGACTAGTTTTGTGTGTCACTTGCTCATATTGTCAATTGAGTCGTCAATTGGTTGACAATGTCAGCAAGAGACTCATGAAACTAGTCAATTGACTGACAATGTCAGCAAGTGACTCACAAAACTCATCCCAACTTACTTTTTAATAAAAAAAAGTTTTAATGTAAAGAAAGTTTAATATATTGACATGATTTTAGAAGTTTTACTTTTGATTCAACAAGATTATGATAGTTTCACTGTGTGGATTCCTACATTCATTTTCAATTGAATTGAATTGAATCTTATGAATTGTTTTTCTTGTTTGCAATTTGGAGGGTTCATGACTGTGGTAGAACCACCTGTATGTACCACACTAAAGGAATAATTTAACTTCTTTTCTGTTATAATGCAGCTCAAGCAAAATGGATAAATGAGCAATTGTTCTCAAGAAGAGCTCATTCTGTAGAATACAAGGGCTGGAAAAAATGTTTGTAGCAACATATTCATTAGTAGTGAACCATTTACTCAAGAACCTGGACTTTTACATTCCTTCAATGTAATTTCCTGCCACATTTATCACTCATTGTACCACTTCTAAAAGACACTGTAAAACAGTAGCTAGGTCATTATTGCTGATGTTTGAGAAGGAGCACCCTGCTGAACTGTGTGTGACTTGTTCCTACTTCTGCTGCTAACTTCCTTATTGCCCATCAACAACCTACTTCCAGCACGTTATTTTATTTTTTTGGTTTATTTACGGATGCTCTTTAAACATCTCAGGTCATCAGCATTCCAATTAATTCATAGTGTGAAATAGCCGATAAATTTTTCAGAGGCCTCTTCTTTCAGACTTGATGTTTTTCTACATGCAGTAAATCTTAACATAGAACATGGCTTTACTTTCCTTCTGAAGGAAGCCATTCTTATGATTTTTATGTCTGAAAAAATTCATTATTCCTGGCCAGGATTGAACTTGTAATCTGGGTCTATGAGGCATTTATGGTTACCATCAGACCACCTGGATTGACCCATGCAGCAGGTTTTTTGATTTGATTGATTTATTTATGGATGCTCTTTAACATCTCAGGTCATTAGCGTCCCATTCAACTCAGGGCGTGAAACGGCCAACAATTTTTGCTCAGAGGCCTCTCTTTCAGGCTTGAGGTTCTTTTTCATGCTGTATATGTACGACACGGGACCCACGGCTTTACTTCCCTTCCGAAGGAACCATGCAGCAGGGATTGAGTCAAATGAACATAATGTGCTTCCAGGAAAAGGCAACCTAAACGTGGCGCATCTTCCACTCTATGCATTCTTGTTGAAAATCTGGTATCCCATGGAGTGCAGTTTGATACGGAAAAGTTTCATTACCATAGACTTCTCACAGACCTGCATGACATTCCCTCATGTTCCTAACAGTGCCACCTCCATTTTCATCGAAGAGCATTGCTCATTTTTATAAAACCCACTTTAGAGCAGTCCAAATTTACACCACTAATCAACAGCTACATATTCTTTCAGCTACAGATAGTGCTTTAGTGACATTGAGTGTGTTGAACAGCTATCCCATTCCTCTAGACATGCTAAGAACAACTCTCTCATATCTCATTAACATGTGATGACAATGTTGCCATTATTTTCTTTCCAGTTCTTATGTTTTGAGTATGTGAAAACACTACTGAGACAGTCCCATTAATGACCTAGCCCAAGAACAATAAAGACAGATCAAAGAGTGGGATCTGTAAGTTGTGAAAGATATATTTAAACCATGTTCTTGAGTATGCAAGAATATTTAAATGTCAATAAAGGAATATACATCTCATTCAAATATCCCATTAAAAGTAATTGTTAAGAGCTTGCCTAACATTTCATTTAGAGCAAAAAAAGTGTTACATATATTGTCATTTTCAACAGCATAGGGAATACACTTTTTATATTAAAAATAACTATTAGCTGCACACAAAGAGTATGAAATAAGCTTCACATTTTCTTACAGCCTAAAATATGCCTAGTAAAATATGCTTTAACCCAAAGTTTACTATATAAGAACAACTACCTTATCATGGCCATTAAATGCTAAACTTTTTAGATTAATCAAGTACTGATTATACTGTTTCTTGATTTTGCTTTGCTTTTCTGTCATTTTCAGGTACTTTTTTGCTGTAATAAGAGGGTATCATGTGTTTGAAAACTATAATAAGGTAATATCTATAAATATAACACCAACATAAACAATGTAATACAGTTTTTTTCACACTAACTCCATTTACTTACATAAAATTTGGACATATGTTTTGGGAGTGATCCCTCCCATCTTCAGCCTGTAGATAAACTGTTGTTATACATGGCGGTTGGGTCTCTTGATGTTCTTGTGGCAGCATCTGTTGGTTCTATTAGGAATTTGCTGAGTTCATCCAATGGAGGGATATCGAAATTCATCAAATTATCCTTATTTTTTGTAATGAAAATGTTTTACCAAGTGGAAAGTTCTATTCTGTTATGAAGTTGTTTAAGTAGTTTTATCTCTGGGTTAATTTCATGATTTTTATTCCAAAAGTGTGCTGCTATTGCTGGTTTTTCAATTTGTTTTAAGCGAATATTTCTGAAGTGTTCTTTTTTCCAAATTCCCAAATTCCTCTCCGTTTTTCCAATGTATTTTTTATCGCACTCTGCACATTCTATTTCGTAAATACCTGACTTTTGTTCTGTTGGCATGTAGTCCCTTTACTCTGCAACCTAATAAGTTCTTTATATTAAAATTGTTCTTTGGGGCTAACATAATTCCTTGTTCTTTGAATATCTTTTTGAACTTATTGTGGTAAATTCGGTGGTATGTGAAACTTTTGAATTTGTACCTTTCTTTTGCACTTTTAAGTGTGGAAACATCTCTTATTGTTTTTTGGTTTTATTGATGGATGATGAATGTTATTACTGTGTCTTTGTTGTATCCATTAGTTTCTGCTATCTTTATGATTTGTTGGTATTCCAATTTGTACTCTGTTTCTGTGAGTGGAATGTTAACTAATCTGTGTGCTAAACTATAAAACACTGCATATTTATGTGGAATGGGGTTAAAACTGTCATTTTTTATGTAATTTTCTGTGTGAGTATCCTTTCTATGAATTCCAAATGTAAGAAATGAAAACTATCTTACATTTAGAATTCATAGAAAGGATACTCACACAGAAAATTACATAAAAAATTACAGTTTTAACCCCATTCCACATAAAAATGCAGTGTTTTATAGTTTAGCACACAGATTAGTTAACATTCCACTCACAGAAACAGAGTACAAATTGGAATACCAACAAATCATAAAGATAGCAGAAACTAATGGATACAACAAAGACACAGTAATAACATTCATCATCCATCAATAAAACCAAAAAACAATAAGAGATGTTTCCACACTTAAAAGTGCAAAAGAAAGGTACAAATTCAAAAGTTTCACATACCACCGAATTTACCACAATAAGTTCAAAAAGATATTCAAAGAACAAGGAATTATGTTAGCCCCAAAGAACAATTTTAATATAAAGAACTTATTAGGTTGCAGAGTAACGGGACTACATGCCAACAGAACAAAAGTCAGGTATTTACGAAATAGAATGTGCAGAGTGGATAAAAAATACATTGGAAAAACGAAGAGGAATTTGGGAATCCGGAAAAAAGAACACTTCAGAAATATTCCCTTAAAACAAATTCAAAAATCAGCAATAGCAGCGCACTTTTGGAATAAAAATCATGAAATTAACCCAGAGATAAAACTACTTAAACAACTTCATAACAGAATAGAACTTTCCACTTGGGAAAACATTTTCATTACAAAAAATAAGGATAATTTGATGAATTTCGATTTCCCTCCATTGGATGAACTCAGCAAATTCCTAATAGAACCAACAGATGCTGCCACAAGAACATCAAGAGACCCAACCGCCATGTATAACAACAGTTTATCTACAGACTGAAGATGGGAGGGATCACTCCCGAAACATATGTCCAAATTTTATGTAAGTGAATGGAGTTAGTGTGAAAAAAACTGTATTACATTGTTTATATATATATATATATATATATATATATATATATATACCACTCCATTGTCAACAGCTTCATAAGTACATTTAATTGAGTATAACACCAATGTTATGGCTCTGTCTACAGTGATTCACATACTAATATATACAGTTATATATTTCAATAAGTTGTTGCACATCACTTTTGGAGAGATAAACATGATATAGAAATGGAAGTGAAGTTATTGAAATTTGTAGATCTGCCCGTGGAGCTGTGAATATGGGAAAAAATTTACATAAAAAAATATGAGGATAAGGTTATAAACTTTGAGATCCCAACAGAAGACAAATTAATCCAGAAGTTCATAAAATATCCACAAGAGCTACACCAAGTCCAGCCAACTAACAATGAATCCAACAGTAGACTCGCAACTTAGGATGCAAGCAAAAGCCTGCAAAACTTTTTGTGCATAATTCAACTGTAATGGAGCATAAGAGTATCACATTGACTCAGTAGATAATTAAGAATATTTGGGTTTTTATACACACATACATATATATATATATATATATATATGTCTACCCTAAAGATTTCCAGAATTTCAGTGTGATTTAGGTTTGCAATGACTGAAGTTTTGACACAGTCAAACATGGAAGTACACGAACCATGAACCCTTTCCAATCTGATCCCAAAATTTTGTCTTCAGCCACCATACTGGTGTAAATAATGGCTTTGCATTATTGACCCCCTTCCCATTACCACCACTGAGAAGGTCTTCAGGACTGAAGAAAAATTATGTGCATTCACACACCTTCCTGTGCACATGCAAGCATACATGAATGAAAATAATTATATACTGAAAACAAAGAGTTCTAAACACTCAATGTCATATGTTACCTTAGACTAAAACCTTTTAAAGCATGCCTGTGGCAATCTTGCTATGCTCTATTCTTTACCTTTCATCACCAGTATTATTCATTGCCAACTGAAATGGAACTATCCTCCCTCAGCTACTTATATAGGAATATAAAAAAATTATATTCTTAAAAATGACTGACAACAATTATATTTGGTGAACTTTATGGTGATTGATTAAAGTTTTTAATATTGATCATGGCATAGACTTCTCTAAAAAATGTTTTCCAAGTTAAAGCAAAGTTGTTTCTTAAAAATGTCGACTGCTATAGTATTCACCTACCTCTACTGCACAAGAAGGGAGAAAACCACTTTCTCACACTTCTCATAACATTCTGGGACACTTAATAGCAAGTTTCCCTCTGACAACCTCAATCCCAATAAAGGCAACAGTTTCCAAATTGGAAAATATTTCAGAGTACATTTTGACACACAAATAGAAAGAAAATTTTGTTTAAAATCTACATTAACTGAAGTCTTTCTTATTCTCTAGAGAAGATCAACAGCTATTAGTACTAACAGTTTTAATAAATCATAACTATGATTACTTCATAATAGTATTGTTATTAATAATTATTAATGATTTAGTTAAAATTTTCAACTGACATAATTTTGGAACAGAGAAGGGAATTACAAGAGATAATATTTTGGAATGTCATAATTATGGATTGCTGTTAGATTTTTAAAACTACATTCTATAATTAACTTTTATTTATAAAAATGTTATGCATTCCTTCTATCTGCATCATCGCAAAACCACAGATAACACAAGAGATATGGAAGCAAAAAAAATTTTTTGACAAATCTGCATTGGCAATGGCATTTAAGCTGTATCTTGTAATTCTATACATGAAAAAGTAATGTTCTCCCATTATTCTACCAGAAATACAATTACCTTAAAACAGCAAGCTATTAAAATATGTTAAAAAAACAATGTCATTACCTTTACCTGATTCTTATCTTTCTTCAACTTCAGCTGCATGCCAAACAAACACAAAATAGTAGATATATTACATTATGATAAATAGTGCTTCTAAAATATAAACTGTTAATAAATTAACCTTAAAAGCATTAAAAGTATCACACCAAACTACTCTATTTGGTCAAACATTTTACTGTAAACACAGTGCTCATATAAAATTTTATATGGCCAAAAACTTATTCTAAGTCTCCAGTTTCTCTTCACAAGTACAACTGAAACAAATATAGAAGAAATGGATCACTATCTTTCTTTCTTCAGAATTTATCACAATTATTTTGCATCAATGCCCTTTGAAAATGAATGATCCTAGATATACAGCCCCAAAACTAAGTTTAAAATTCAACACATGAATTCCAAACTAAAATGGCATCCAAACATCATTAGCATTTATAGGCCTAGTATTTTTGTGAAAGAGATAGGGTTCAAAGTATTGCAAAATTTGGGAGATAATTAAGATGTTTCAAATTCTATTTTCCACCTTAATAATCATATATGATATACTAACTGATAAAAGGAAATAAACCTTCAAAGAAGTTAAATAATGAAGGTAGCTATGAAAGAAGTTCTAATAAACTTGACCTCCAGAAATTAAAAATTCAGCAGAGGTATAATATTCTATATTAAAATTATAAGTCAGACCAAATAATACACAAAAATAACTTTCAACCATTGAGAAGTGTAATTGTTAAAATTGCATAGCAAACAGAACTTACTCCAAGTCAACAAATTCACATGTTGGGACATTTTTGGAAATGAAATGGAGACCTTCTTATAAAAGAAAGGAAAAAGGGTGCAGAATACCACACTCTAACCCGAAAAGTCTACTACATACTATTAAATTACAAATAGAAACAACAAATCATAAAGTTATAAAACGCTAATGCTATAAAAACTGCAAAATTTAGGAAGATCTTATACTATGCAGAGATGCTGTTGCTATATTTATAATATTGATAGTTAATGATTGCTTGGCACATCATTTAAAATTAAATTAGTATAATGGATTGAACACTTATTTATTGCATGACAGAGTTGCTATGAATGCTAACTATCTATGTGGCGCAGGGTTTTTCCTAAGAGCAAGGCCCCATTCAATTGTTATGGAGGGGCTGGCAAGTTCACTTGTTTACCTTGCTGACTGTAGAAGTTTAGCAAAGCTGTTCCCAGATGTATGTTGTGTTCATTTGTTAATTCAACAGTATACATAAAATTAATACAACACCTTACTTGTTTACAGTGGCACAGCATGTCTTTATGTATGATTCATATGTGTTAACTCAGTAGAGAAAGAAATCATAGGACCAATTTTTTTCAGCATACAGTCGATTCTGTTACTATGTAAATACCATACTAACCCCTTTTTTTCAGAAAATTAACCAACAAGGAGTGTGAACATGCATTTTTTCAATGGGACTTTGCCACTGTTCACACTGCAAATAATTCAATGAGAGCAGTTCCAATGTGTATTCACAAGACATAGTTATTAGTAGGGATTTGTGGTCCCCTCAGTCCCCCAATTTAACTACCTGTGATTATTATCTCCAGGGTAAATTAAAAAATGCTGTACATAAGATGAACCCACACACCTTACATGAAATAAAAGATAACAATCAGGAAATTTTACCGATTTCTGAAAATTATTAAAGCAAGTGATGAATAATTTTCTAAAGATATGCCAAAAATGTGTGAAGAATGAATGCAGGCAGTTTCAACATCTCATTTGATAATTTGGTAAGTAATGAGCTTTTTAAATTAGTTTGTACATTGTTGTATGGTTGGTTTATTTTATTGTTTTACCCTCCCACTAATTACTGAAACCCAATTGGCCAGTTAACCAGCTAAAAAGCAGCTTTCTCGCCCATAGGCAAAACACTCCAGGGGAAAACAAAACTGATCACAAGGTAAATTAGTGTAGATAGACAAGAGGCAGAAGAACCTTACTCTATATTGGGAAGTTAAGAGGGAAAATGTCATACAAACCAAGGTCTTGATCACTAGAAAACATACAAAACATGGACATTCTTTTTCCGGTAAACTGCCAATTACAATATTGATGTGCTGTGACTCAGTATCATTTCACTTTTCTCTTTTATATTGACACATTTTTGAGGATGTCTTCTAAATAAAACCATGTGTTTAAACAAATTACCTGTGGTATTTGAATGCCACTTAAGATATGTATTCACATCCTTATATATATATTGTTATTGAATTACCTACAAATTTTAATGTGGCCAAAAATTATTTTTCAATTACTACAATTGTACGTAAAAAATGTGCTAAATTTTATGAATAGTGGTACAGGTCTTGTGTCTATACCCCACCTACATTCCTTCTACATTTCTATTTCACTTATGAACAGGAGTAGCCGACCAAATTTTAGGATATTTTAGGTCCTGTAAATGGATGCAATGATATGGTTATATATTATTCATCCAAGCCTTTTATCTTGAATTTCAAATCATAATTCTTGATATGTAAGAATTTCATAACAGTTTAGATGGTTTAAACTAGATATGGGCAATTAAGAGGCATGCAGTGCATTAGAGACAAGACCATAAGCACCTTGACTTCTTCATATGCAAATCAAAGTAACTAGGTTTAGGGTGCATAGTGGTAACTTTAAGATGATTAAAGCACAATACTAGAACTTGTAAAGGCAGTTTCATTGAAAACTATTTTGATATTATGGAGTAAAAACCAAAATTAGAGGAACACATTTTATAAGAAAAAAGATGTATATGTCCAAGAAGTTTAATGAACAGTTAACAATCATTTAATTTCATTTATGCATATATTCTTCTTGTACATTATAAAACTCTTCTAATTAAAATATAGAACATATATGAATTAACATTTGAATATAACACAAACTAGCCATTAGGGCATTATTTAGAAAATACCAATAATGAACTTTCAATAAATTTATGGAACTAATAAAGATATATGAAACTGCCACATTAATTAAATTTTACTCAACTTTGCTTAAAACATAATGTATTTCAATTTGAGAATATTGGTTATTCACTGCTACTTAGAGTTCATGAAATAAGTTCTCACATGAAATTCAAAATCTTGAAGGATCATTTTAGAAAATAACTGCTTAAGATACAAGCTGAGCCCAACATTACACTAACTTTCATTGCATCTTTCATTCAGTATGCATATAATTTGCTTTGCAAAGCTGTCTGTACATATGTAAGCCAATATGACTAAAGTATTGACATATTGTGAATGACTCCAAATTTTGGAGATGAATTTCCAGTAGAAGGCCTACTCTTACAAGTTTCATAGTTCATTGGGTAAGAAAATAATTGGAATTTATCCAATTTCTTAAAAATGATTAAATCTGCTTTGTTTAAAAGCTGTAATACATGTATTACGTGAGTTAAGTGACTGGTGTCAGTATAGATAATATATTTTAAAAATGTATGCAGGACAATTGCAAAATATTCTTTCTAACTTGATTCTATCAACCGCAGATGCATTCTACAAATGCTTGTAAGTTGTCATATATTTTCACAATATTATTAACATTTCCTTGAAGTAAAACATTTAGTTCAGAAGTATAATTGGTGATATCACACAGACAGGTGAAATCAGTCACTCCTCGCCTGCCAATTCATTTATTGTTGCATCCTAAAAAGTAAACAAACATTTTTAAGTTATTAATAGGGTATCAAAATGTAATTTTACAATTAGATTTATAGCAAAATTATTTCTGCTTTTCAAGCAAAAGTGTTAATCAAAACATTTAAAATAGGTCTGTATAGCTGTGTTCTCTTACTTCTATGTAGTACAGGAAGTCTTCATGAAATTAACACATGCATGTCTTTCAATGCTTGTGTGAATTAGAAAAGTTTTAATTACCTCACTTTCATGTGTTTAGTTGTTATTGGTTTATCGGTCAGGTACACAAAGGACTTTTTCATTGCTATCTAGCTCTTTCATAGATGATCTCATTTCATTCTCTAGGATACATAAACTCACAGAACTGATATTTTTAGTATGACAATCCTGGTTGAATAATGAAACGTCCCCTTTGTGACCAAAAAATTGGCCTACTATATTTTATTCTATTTTCGGTATATTGTGATTTATAAGCTAATTTATTTTTTACTGTGTATATAAATATTTGTTTTTAATCTAATCTGGTACCTGTCAAAGTAATGTATTTATGGATGATGGTGCAAGTTCACACACAACTAATGAAACTATCTGAGTATGCATAGTGTGTTTAGGGAGATTATAATTATTAGTAAGGGTTTGTGGCTTCTAAAATACCATATTTATATCCATGCAATATTTTTTACGAGAAAACTTCAAAAACAAAGTGTTCACATTCACATGATCTGGAGGCACCAAAATAAGATATCTAAGTTGCAATTGCCAATATTCAAGACAAACTATGGCAAGTTTCTCAAAATATTTTCAAAAGAATTAAAAGTATATCTCACAGACAGTTTTTGATTGATTTGTTTTATTTATGGACATTCTTCAACATCTCTGGTCATCGGCATACCATTCAATTCAGGGTATAAAACGGACCATAAATTTTGCTCATAGACCTTTTCTTTATGGCTTGAGGTTCTTTTTCGTTCCATAAATCTATGACAAGGGACCCACAGCTTTATTTCCCTTAGGATGCCATACTTAGGATTTTTTACGACCAAACAATCCATCAACCCTGGCTGGGATTGAACCCACAATCTTGGGTTTATGAGCCAAGTATGCTTACAATAGAGGGCACACATGAACCTCTAGGATAATTAATGCAAAATTATTATAATTAATAATGAAATAAAGAAATCTGCATTTTAACAGTTCCAACTTCATGGCATTATTTTCTGCAGCAAATGGCAAGTCCCTTTTATAGTAGTTTACAAATGGCAAAATCAATGATAAACACAAAAATTAAGACTCTATTACTCAAAAATTATTCATACATTTTTTTCTTCTAAGTGTTTCTTGATGTCAAGTTTAATAATTACAAAACGCTGTGTGCTCATTTTTTGCTGCCATTATATTGCATAAGAGCATCTAACATTTGCTTCTTCAAAACCGAAAAACTGATTTTCCCATGTTTTTGTAAACAATAGCATTTCTAATTTTCTGCTCTAGATGACTGTTGGATAAATAGTCACCCTGGTCTAGTGCTCAGCACTGTTGGCTCCAGCTTGAGTGCTTTCCAGTTCTATTTCCAGTACCTACTTGGAAGTTTTCTTAAGCTGGACTGGTACATGGTTTACTCAGCCTGTGAGGATAATTGAGTAGTTGCCTGATAGAGGGATGGGATATTTTTTTTCAATCTAGAAAGTTATATTATGCTAATCACATGCCTCTACAACACTCCCACCTGTCCATGAAATTGTGTGTGAGCAGGCACAGGTTGCAGTTGCTCTTTGGCACTGTGTGCAACAAGAAAGGAGGATACATTTTGTAATGAATTTTGTCACTACTTTCTCTGAATGTAAAAGTTAGGTAAGTAGAAGAATGTCACGTGACTATATTCAACTTCTGTGAAATGTACTACCTTTTCCCATGTTTGGCCTAAGAATATAAAACATGCCTTTTTGATCCATTCCATTATATCTCTATATTTGTCCTACCAAGATATTAAATTAGCATGCTCTTTTGTCTAATTAGGTATTCAGAGGACAATCACAAACAACAATTATGAGAATGGCTTAAACTCCTATGCAATATCATAGAACTGCTGTAATAGCACTGCATTCAGCAAGGCAGATTCTTGTTTATGCAAAAGGAATGTTTCAAGTACAAAAGTATAAGTTATAAGTAATACTCCTCATGGAATAGAAATGTTCCACTTTTCCATTAATTGAAAATAATATATAAAAGAACAAAATGGAAGAATCAAATAAAATTTATTGTATTAAAAAGACTTATAAGCCTTTAGAATAAATTATGGAGATTCAGTAATAAGAATAATAAGATCTCATTCTAGTTTTTTTTTTTAATTTATTCATTTTCATTTCATAACATACCATGCCATGGATGTGTTATAATCTTGTATTTTCATTTCTTGTATCAGCCCATCTATTCTGAGATTAGTTGAAATATTTTTTTCCAGCTGGTCAGCATTTCAAAATTGCATTCAAAACATATCATTCATCATTCTATTCACATGATTTGTCCAATTTTTGGTATTGCAAATTCATTTTAAGTTCTAATGAAGTCCCATCATGGTGTCTTCATTCCTCATGCAATCAAATTTTGAGTATTCCACTGTCCTTCTCATGAATCTCATTTTACAAACTGTTATTCTATTAACATTTTCTACTTATTTATTCCCTATAGTAATTTTGCAATATAAGCCAGGATATTTTAAGCAAAGGGATAAAACTGTAGAAAAAAGAAACAAAGAGAGGGCCCAAAGGAAAAAGAAGTAATGTAAGAATGGAAGAATTAGAAAAAACAGTAAGGAACAATGAACAAATTCACAGCATAATGTCTTAAAGTCTCTTTTTTAAACCCCCTACAGTTGGCAGGGGTGATGAAATCTGGATTATCCAAGTATCTGATGACCAATGCAGTGGCAGGACACAGGCAGGCTGGACAACACAATAATTGATGGTAGAAACACTAGAGTGACAGTCTAATAAATTCTACTACAAATTCTCCATGCCAAACTAGGAGATGCTGAAACTGTCTTTTTTCCACACATTTCTGGCACCTGCTTATGAAATTATCCATTATCCTTCTTAATTCTTTATGAAAAAATTAAATTTATCTCTTAACGAATGTTATCCTTAAGTTAAGTGTATGGATACAATCAATTTATGAAGCACATTATGACTTGGAACTCAATCACCTGGGCAATTCTCTTTCAATAATCTCCTGAAACCAAAATTGGATTCAGTATGGACATACAAGTCATAAATCAACACACTTGTGGCATATAATAGAATAATTACACCTAGTATTTGTCATTTAGTGTTCTTATCAAACTTTACTGCAGAATTAGACACAAAATGTCTTTTTCATAGTTCAAACAACACTGAGTAGTATGAGACTCAAGCAGTTCAGTATATCCCATTTACCCGCCCGAAATGGTGTAGGCCAGCTTGTCTTCAGCATTGGTTGATCGGCTAATGCAGTCCCCTGCAGCTACATCAATTATCAGATGAATGAATGACCCAATATTTTTAAGTGTACACCCCTAAAAGACTGAGCACCAATGTGGTCTTGTGGTCAGTATGTCCGTCTCAAATCTTGAGATCCTTGGTTCGAATCTCATATCAGTTGCCTGGGTAAAGTTTTTTCCCTGGAGTTTTTCCTTACCCTCCAAAGGTGAATATTGTAAGCAACTGCTGTGGATTCTGGGACCTTTTAATCAACCATTCATTCATCATCTCTTTAAACTGTTGTGAGGAATTTTAAACCATTATAAACAAAAACCAAAACCTAAAAGATTGAATCTTCTACATGGTGAACAGAAAAGAACTACAGCATGGAACTGAACAACATATAAGTACAAGTATGTTTTGAATGTTCAAATGCTTCATGAAAATATAAGGAGCAAATCAATCCATTAAATAAATAGAAGACTAAGGATTTTTATCCAGTTTCTGATATATTTTGTGGTAATTTACATACTGAATTTAAAATAACACCATTTTTTGGTATGTAATTTTTTTTTCTCTAGTGCTGTTTCAAAGATTATTGTTAATATTTATTTTTCAATACCAATCCATCTTCTTGGTTCTTTGCACATTATCATCTTTCAGTCATAACTAAAGACTACCTACAAGTTATGCCATAAAAACCAGAAGAAAATGCTGAATAGTGCAACAACAATCCCAGACATAAGTGAAGGCGCATTATCATGATGAAAGAGAACTTTCTTTTTCGCAAGGTCTGGATGTTTAACTGAATAGCATTCTTCAGTTAGTCCAATGGTGAAGTATAGTACCATTCCCCAGTGATGGTTCAGCCCTTCTGAAAGTAGCCTTACGAGCACCAAACCATGAGAATTCCAGAAAACCATAGCCAAGCCTTTTTCTGCATACTCATTTTTGCTTTCATTGGTGCACTTTCAGCTTTTGCTATGCAATGTTTGGACTGCTACTTCCTCTCTGGCATTTAGTAATGAATCCGTGTTTCATGTACTGTTATGAAACATTGGAGACACTTACTAGAATTGCATTTAAACAAGTCATGCATTTTTAATCCATGTTAATATGGCACCCACTAATTTATTGATTGATTTGCTTTATTTACAGACACTCTTTGACATCTCAGGTCATCAATTCAGGGCATGAAACAGCCGACAAATTTTGCTCAGAGGCCTCTTCTTTTAGGCTTGAGGTTCTTTTTCATGGCGTAAATGTACGAAATAGGACCCACGGCTTTACTTCCTTTCGGAAGGAAGCTATACTTAGGATTTTTATGCCCGAAAAAATCCATCGACTCTGGCCAGGATCGAACCTGCAATCTTGTGTTTACGAGGGAAGTATGGTTACCACTACACCACCAGGATCGATGACACCCATTGAGAGGAAAGCTTTCTCATGCCCAAAACTTCATGAAAAATGTAGTGGACACAGCCTACCGAGGTTTTTGCAATGTCAACCAACTCACATATCTTCAATTAGCAATTACTGAGTACAGCACTGTGAATTTTGTCACAATCCCATCAGTTATAACAGTTTTGGAACCCCTGAGCACTCATCTTCTTGAATGGATGTACCACCATGCTTAAATTCAGTAGCCTACTTTTTAACTGTCAAAAAGCAAGGGAATACTTTAATGTGGAATCTAACTCCTTTTGCATTTCTGTTTGGGTTAACCCCTTCAAAAGGAAGTACTTTTTCACTTGTGTTCTGTTTTATCCATTTTGTAAAAAATGTTACCACTATAATTCATACCATTGTATGATTCAGTTGAAATACACACTCTTAATGCTTCACTTACTTGTCATAATGTATGGAACCGGTTTCGAGAACATTTAGTTCTCATCTTCAGCCAGGCAAAGTTCAACTGTTGGATCATTCGTTGAGCTGTGGGAATGTGTATTCTGTTCTGGTGGTGGTGTGATAAACTTGTAGTTAATGTTTTCATCTCCGGTAATGTCGAAGTTCATTAGACTGTCTTTGTATTTGTAGATGTAGATTTTCTCCCAGGTTGCTAGTTCCGTAGGTCCTTGTACTGATTTTAACAATTTTGCTTTATTCGTTATGTTGTTATTTTGTGTCAAAAATGATATGCTACTCTAGTTTGTTTACACAATCTTTACTAACAAGTGATTACAATTATGCATCTGAAACTTTAGAACACACCATCTAAAGGATCATACTTAACAACTATTATATTGATAAGCCATCCTCATGACATTTATGAGTCAAGCCAAGAACATCCCTCATATGCCTGTTTTTATCATCATAGAAGCAGTGCCACATACTGAATTTTTTTTTTCTTAAAGTGAATGGCCAAAAATGCATATCTGCATATATATTTTTGAATACTGAAAAATATACTTATGTCTTTATAAAAATAAATACAACTCATATGTCAAATACCATGATCCTGTCTAAGAAAATAACAGAATAATGCAAATTATAAGAAACAATTGATGTTTTAAAAATTAAACTAACTTCTTTGCATCACATTTGAAGATCTATTGATAATGAACTAATATTTTGTCATTGCATCACTTTATTAATAGTTATATCCAGGAAATATATTTTCCCAATTGGAGATGGTGTGACAGAAAGTATGTCTAGATTTAATTTTATTTTGATTTAAAGTAAAACACTAAAAATCATGTCGTCACATTAAAACTCTCTTTAAGTTTCACAAACACACTTTAAATCAAAATAAGATTAACAAAAGTTTCACTGTGTGGATTCCCAAATTCCGTAAACATTTGTCTAGATTTGTTTGACTTGATGGAGAATGATACTATTAACTTTACTCGGCATTCCAGAAATGCATCTCAATTTGCTTTATAATGTTACAACAGTTTTTGGCAAGTACAATGAGTCCTCAATTTCTGTATTAGCTGGCATTTGTACCCTCTAGTCACAATTTTAGTACAGTATTATAGGTCAACAACTTTATTCTGCTCCAATTTCTAGTTCACATCCAAGATAGTAAATAATTCAGTAATGCATTTTTGCTGTATCTGTTGTCTAAATTACTTTATTCAGTTATTTAATAAGCAAAATGTCACTAGGTGATGCTGAACTTGATAATTTATCAAAAACTGAGAAACAAAATTACAAGTAATTTACGATTCTCAACTAAGATAGAACCTAAAAAATGTCATTTTAAAGCACAGCATGTTATACCAAATAAAAAAAATTTGCATTGTGATGATAAACAGCACAAATTCAAATCAATAAATTGCCTTTGTAGTCATGTGATCTTATCTAATCCAGACACTTCCAGGTTCTAAAAGGCCGGATTTCTCAGTCAAAATTAACTCAATTTTCAAGACTTTGTGAACCCAATGTGAAAAATATTCCAAGCACTCGGTGATTTCATTCAGTAGCATAGTAGATTGAAAAGCATGACAAACACCGAACTTAAGGATCTCATTTTAATTTTGCTTTGTAAGCAATCCTGATTTAGAACTATACATTTTATTGTATTTTTTAATTTCAAATAAGTGGCTTAAAATTGGTTTGTGTAATATATTAAATTTATTACATTTGCATGATAATATTTTTGCAACACCAATGTACAAAAATTGCTTATTTATTTGCCTCAACCTAAAGTCCTTTCAAGATGATAAATTCTAAAATCATTCAGATAGTTCCCAATTCTAAAATGCTAAAAATCACTACCAATTATCATCACAGTCATCAGTGCTGTCCTTCCAATTGCAACTCATTACCAATCACTCCCATTATCTTGTCTGAATCTAAATACAGCTTGTATAAGTAATTGTTTTTCTTAGTTGTTAGATGCTGCTGGAAACACACCTATAGTGTTCATCTCAGAGGCACATACTACTCTCTGTGAACTAATACTGTTATTATAATAATTACAAAAGAATATTCTGCATTTGCAACAAGTTATCAGAATTTTAGTTGCCATTTTCTTCCATCCATTCAATCTCCTTTAAGACCTCTCTGACATAGCATGTAATAACCCTTTGATCTAAGTATCTATCCAAGTATCTTTGATCTTTCATCTAAGTATTATGGATATTATTATTTATTTTTACCAGGCAGTAATCTTGTTATCTCTCATTAATGAACATTACCATACAAATTGTTTTCTCTCCCCATCTTAGGTTACAGTTTTTTTTTTCTTAGGTACAAGTTGTCTTTATGTCTTCATTTGAAATTCTTCCCTTTCTTGATTTTCTAGCAGACCTACAAAGGAAATCCATTTCATTGGATAGTAATTTCTTTTCCAGTGCCACAGTTACCAAATTTTAAGCACATAAAGCATTATGATTTTGACAATAGCCTTCTTAATCATAATTTTAATTTTTACCTCAATCCTTTTTGGCCATAAGAGCATATTCATTGAATCTGTGATCCAACAGATATCACCCTACCTATGATGGAACTTATAAATTACCAGAAATTACATGTTAGGATTCACTAGGGATTAGATAATTTATTTAAACTGATACTGCAAGGACCATCAGGTCTTCTCTTTGAGCTATCAATTTTTCTGAATAGAATGCTGAAAATAAGCTGCTGATGTATAGGCCAGTGCTGTAAGGAGTCTTGAAAATTGGCTAATTAATTCTCTTTGTGTGTGTTTCTCTTCTTTCTCTCTCAGCTTACAAGTATTTACAGATGTTCAAGCTTCTGGGCAAGCTGCAATTTTTTCCTAATGCATATTAATTCAGATTATGTTCATTCTCGAATCAAAATAATCGATTGACCACCTTCAAATTTTACAATATGATTTTTATTGGGTAATGTGCTCTTTAAGTATCCATCTTTTTCCCTGTAATTTAATTTTATTTTATTATGGGATAGCATAATGATGTTAATGAAGTACACATCAGTTAATTTCAAAGATTGTAGAGGGATCTTAAGACAAGCAATTTCAGATAGGGAGTTTATGGTGAATGAAGAAAAAAAACAGAATTACATGGCAATTAATAAGTTGAAATTAGTTGCTGACAAGCCAGTGTTAAAACACAATGAATAAAAATTTGCATTAGAATGCTTTAAAACCTGCTTTACGAGTGAAGAAATGCCAATTTATAATAGCTCATCAGCAGCATTTTCAAGATTTAGTGCCATAAAAATCTCTAAAATTTTTAACTAACTTCAGAAAAATAATATGGTACTAAACAAGGATGATTTATCATGTAATATAATTTAGTCTAAAGGGAATTTAGCAGTATGGCCTATTAGATAAGGCACCACACTATAGTTTCAAAGATAGTAGGTTCTGCAGAGTAGGCTATTTCTTTATTTTTATTTATGATGATAATCAATGACCAAGTATAAGATGTAAAATTCAAAAAATGCAATCACTGTGAACTCAAACTCAATAACAGCAGTAGCATACCATTTCTGGCAAAAGAACCATGAATTCAAAAGGAACCAAAACTCTTACTAGCTCTTCAAAAACCCATAGAATTAACAGTGTGGGGAAAATATATTCATAAAAAAATTTACAAAAATGTTTATTTTGTATATGTTATGGTCAAAGCTTTTAGTTTCCCTTTGTGAAGGAATTGTTAACAATAATTATCATTCATCTTTGGCAAAAGTTGGAAATATACTTTTGTGCATGTTAAGTTATGTTTTCTTCTGCTGAGCAGCTCTACTGCTCTAGTATCTACACAAGTGAACAGCGATTACAAAATTATTTATAAATTTTAGTTAATATGGATTTGTGCAAATGAATGTTTTATTTATTAATAATTGCTCATATAATGATGGTAATTTGCTGCCTTATATCAACTCACAATAGTATTCAAAATTTGTTAGAATGACAAAAAAAATATGGCTTTCAATTAAAGTTGTGAAACTTAGCTGGATATGTTCCAGTGAACTTATTTTAATTTAGTAATTGTTTCTTGATATTTTCACAAACATTAGTCACCTTGATTTGTACAAAAATAACTTGGAATTGTTACTAATGTATGACATTATACCAACATAATCTGAAAGATGTAAGCCAAAGAAGATGCTAATTAAATATGCACCACTGCCATAATGACATATATCGTTATATATTGACATTTCAACAATAGCACCACACCTTTACACAAACATGGAAGTTATGCATCTATAAAAATTTGAAGGAAAAACTGATTCAATTAAGTCAACCAAGCACATGCCACACTACCTTAGTGCATTTGCAGTAAATGTGAACAAGTTATAGAAAAATTGGGGTAAAAATACACTTCTTTCTGTTGTGCACATTTACCAAAAGGGCAATTATTCACAATAATTAATCATTTTCCACTAACACCATAATATATACATACTTCTTTGCATGCCTCTCTGGAGACAATTTTAGATAGTGAATGGGGGTAGTAGTTAAAATTACGCTCAACTCATGCTTGCGCTTATGCTTTCAACATCTAATTATTTAATCACTGCCTGAAGAACTTTAATAGCTTATATTGAAAAGCTATAGGTCTCACTGGTGCTACAAGGACTATAAATTTATGATGAAAATTTACAGATGGAGGTAATGAGCAAAAAAGTGGACTCAGGAAAATGGGTGACCTCTACAAGACTTTTTTGTTAACTTCTATTTTCAAATATAAGATATGAAATTTTCTTTTTCACTTCCAAGTAAAAATAAATCATTTCTTTATTGCTATTTTTGATAGCTCAACTTCTAATAGCAGTATGTTTATTTCCAGATTTTTTTTTTAAAAGCAAAATTATTCATTAAGAACAACTGGTTCAAGTAAAATATTACAGAGAGAGTCCTCATTTATATATATATATATATATATATATATATATATATATATATATACAATCAGAAATTAACTTTGCAGATGGGAAATTACCACATAAGGCCATGCCACCTGTCAAGAATATCTTATGTAATTGTTATTTACAGTGCACACTTTTTGTATCTTTCATTAATTTTTAAATAGTAATTAATATTGTACTCATGATGATAGTACCTGCCTCGGCTGTAAAACAAGCATGAATCCTTTTCAAAAGATTTTCAGACACTAACCCCATTCATCTTCCCAAGTATTGTAAATTAAGTTATTTTGTTTCAGCCATTCCATTGGTTTTATTCAGGTATAGCAGTAATTTTATATAGGTGAAGATGCAGGCTGAGTGGCTTTATATGCACTGCCAACAGATACATGAACTTGCTGGGATAATTGTGTTAAAGAATTTCAAGAAGTTTCCAAATGATAGCCTATTTCATCAAAATTTTCCTCTGTTAAAACCTGGTTAAGATCTAGACCCCTTGATAATGGATTTAAACTTCGTTCGATAATCTGAAATTTACACTTCCCAATGGCGGTGCTACTTCTTGAAATTTAGCACAATTTTTTTCCTACAGCAGTTGTACAATTTCCTTTGCACATAACAATCATAAGTACACATTGTTTGTTCGAACATATATCTGACTCTCAGCATACTCCACAATAAACAAAAACAATAGAAAATTTAACATGCTCTCCCTACAAAAATGCAACTGAAACCATTCGTATGATAAACATGACTGAAAAAGCCCAACTGCCTGCATCAACAAAACTTCAGTCTTACTGGGAATATGTCTACTGAAGGTCAACTGATTTTCACCAGTATGTACAAACTCGAATTGTACAGCAAAATAAGGGCACAGTATAAATACACAACACAAGCCCTTGCCTGGTTTAAGATCAAAGCGTACCAGTAATAAGTGCTCTTTAAGGTCACCATGTTGGTTGCCCTTGCCTTACACACACCATCTTGTCACATGTGATGTGACCAACCTGCATATTTCATAAAGCTGAGAAATCATCATTTATTTTCCTAGAGATAATTTTGCTTCTGCTCTTATTAAATATATGCCTTAAGATAAATAAAAATAAGAGATAATGAAAAATAAGATTTTATGAATCATCAAAGTATCAAGCTGAAGGATGCTTTTACAACAGCAGAGAGACCAGAAAGAAGTTATCTTGCAGTATAAGCAGAAAACGAAGGGGTAGGGCAAAAGACATTAGCAGAAGAGAAAAAGAAATAAAAAAAAAATCATCAACTGCAGATCTATCTTCTTAACTGCACTTAAATTTTCATCATTTGAAGTGTCAAAGTAGGTTTGGGTTTAGACTAATGCAATTATATAATGTAGTTTTAAATCATGGGAATTTTCACAGTGAAATATAGTATAATATTGTAATTTTTTATCAGGAAATCACTCAAATTTCACTTATTTTGTTCCTCTTATATTTAAAAGGCTGTTGCCTTCATCATCAGCATGGTTCCACTGTCAGCTTCTCAGTGTGGTATTAAGATGTCACTCTGTAGATTTTATGTATTTAATGATGATGTTACTGATGTTTGGAAGATTGAAATGAACTAAATTTCCCTGACATTTTGAAATAAATTTAAATAAATTTTCTTTGTTTTTGTTAATGCATATTTTTGTCACACAGTTAATTCTATGGGTTTTTGAACAGCTTTTTAAGAGTTTTGGTTCTGTGCCAGAAATGTTGTGCTCTCTCTATGTGTATATTTTACATTTCACATGTGTTCCTTAAATCGTAGGGTAATGTGGAACCATAGAACAATATCTGAACCTAACCAAAATTTGCATTAATCAAACCTATTTCATATTCAGTGGCAATATCTATACACAAAATGGTCTAGCAATGGGAAATCCACTCTCACCATTCTTGGCATACATATAGACATGAGTTTCTTAGAAACTAAATGCTATTCCAAATATATTCAAATGTTGGTAGTTATATAGATGATGTCTTTGCAATAGTAAATGAAAAATGGAAAGGAGACACAATAAAACTATTCAACAGCACTGTTAAATTCATAATGGAATTAGAAAACAAGTTTCTTCCCTTCCTGGATATAAAAATTATAAAACTGGCAATACACTGGTTTTTGGCATTCAGAAAAGATACACACACACACACACACATAATTACATAAAAAAGAAAGTCACAATTCAAAACAACACAAACTTGCAATAATCAACAGGCTCACACTCATGTTAACAACCTACCAATAAGCAAAACAGAATACAAATCTGAGTACAAAAAAAATCATACATATAGCACAGAAAAATGGCTACACAATAGACCTGGTTGCTATTGTTGTTGTTGTTGTTATTATTATTATTATTATTTTGGTTTATTTACAGATGCTCTTTAACATCTCAGGTCATCAGCGTCCCATTCAAATCAGGGAGTGAAACAGCTGACAAATTTTGCTCAGAGGTCTTTTTTTTCCAGGCTTGAGGTTTTTTATCATGCCGTGAATGTATAACACAGGACACATGACTTTACTTCCCTTTCGAAGGAAGCCATACTATGCATTTTTATGCCCGATAAAATCCATCATCCTGGCCTGGATCGAACCCGCGATCTTTGGTTTAGGAGGCAAGTGTGGTTACCAGTACACCACCAGGACCAACAAAAATTAGACCTGGTCAACAAGAAAATAGAAAAATTCAAAAACCAAATAAAAGACATTAACACACTAAAAGATTACAAAGGAGATGATATATACAAGAAATTCACATTCCATCCATGGACACAGCAAAAATTCCAGAAGAGTTTTAAAGATGCAAATATTATTTTGGCTCCAGAAACAAATGCAATTTAAAAAAACCTCCTAAAAACCAATACAATAGACAAAATTCTGCCAGAAAAACAACCAGGCATTTACAAAATTAATTGTAAAGACTGCAATATGAAATATATATATATATACACACACACAAAAAAAAAGAAACATTACCCTTCAGTTTAAGGAACACAGAAATTGCCCCTTCCCAAAAAAAAAAAAAAAAAAACAAATTTAAAAATGAACCAAAACTCTTAAAAGCTCTCCAAAAACTCATTGAAACAAAGTGTGGAAAAATATATTCATAACAAAACCAAGGAAAATTTAGTTAATTTGATCTTCCAAACAATAGTAGCCTCATCACTAAATTCATAAAATCTACAGAGCAACATCCTAATGCTATGCTGGGAATCTGACAGTGGAACCATGCTGATGATAAGGGCAACAGCCTTCGAAACATGTCCCAGTAAGTGCAACAAAATTAGTGAAATTTGAGTGATTTCCTCATAAAAAATTGCAAAATTACATACAATAAAATGAAATAACAAATAACTGATTACTCCAAAGTTAGTGACTTCATGAGATACATGTCAATTGAGTATAAGAGGCTCTATTTCACTATTCAATCAACAGTAAAATAATTTTAGCCAACATATGCACTTCTTGTAGCCTGTTATTTTCATTATTTTCTTTCAGTCATGATATGCTGTAGCTTTCAGGATCAACTACCCCCTATATTTAGTTTTAAGCCATGATTGAAGCCTAAGTCTAGTGGTTCAAGCTTGATGGTGCAGCTGGGTAAAAAGAAATTACCTTTAACACTGGTCAAAAATCAAAGTTCCACTAAGATGTGCAGGAAGTGTCCACGAAGAGTGAAAAACTTTTTTGTTTTCCAGTCATATCACGGCAGGAATTTCGTGGAAATGTCATCACAAATGCATTTTTGTTACTATATCTGTATGTTGTGTATCACAGTTCTTAAAATATCTTCAGCAAATTTTCTATATTTGGTTGCAATTATCACTGCTATCAGTGTTGAGACAAAAAAAAACTCAAAACTTTATACACATTAAAAGATCAGTATTAGATGACACTATACTTCACTAACTGATTAATTATCTTTGTTTGCTTTGCTTACCTCCATGACATGGCTCCCTCCTATTACTAAGGACCCTAAAATTCTGCAAATGCATTTTTGTGCAATGTTTTTAAAAATTGATGAAAAGTTTGCTTTTTTTGATTTCTGGAGTGTTTAAATATTGAAATGATTTTTTTTGTCACGAAATTCAATGAAATTTCACAAATAAAATTCCCACATTTTTTATTTTTTGTACAAATATTTTGCATGAAATACTACCTAAATTTCTATTTTCACATGTGGCTCTGTCAGGAAGCATATTTACATTTGACGTTATGCTCAACATTTATATTTATATCTTGTGCAAACTAAAATCTATATTCATCATGTACAGCACACAACCGAAGGAACTACAACTGATGTTTATCTCTAAATCTTTAAATGCCTTATTCAACTAATAATGAATTAGCATTCTATAGAATTGCTCAAATTGAGAAATTTGGAATGGGTTGACAACAATTCTTCTCAAAAGTGACGAGTGACTTTTCTGGCATTTTTCATTCATAAAGCTACAATTCTGGCAAATTTGAATATTTGCTTGCACTTTTTATTAGATATTTGTAGAGTCATTATTAATATTTCCTCCTTTGGCTAGAAAAGTAGTCATGTTGGTAACATCCTCAGTTACACACATGACACGACCTGTTGGTGATTCCCAGGGGAATTAGTTCTTGTGAATCTTCAGCTTCTTAGTTCTTGCTGCATTACATACTGGAACATGCACTTCTTTGATGCATTCATTCATTTATCTGATTTGAAGCAAGTATGGTATGCATAATGCTGGTTTTTGTTTTTGATTTGTTTTATTTACATCTCAGGTCATCAGCATCCCATTCTATTCCAGGCATGAAACACCCGACAAATTTTGCTCAGAGGCCTCTTCTTGAGGTTCTTTTTCGTGCCATAAATGTACAACACGGGACCCATGGCTTTACTTCCCTTACAAAGGAAGCCATACTTAGGATTTTTACACCCGAAAAAATCCATCGATCCTGGCCGGGTCTGAACCCACGATCTTGGGTTTAGAAGATGGTTACCACTACACCATCAGGACCAACTAAATATAATGTTGGTGTTCTGTAGCAACTACAGAAATATGCGGAAAGTTGCAAATATCTACAAATGCTAAAAGGAGCTTTAAAATGACACTTTAAATATATTTGAAGCAAAATAATGATCTGCAAACATTGCAATGTTCACAGAGATTGATTCTGAAAAAATGTATCAAGGCACGTGGAGAACACCATATACATTCACAACAAGCCAAAGCACATGAAATTGCAGGAAATAAACAGCAGTTGTCTCTGTCTGACACAGTTACTTATGCAAAGAAAGTGAAACTCAAAAAACTCTGGCTTGGCTATGGATAATCATTCTCCATTTCTGGTCAATTTATTCATGAATACTGTAGAAACAGACATTACAAAGGCATAATCTTTAGAGCATAGTTTCACTATGTGGATGACATATTTGCAAAGAGGAATTACTAATTAATTGCTTAATTACTAAATCTGCAAGACCAAAGCATTAAGTTCAATACAGAAATTGAAGTGGAAGGATGTTTGCCCTTTTTGGATCTTAAAATCTACAGTGGAAACAACATGATTTCATTTGGTATTTGTATATAGAAAACCCACGCATACAGATCATCAAATAAAGCTGTAATAGCTTCAAATTTAAACCACACCAAATGACATTATACATAGTCTTGCTCATAGATTAGAAAACATCCAATTCAAAAAGAATACACAGCTTAATACCCATACATAATCAATTCTGCCCTTTATTAGTATATAAAAAAATCAGATATTTCAAAAGACTTAAAAAGATTAAAACACCACTAACTTCTCCACAATAAAAGAGGATACATGTTTTAAAAAACTCAAATACTATTCATGCGCAAACAAGGCATTCAATGAAAGTTTTTTAAAAATTTGATATTGTGTTGGGGACCCAGAATAAATTTAATATCAGAAACCTTTTGAACAGAACAGTCTAAAGGATGTTACTCCATCCAACAAAAAAGCAGGAGCTAATCGGAGAGATAGTTAGGATTGTGATCAGATATATATAGGTCGAATAAGAAATTTGGAGACAAAAACAAAAGAACATGTTAGAAATGTAAGATATAAACAGGTGGATAAATCAGCAGTTGCAGATCATTTTTGGACCTACAATCAGACATCCCAAAAGAAACCAAAATATTGAAGGCTACCAACAATTTCAGGGAATTAGCAATGTTTTTGATTTGCTTTATTTACAGATGCTTTTTAACATCTCAGTTCATCAGCATTCCACAAAATTCAGGGCATGAAACAGCCAGTAAATTTTGATCATAGACCACTTCTTTCAGGCTTGAGGTTCTTTTTCTTGTCATAAATTTACAACATGGAAGCCAGGCTTTACTTCCCTTTCAAAGGAAGCTATACTTAGGAGTTTTATTCCCAAAAAAATCCATCGCTCTGGCTGGGATTGAACTCGCACTGTTGGGTTTATGAGACAAGTGTGGTTTACCACTAGATCACCAGGATCGATGGAATTAGTAAATGGGAAAAGATTTTCATTTTAAAGAATATGCATCAAGTTATGAATTTTCACACCTTGCCAATGGACTGCCTATTTCAATGCATATTGGAACCACTAGAGGTCAGATCATCACCTGCCAATATTAATCAGTCCCCAGATGAAGATAAGAGCAAAAGCTCTTGAAACATATTCTGATAAATTAATCAGTTAGCGAAGTATAGTGCCACCTAATACTGACTTCTTTATCTGTATAAAGTCAAGGTATGCTGTTTTCAAGTAAATAAATTTCCTATTTATTTTGTGTTAATGTACAGTAAGCAGAGGTAATTTTGCATTGCATTTGTGATAACCCATGACACATTTATAGCAAATGAAGTGTCTTTTGAATTTATTTTACATTTCCAATAATTTGTTGGTTATTCTTCTAGGCCATTAAAAGTCGATTTTGTGTCAACTATGGAGATGATGGTTGCAAAATTTGAAAAGGCAGAATACCCAGATTCAGAATAATGTCATCCAGATCTGCTGTATAAGGGAAGCAGGTTGAAGCATTATCTGACAATACAACAGATTAAGATGGGAAAGGCTATGTGCATGGGATCAGTAAAGGCAACTACTTTTTTTTCTTGCAAACAAGGGGCAACATGAAAAATCTAAGACATACAATTGAAAGTATGCAGCATTTACTCTTAGTGGTGCCGCCAATGGATGGCTAGATGTAAGTGGCCCTCACAGGAAAGAAGGAAAACACAGGCAACCAGATATTGGTTTATTATGGCATGAGCAAAATTACACACAACTACTTACACATGGTTACAAATCCATCACAGGATAGGTCTCCTAGGTATTCCAAGATGTTTAGTTGCCTTGAAGTTTTCTCAAAGTACATCAAAAGTTTGTTGTCAGGAATGGGGAAGGCACTGAACACCATCTGCTGCATGTAAGTTGTTAACATGAGCCACCTTGCTTCAAAATGCTGTCAAAATGTCCACTTTGTTACCAAAATGTTTCCCACACAATGGCTGCTTCACTTGGGGATGAGATCATTATCGCAGGGATTGAGATCAGACAAATATGACAGGTTTGGAAGAACTTCCCACCCCCAATGCTGTAAAAGACACTTAACACTTGTGTGTGTGAGCTGTCACATTATTGTGGTGAATAGAGGCATTGTTCAAAAGTTCTGGCCATTTGTTACATACAGCAAGGCACAATTGTGACACCAAAACTGACATGTAATATGTACTGGGCATTCACAATGGTCCCCTCACACATTCACAACACACAAGCACATCTTGACTGTCATAAACCAGAATACCATGACTTTTGTTGGGGAAGGAGTTTGCATAGTGACCAAGCCTGACTCCATTCACTGGACTATGGCTTGAGTTTTGGTTCATATTTCCTTGCCCACAATTCATTAATTGCAATGATGTGATTCAAAATGGCACATTCTTTTTCCTGAAATGATGCAACATGTTTCATAAAACTGCCACGGGTGGCCAAGGTCGTTAAAGGCATGGACTCGTGAGCAGGAGGTCTGGGGTTCGAATCCCACCAGACCGTCCTCCCTGACTGAGGTTTTTTCCAGGTTTTCCTCAGTCCTCATAAATGGCAAATGCCGGGGAGGTACCCTAAACTTAGGCCTGGAATGTTTCCTTAAAAAAAAATATCCTTTCCCAATATATCATTTCATCTTATGTATCATCAGTGTCCACCGCCTGTGGTGCCTCAGCAGTAAAAACGGGTGTTAAACACTAATAAAAAAAAAACTGTTTCATAACGAGTCCACTTCTGTACCTTACTTAATTGATGTAGCACCCACTTTGAACACATTTTTCGGCATGTTCAGGTCCTCCCTTCCCGTTTGCTCTTCTAATTCCAAAAGTGTCCAGTGCCTATCATCATGTAAGCACTGTTCTACCATCATCACCTGTACATCACTGTCTGCGGACACAGGATGCCCATTTTGCAGCAGACCAGCAGTCAACATTCTGCCCCACTTGAAGGCTTCTGTCCATCTTGCCTATGTTTGACAGGACAGGACATGCACAATTACATATCTAGTGCTTCCCATAGCTCTGTGTGGCATTCTAGTGCATTACTGCAGCAGAGAAATATTATTTTCACATACACATATTGTGACCTCCATTCCTTACACTGTCGCTCACCAACTGAACTTTGGGACTTGCTGAGACATGGAGCTCTGGTCACATATACCATTTGGCTTCATTTAAAAATACATATACTACAGTGTATGGAATGTACATTCCTTACACTATATCTTAGATTTTCCATGTTGTCTCTTGTTCGGGAGAGAAAAAAAGTTAATAAATAAATAAAAAAAAAGAGGGGTTGAATTATGACTAGGGCCCAGATTCCTAGGTTTTAAACCCTTTTGTTCCGCTAGCTAACTTTGATAGTTTAACATAATTATCCATTTCTTTATTATGGGAGTCACATAGTTGAATCTTATGAAACCTGAAAATGACTAATACTATTGTTTAAAAATATTAAAATGTAATTAATTTTGAATTATTAAAGTTACATTTAATAATATTTCAAATAAAATGACTTTTAAAACATTAGTCAACAAAGTGCATCTTGAGAAACTTCAAGACAAATCATTGAATTTCATTTTGTAACACCATTATTGTCATGTATTAATAGCATTATCAAAATTTAACTTATTTTTAGAAATAAAACTGAATTTAATTTAATTTTATAGCACCATTTTGCCACTCAATGTTATTATTCTTAAGTGACTGTTGAAGAGATGTCTTTTGTTTCTTTGTCAATCATGTTTTGTTAAAGAAAATTGTCAGATGTAACTCTTATTTAGAAACAAACTGAATGCATTATTAAGAACCTTATAGTTCCAGTTTAGTAACAGCTAGAGTAAGATGCAAAAAGGAAAGATTTTTAAAAATTGGTTGATTAGACTGTGGAATGGCAACAATCCCAATTTTACCACAAATTCCCAGATGTGCCAAAAGCAAGTTAGTGTTACCAAAAATTGCATTTTCTGCAGCAGAGGATCAAGTCCAACCGTAATTTAAGGTTTTTCTGGCTCTTCAGAAGACTACTTTAATCCAGTGCTAGTATCAGCAAATGTGTCATGGCATGTGGTACAGATACCAGTGGTCAAAAGATACCAGAAGAATCAACCTCAAGGAAAAAATATGTGCACCAACTATAACAGAAAAAGACTGAATTCATCAGAACAGAACAACAGGACTGTAACATTTAACTTTCAATAGTTAAAACCATCAAAATTTGTGGCTTCATTGTTAATTTTGTGGTAGGTAAGTTAAGCCCCACAGAATCTGGTAAATGCCACTTCATATTATACAAGATGCTGGATAAAACGAACCACAGCACCTTGCACTATCAGAGATGCTTTATGCATCCTATGGCTATCAGAAAATGTGAGAGAAATTTCTACTGCTTGTGATTGACAATTTTGCCTACATGATCAAGGCAGGAAAGACATTGAAAATTTTCTACCCTAACATGCTGCATATAACCTGCATTGCTCACAGGTTACACCGATTGGCTGAAGAGGTTAGAAACAATTTCCCAGGAGTGAACAAAATTATTTCATCCGTAAGAAAGCATTTTTGAAAGCTTCCAGTCACGTTTAGATTTTCAAGGAAATGTTACCACATACACCTCTTCCACCAGAATCTATCATCACCGGCTGGGTTATTTGGCTGCAGGCTACCATCTACTATTTTGAAAACATAAAGAATGTTATACACATGTTTGACATCAACAAAGCAGCCTGTATAGCAAAGCCTAAAACCTTTCTTCACAATAAGAACATCACTGCACTTGCCTTTATTAAGGCCAATTTCAATGATCTTCCTGCACTTATTCAACACTAGGATTCCACATCCTTATGACTAAAAGATGCAATGGAAACCATCAATAGAATTTCAAAGAAAGAAAAACCTGAGCCAGTGGGTGAGCCTGTTCTTTGAAGCTCACCAAGATTTTACAGCAGAAAGGTTTGAAACAATGAAATATGTATCTGCTGTTCTTCAAGGGGAACAAATTTCAGACAATTTACCATGGGGACCGATAGCACTTTAGAAACGGCAGCTATATTTTTACATAAAGCACATATACCATCTAGTTTAAATCTTGCATATTAACTTTTTTTCCTCCCTCACATACACTCTTTTTGCTTGTTTCATCTGTTTTCATGCATAATGTTAACTTTGATGTTCAATATTTATTTTTACCACCTTCACTTGTCTTCTTGCCATAGAAGAACTCTAGCAGTTGTAAATATAGTGATTACTAATGTGTTACTTTTTCTTAATTTTATATCCTTTTCTGCTTTTCTAGTTATTGTTATTAGTGTCACATTATTCTTCATTTATATTATATATATATTAGCTAAAATAAAAAATACAGAGGAGCGAAACTGATTTAACGCTTAAATAGTAGCACAAAAAATGTCCTAATATTTTGAACAGCTTGCATCCTTTAAAGTTATAATATTCCAAGAGTTTCTTTATATTTAATTTTTATTATATACAAGTACATAAGCACATTTAAGGAATATTAAATATATGCAAAAATATAAAGCAGCAGTTGTGGCCCATTTCTTTGAAAATAGCAATTTGTTAATGGAAATGAAATTACCAAATGTGCTACTAAGAATGCAATAGAATTAACAGCTGGGGAAGGATCTTCATACAGCCAAGTAATAAATTTTAAAGTTTCATCACTTGACAACCTGAGTAAATTCATCTTGCAACCACCAGAGGGCTCCCATTCATCTACTATCATCGTCAATCTCCTGATAATTGGAACAACAGTTCTCAAAATTGTTCTGTTTCTAAACTACTTTAGTGAACTTGAAATGCTAATTGGAACTTGTGCTTGAATTGAACATAAAATATAAACAAATGGAGAAATCAGCAGCAGCATCTGATTTATGGACAGAAAACCATGACATAGTGAATAAAACTAAATTATTAAAATCAGTATAAGGACCTACAGAGTTAGCAACATGGGAGAAAATTTACATTTATAAATATGGAGACAGATTAATGAACTTCCAACACTTCCGGGGATGAATACATAAACTTTAAGTTCATTACTACTCCACCAGAACAGAATATATCCCTAAAGCATAATGAATTATCCAGTAGTGGACAATAGCATACAGTGCCTGGGAAACAGTACTAAATTTAAATAAGTGGAGTTAATAAGAGTGTGTAGTTCGACTCAATCATACATTACCTTAATTAGGTTAGTGTTAACAACTACTGACTCACAATACTGCTTTATTAATCCTATTTCATTGTTATTTACTTCTAATTAATACAGAGAAAGATCCATATAAAACATGTTTCTCATCTTTAGAAGAATGGGGATTATCAGGATCCAGAAATCAACAACATTAAATTAAGATTGTTAAAAAAAACTATGGATTTTATATATGATGAAAAAATACATAAAAAGAGAGAAAAGGAGCAATGGAAACACTTGTTAAGCAAAAAAAAAATCTAAGCATTAAACAAAAGCCTCAGAAAAATAAGATAGAAGAAGACAATCTATAGTGATTCATTTAAGAACTTTTGAAAAATAAGAAATTTTTCAAAAATTCACACAGTGAAGCTAATTAAATGTAAATTTTACTTAATCTGTCATCTAACACTCTCTTATGCTTCACTTACTTTAAAATACAGTGGGACCATTTCCAAGAGATATCCTCTCCATCTTCAACCAACTTGACGACTTTAGACTTTCCATCTGAAGAAGATGGAGAGTATGTCTCTTCGAAACGGTCCCACCATATTTAACAGTAAGTGAAACATAAGAGTGTGTTAGACAACAGATTAGATAGAATTTACATCTACAGTGAGTTTGAAAATATGAATGATTATCTTCTGAATTTCATAAAAAGGTATAGCAAAAAAATCTTAAAAAGAAACTATAAGTAAATATGGTCAAAGACTTCCAAGGATTGAAAGGTAAATCAACTAATGACCTGTTAAAGACAGGGATATTATACAGTGAGGGTATTTGAGTTAAAGGTGGGCAAAGCATGGCTGTGTATCAGAAGATGCCAGTCGTCAAGGATGTACAGTGCCTGTGAAAATAAGAGCGGGAGGAAGGGAGACTTTGTCAGCGAATAGTCATGCATTCATGTGTTACTTGGTTCTTTCATTATATGTTCTTCTTCATTAGTTATGCCAATAGATTTTTATGCATGATACATGTTTGAAAATGGAATCCTGCAGAGAAGTAGCAAGATGATTCATAAGAAAATATCCTGGCAATCATGTTTCAGGTATAGAAACTGTTTGCCAGTTTGTTAAAAAGTTACGAGGGACAGAATTTCTCAATGACAAAAAAAACGTGTTTCATACTGCTGTGTTCTTATGGAAGAAAAGTTTTATGAAATACAGAAATTTCTTCTGCAGATGCTGGAATGTAGTGCAGCTAAGGGCAATACATTTTCAACTTTTCTTATAACACAGATCCATGCTTATTATTATCAGTTTTAAATTCAGCATCATTTTATGCTTTCTGTAAAATATAATCAACATACTAACTCTACGCACAGCATCTCTGTTTTTTCTGGCTGGAACATTCGATTGAAACAGGTAGACAAATCAGCAATAGCAGATCATTTTTGGAACAAAAATCATGAGATAAAACTAGAAATCAAATTACTGAAACAACTTCACAACCCAATAGAACTATCCACTTGGGAGAGAATTTTCATTTTAAAAAATAAGAACAACTTAATGAATTTTGATTTTCTGCCGCTGGATGAACTCAGCAAGTTTCTACTAGAATCACCAGATACCACCACAGGAATGAACGGGCATCCATTCCACCATTTCGAACAACGGCATTCAGTCAACAGCAGCCGATGATAGGAGGGACCTCTCCCCAAAACTAGTCCTATGTTTTAAAAAGTAAGTGGAGTTAGTGTTAACAACTTGAACACATTAATGTAGGATATATATTACCACTCCATTGTCTACAGCTTCGTAAGTACAATTTTACTTAATTTAAGGTTCACATTCTTTCATTTCCCTCTCTAAGTATACCAACAACAAGAAATGAATGTATTAACAAAAATTATCACTTATGCATCTTTACCACTTATTGTATTTGCTATCCTGGGATATTTTAAAACATTTCTTTGCATTGGAGTTTTAACTCATTCAGTTTGCCAGAAAAAGTAACATTAGTAATAATCAAGTGATATCATCTGATTACTATTGTTAAATTAAATTGCTTTAATTTCATCAGGATTACAGAACTGTTCAATGCTTTCTCCATATTTCAGTGTGAAGAAAAATTGCATTCATCAACCAAATTACTTTGAACAAAAGATACCAAATTAACTATATATTTTTTACAATGAATAATTTCCTGACTTTTTTAACTTTGGTATCTTTAAGCACAAAACCTCCTCATGGACATGGTTTGCAACAAGTTTTGGAAGGGAAAATTGATCTACGGCAGCCAACATGGGATGTTAAACAGAAGTGGACATGAAAAATACAACGAAAATATATCTAGTGTAATGTTATAATGTTAGTTATAAGCTGTTTGCAAAATATTATATGGCTAATTAAGTGAATATTTTACAGATGTTGAAAACTATATCATACCTGCCATGGCACCCATGGACACTCTGCTGGACAGGATTATGATTAAGATCTATGTCGTAAAGAGTGCTAAAGAGTGCAACTTCTTTTCAAAGTAAAATGATAAAACTACCAATATTTTTTCTATAAACTTTAAAATACATTTTCTTCATGAATAAATATACTTTTTTCTCTTTTTAAACTGCAAATAGATTCATTAAGTTGAAAGTATATATTTCCAGGTTGAAATGAGGCAAGATTTTATCACGCACATGAAACATTATGGCTGATTAAGTGCTAGTGAAATATCTAACATGGCCTCTATATAACTTAAAATGCCCACAGCAAAATTTTGTGAATAATGAAATGAATATGTCTGTTATTAAAAAAATATGATGAAAAAAGTTTCATCAAAGACTTTCTTTACAAGAGTAAAACTTTCTATAAATTACATAAAATGGAAGGAAAACACCTCATTTTAAAGTACTCCCTAAATATTTTTTCCTGACCCTAATATTCTTTCTTCATTTACTCTAATTTATAAACATTTCACTCATTTGCATGAATTTTTGTAACAGTAAAAAATAATTAAAATATTTGGTTGGATTTAACACTGATACTTCAATATTTTCATTATCTGAAAATGTTTTGATTTGTTTTATTTACGGATGCTCTTTAACATCTCAGGTCATCAGCGTCCCATTCAATCAGGGCGTGAAACAGCTGGTAAATTTTGCTCAGAGGCCTCTTCTTTTAGGCTTGAGATTCTTTTTCTTGCCATGGCTTTACTTCCCTTCCAAAGGAAGCTATACTTAGCATTTTTATGCCCAAAAAAATCCATCAACCCTGGCTGGGATTGAACTCGCGATCTTGGGTTTACGATGCAAGTATGGTTACCACTAGATCACCAGGACCAACTAATATATTTTGAATGTAAATAAAATCGTTAGTCAGAGTTAATATTCCAAACAAAACTGTTAATTCAAAATAACTTCACCATTAAAAATCTTCCTAAACAACAAACAGTGAAAAGACTCATCTATTCAATTTTGATTGAATATGCTTGAGAGTTACACAAACTTTACTTACAAGTTTTAACATTAATACATGTTTTGGGAATCTCATCCTAAGCTATTTACTGACTTGTCAAGTTTAGAGATGTCTGGCGTAGTTGTGGTTGGATCTGAATTGCTTCCTGTCCACCTCCAATGGCTGTAATAGGAACTTACTGAATCATCCAGAGGGTGGATTATCAAAATTCATACTTTATCTCAGTTTTTTTAAAATGAACATTTTTTTTCCTATGTGGATAGTTCTATTGGAATATGTACTTCTTTTAATAAAATTATTTCTTGCTCAAGTTCCCAAAAATTTGCTGCCACAGCCAATTTTTCTGTTTTAGCTGGATATTATCACACACAACTTACTAGACTGTTCACTAAAAAGACAGTATGCCACCAGAGAAAAAAAGCAATAGAATGCTCAGCTTGAATTGAAAATACATAGTAAAAACTACAAGAAAGGACATTTTTAGAAAAATCCAGCTAAAACAATTAGAAAAATTAGCAGTGGCTGCACATTTTTGGGTACATGACCGTGAAATTAAACAAGAAGCCAATTTGTTAAAAGAGTATTTTAGAAAACACCTAAAACAATAAGAAAATTTAGCACATACAACCATGAAATTATACAAGAAGCCAATTTGTTAAAAGAAATACCTATTCTGACTATTCACAGGGGAAAAAATTTAATTTTAAAAAATAGACAACAAATTTTGACATTCCACCTTTGGATAAATTTGGTAAACTCCTATTCCAGCTCATGGTGTGACAGAGAAGCAATCCAGATCCAGCTACAATCACACTAGACTTACGAAGCAGTTAGTAAACACCTGAGGCTGGGAATGAAGGTTTACAAAAAAAGGCCTTAATTTAAACGCATGTAAGTGAAGGTTGTGTCAGCATTGTTGCTTCACTCTAATAGCTTATAAATACATATTTAAGCAGTGAAAAGAAAGAAGACCACCCTGAATCATTAATGCCTTCTCTCTCTCTTGCCCCTATAAGAGGTAGTTTTAATAGAAGATTTTTTAACAATTATAATTTTATGAATGTTGACACGTTCTGCTTCTATGATACAAAAATTTATTTAAAAAAGTATACCTATATTCTTATTCTATAGCTATGAGTAGATGATAATCTTTAAGATTCACCTTGTAGCTAGATGATACCATCCACTCCAGCTACAAGGTAAATTTTAAAACCTGGCTGTAAGAAATACTTTCCAGACCATTCAGTAATCCAAAAGAAAGCCAGAGGATAAGAAAAAGCTAAACTAAACGTAGTTTTGATATCTTAATATTATTAAAAAAAGGAGATCATAATATGCTGGCAGCTCTCATATTTGAAAATTATCCTTGACCTATATAATATTAGTAGTCACTACAATGAAAGTAGTAAGAAAAACACACTCTTCTACACATGTTTCTCCTATTTTTGCTTTGAAAGTAACCTATGTGCTCAAAACCTAAGTTTAAATTAAACCACAAAAATAACTCACAATCTAAAAGCAATTAAAAGTTGATGTTACAGGATGTAACTTGCTTCCCCTTTTATCAATTACCAACACAATAATTTTAGAATACAATTCTAATTAAATGAGAATACGCAAATCTGACTTCTTCACAATCAGTTATCATTCTCAAAAGCAAACATGGATTAGACATTCTGCTTGTTCTGCACTTAAAACTAACTACCACCTCATTCATAATGAGCCTATATTTCATTTTATAATTGGTTTATATTTGAAAATTCAATTACATAACTTTAATTTGAGTTTCATTCTGATAGTCCAATTAATATTGGTAATACTTCTTTTCATTCAATCAGTAACAGTAAAACATTCAACTTCCTAAAATCTAACTATTTGCAGTGCATTACATTATATTCTGTTATCTGTCTAAGACAGTTCATTTTAATCATTTCCAATTATCCTGTATCATTTGCTATTTCATTTCATAGTCCACTGGATGAAATCACCACTTTTTTTAATGCAAAGTTTAGAAAAATAAACTGAAAAAGAGAGAACCAAGTAATGACCAGGATTCGAACCACAGATGCTAATATGTCATCATCAAATGTTAACATCATCTTTAATCATATATATATATAATATATAAAAGCATCTCAAGTAATGACCAGACTCCAACCACAGATGCTAATATGTCATCATCAAATGTTAACATCTTCTTTAATCATATATATATTTTATATACAAGCATCTCTTACCTTGAATGGAATATTATCTCCTGAATCAGCACCACCAGAGTTACCAGTAGGCTGCATGTCCTCAGAAGGAGTCTGTGATGGAGTATTTGCACCAGAATTTGGGGCTGCAGTTGCATTGCTGCTTGAGCGTGGCCTACCTCTTCCCCCACCAGTCTTGCCACTTCCTTGCTTTGTGCCTGCATTCCCACTAGATTTGCCAGAAGTTGTGGTTCCTCCTGCACTCCCAGCATTCCCAGATTTAGTTACGCCACTATTTCGATGATTGGCATGGTGTTTCTTGCTAGGTGGTGGCTGTACATTTTGATCCACATCTTCATTACTCGTATATCCATCTTCCTCATGACCACCTCCAGATGACAAAAGTCGAGACTTTTTTCTGCTGCTCACTAAAGGACGTGTACGGCGGCCACCTCGTCTTCTACCAGTTCCATCCTCATCTGAGGAGTCCTAAAGAAAAAATAATTCAATTCATACTATTACAATTTTAATTAAATGAAATTACAATACAATATTACTTCCATATTCCATTTAATACATGCACTGTAAAAGCACACATTCTTTTAAAGATTTAAATCATTTACTTGTACCATTTTTCAGGATGAAGAATGGTAGCATCAGATATGTTCAACATCTATTTTCCTATATACAAATGAGTCAGTATTAGGTGATACTAAAACTTCACTGGTTTACCAGTTAGTGAAGTTTTAGTGTCACCTAATACTGACTCATTTGTATATGTAACAACTTCCCTGTTCCTAACTTCTTTTAAGATTACAATCTATTTTCCTTCCTGCTTTGTAAAGGAACAATGATTTAAGAAAGAGCCCTTTACTGAATAATTGCTCTACAAACCACTTACTTTCCCTGCAATCTACGTTTACATATACTTAATATTTCTTTTTTATGAATTACTTTCCTTGCTTGGAACTAAAGTATGTTTACACATCCCAACTACAATAAGACACACACTTTTTACCACTAAATTAAATGCAGCAGTTTACTCTAACAATTGGGATTTACCCATAAGATTTTTCTAAAGTTTCCTGACCCTGAAAAAGCAAATGCCATGTTACTTTATGCTTCATTAGTCAACAGGCTCATCTATGCCTTCATTAAATTATTTCATTTATCCCTGGGTAAGAGTATGGGGTGTTAAAAAGTAATATACAATATGCAAAATGCTTACAGTTTTGTTGAATAATGCCAAACATGCACATATATTTGTTTATCATGTTCTACCATAGACAGATATGAGTCCTATTTTCTTTACAGCATTTTCATCAGTACTGTAACTAAAACAATTCTGGTTATGGCAAGAATCAATGCTAATGTTACAATTTTGTTTTTCAATAGTATTTAAACTTGTAGGCTAAGGTAAGGCTGAGAGATCTGGCTGGGAATGCTGCATATCTAAAAACAGTGCTTTTATAAACTTGAATTCTGGAGAGATCTTCTTAGATGATTTGAGCACAGAACTTGGCAAATGAATAAGCTAGAAAGTAAACATGAAATATATACTAAAACCAAGTAAACACCATATATGATTAAATTAAACAGCAGTTTTTCAAAATACTATCTATGTCCTGAAATAAGAATGGAGAGCCTGTAACAGAGCATATGTTATAGAATCATATATATAAATAAATGAAAAATAAAGTAAAAAATATAACATTAATGTAATAAAATTTGTTCACACTAACTCCATTCACTTACATAAACACTGGACATATGTTTCAGGAGTGATCCCTCCCATCTTCAGCCTGTAGACCAACTGTTGTTGTTAGAATTCAATTTCAATATATATATATATATATATATATATATATATATATATATATATACCACTCCATTGTGAACAGCTTCGTAACTACATTTAATTGAATAAAGTAATAATTTGAACAATGTAAATAAAGTAACAACTAAAGAAGCAGAAAAAGAATAAAACAATAAGATTTACAGAATTATCAATCTTTATATGTGGAACAACTAGTGTTCTTCAAAGGCAAGAAGACAAATGAAGTGGTAAAAAATAAAAATTAAATCTCCAAGGTAACATAATGCATGGAAACAGTTTAAACAAGCAACAAGAGTGTGTGAGAAAGAGAAAATATAAAAATATATTAATACTAAGATTTAACCCTGGAGGTGTACGCACTTTATGTGAAATTAGTATGTAAATGTGAAAATCTTTATCTCTGAGCAAACTTTCAGAGCTATGAGTCAGCAACTTATCAATAAGTTTAAAGTAAATGCATCATATCCTTACAGTGAGACAGGAAAAGTTGGGCAGCAGGTATGGGACACTTGGTTTTAACAGAACAACTATGGTTCAAGGAGTAAAACAACAGTAGAAGTTAAACTAACATAAAATACTTTGCAAAGCTTACAAGATAACATTTATGACATTCTTAGAAGAACAGTTATCAAATGAAGAAATGTTAAATTCTCTGGATAAAATGGGGCTGTGAAATGAATAACATGGCACAATTAGCGCACAGATGTTACATTTAGGGTGTTGGCAAGGATGTGAGCCTGGAAAGGGATGAGGTAAACTGTAAGGAGATAGATTGCAGCAAAATATACTTTTAAGGTATTCCAAAATTAAGGCAGGGAACAAGTTAAAAAAATTGCTTAAAGATGAATGCATTAATAAAGAATTGTCGTATTCTTTCAAAATAATTTTGTGAATATTTAAGTGTTTTATTCTTTTTCTGCTTCTTTAGTTAATATAAGAATAACTATATATATATGATGAAGCTGATTTAAAATAGTAGATCTGATATCTTAATATTCTCTCAAAGATTAGTGCCTTAGGTAACCCCGATGAAAAGTAAATATGGGGTTTTAGAAAAAGAGTAAATAGTGATCATTCCATATTATATCAAGTGAACTCTTCAGTTTTCTATGGTATGACTTGATTCACAAAAGCTTTTCTGGAAAACAATCCAAATGACTATGCAAAGAGTGTGGGTATATTCCTGCATAAACCATTTTTATTCATTCATTCACAATATGACAAGTAAAAAGTCGTTTTTCAAATAAATTGAATGTAGCTCTGGCTTATTTGGTAGAAAATATTTAATGCTTTCTATACTAACAATATAGTAAATTGTAACTGTTAATGGTTGGAAATGAGCAGCTATTTGTGGAGTGAAGGTGTAGTATAAAATTTATAAATCTTTTAAAACATTAACACAATAAATAAAATATTTAGCAATTTGCATTAAATAAATACAGCAGTCAAGATGGTCAAAAAGGTCAGTATACTGTGAAAGTACAAAAGGATAAAGGGGTTATATAGCATAACAACTAATATAACTAATATAAAAAAAAAAAGTGATTTGTGAATTGATGTTAATAGTACACTTATGTCGGCTTGATAATGCAACAACCCTTGGCATTAAATAATAGACATCCAGGACTGTCAATGAAAATGACTTGGATTATACCATTGTTTTTTTGCAATTTTAGAATTTCTAATGGGTACAAAAAGCTGCACTGTGCATCTATATAGTCACTGTTGACTGCAATAAGAATAATATGAATTATTAAAGTTTATTGTATAAAGAATGAAATGGATTTAACTAATTCAGCAATGAAAAAGATACATCCTGTTTTGACATATGAAGAGAAGGTAATCACATCAAAGATCAAAATTGTGGCGGGAGTCCTGAGTAAATCCATAAATTGAAATGCTTTGCTAATGTATAACCATGAGAATGTAGCAAGGTGATGCCATTGACATTCAACATCTTGTGTGCCTTACCAAAAACACTAATATTTACAAGAAATTTATAAATTATCTGAATGAAGATGATATTTCAACAATGTTTTTCTGTGGAAAATTTGCAGAGATATTAACAAAAAATATGCAACACACAAGTGTGGAAAAAAATCAAAAGACTTTTTGAACTCTCATAGATGACAAAAATGTTATAAAGCAAACAAATGGATGGAAGCGATCAGTTCTAAAGACTGAAGCAAGAAATGAAGAGTTTTCCTCACCCAATAAGAAGTAAGAGCAAGTGGTCCTCAAAAATCAAACATCATAACTGTAAATAGTTAATGGTGGATTATCCAATCATTTTGATTTTTCATCTATCCATCCCCTAAATTAGAGCAGATATCACTATATACATTTCAGAATTTTTAGTTTGTTGGTGTACAAGTCTTACGCTCTCTTGTTGTTAAGTTTTAGGTGAAGCATTTTTCAAATATTTATTAAAAAACACCCTCTATTTGTAGCAATTGTATCATTCTTCAGATGAAGCAGGGAATCCTTTTCCTTTCCTGCATCAAAATCAAATCACATTTGCAGCATATGGACCAAAGCTGCCATTGGCTAGGTTAAAAAGAGACAGATGAGCAATATAATGACTCCATAAGCATCATAATGCACTTAGTTGCTGCTAATGAGTGCCCTTAAACCACACTAAGAGTGAAAAGGTTAAGAGTGTTGAATATTTTAACCATTTTAAATTTTAAACTTTCCCATGGAGAAGAAGTTTTAATTGTTTTAAAATAGGTTTTATATAAAGAAATTACATGGGTTTTACTATGTTGATTCCGATTAAGGTTTATATTAATCACATCAAAGCTGACAATTTAACCCAAAAACATAAAATTATGCAGTAATCAACTACTTAACACACAGCTCGTTATCCTGCCTATTAAGAAGAAAGAATACTCCGAAGCATACAAGCAAATAAAAATAACAGCAATTAAAAATGGATTTAGCAAAGAAGTGGTGCGCAAAAAAATATAGAAATTCAAGAGGCAAAAACTTATTAAAGAAACCACAACACTTTCAGCAAGAAAAGATATATTAATTTACCTGCATTATATAAATTTATATATAATACTTTCACTGTAAACAGTTTCAAAATTAAACAAATACAAGAAAAGATATGATCATTTTTAAAAAATGCGTGTTGTCCATGAGTTATGCACAAACTTCAAAGTATTCTAAAAGATTTTAATGTTAAACTGGCACTAATAAACAGATTTACTGTTAAAAATCTCCTGAATGGCAATATTAATTACAGTATTCCACTAAGAAAAAAGATAGTTACCAAATAAAATGTGTAGAAAGCAAAAGAAAGTGTAGAAAGTTATCAAAAAAGCAATGAGAAACATAGAAATAGGTTAAAAGAGCACTTCAAGAATATAGAAATACAAAAAATGAAGAAATCATCAGTGGCATTTCATTTCTGGATAGAGAACAATGACATAGTGAAAAAAGCAAAATTATTAAATTCAGCATAGGGGCCCACAGAGCAAATGAGCAAATGGGCAAAAATCCACATTTATATATACAAAGACAGATTAATAAACTTCAACACTTCCGGATATAAAAACATAACTAGACATCCACTAGAGGAGAATATGCATCCCCAAAGGAACACTGTGAATTATCCAGCAGTCAATAGTTAGCTGAGGATACAGATGATGATCTGCAAAACATGTTCTAAATATAATCAAATAAGTGGAGCCAAGAAGAGTGTATAGTTCAACTCAGTCATACAATAATCTTAATTATAGGATTTGTTTCACTGTACAAGTTTCAATTAGCACTTCATATACTTAACATGTTTAAAACTTTCTACAAAATCAATACCTTATTGGATTCAAAACTCCTTATATTCTGAAGCTCTTAAACCCTACTCATTAGGGAGACGATTGCCCTTTAACAATGTTGCCTTTTACCATAGACCTGAGCCAGCAAAACTTTCCCATATGGTAGTACAGAGAAAAAAAAAATACAAAACCAGCAGAGCAGAAATTAGAATTTTACTAATTACAATCAGGTCATTAAAAGGTGATACTTCACAATTCTGATTTAAATTGACTACCATGGTTATTAACAAATGAAAACTACTATGAGCTTATTCTTCTAAACAGACAAGAAAATTGTTTCACCAGTCAAATGCAAGAAGAATGGAAGGAGTACAGTATCATATATTCTCTCTAGAGACCACCGTTTCTATTACAAAGCATGCTTCAAAACACGTGTTTGCATTCCAATATTCCCTGAAGACTTACTGAAACGTTCTATTAGGGAAGTAAGCAAACAAATTTGTCATGGAAAACACCTCAATCTCAAAGTCACAATCCTTTATGAAAAGTAGTATCATTATATAATTATGAGATTTATGGCAAGAGCTTATAATTTTGTTAATGATGATAATTATCTTAACCCTGCCTGGGGTAAAAGATATTTTCACCAAGTTGTAACAAATATAACCTTGAGTCATACATATAATTTAATAAAGATTTTTTTTTATTAGATTTATTTACGGATGCTCTTTCACACCTCAAGTCATCAGCGTCCCATTCTATTCTGGGAAACGGCCAACAAATTTTGTCCAGAGGCTTCTTTTTTCAGGCTTGAGGTTCTTTATTGTGCTGTAAATGTATGACACAGGACCCATGGCTTTACTTCCCTTCCGAAGGAAGCCATACTTGGGATTTTTACGCCCGAAAAAATCCATTGGTCATGGCCGGGATCGAACCTGTGATCTTGGGTTTAGAATACTAGTAAGGTAATCACTACACCACCAGGACCAACATTTAATGAAGAGAACACAGAAGGTGGATGAATAAGAGGAGCAAATGATACCTCTATTATGATTATATTAATGACAAGCTAGTTTGTAGAAAGAATTTAAGGATGGAGATTTTGGGGAGATAGCAGGCAATGATTCTAACTCTTAGATACTAAAAATAAATAAATAATAATAATAATAATAATAATAATAATAATAATAATAATAATAATAATACATGCATAAGAATGTGGCAATTTATACTAGACTCTTCAAACTAAGGAATGAGGCAAGGACATTCTTCAAGGAGGATGAGTGTTTTAGTGACCAATAGTGGCTGTGTATACTTGGCTATTTAACTGATTTTTTTTTTGTTTTTTTTAAGCAAATGAAGTCTGTGTAGATTAAAAGTAACCAGTTGGTTAATTGATTTTGATCTCTCAAACAATAATAACCTCATCCATAATTTCATAAAAACCACAGAGCTACATCTTAATACCATGCTGGGAAGCAGACAGTGGAACCAAGCTAAAGATGAAGGCAACAGTCTTTGAAACATATCCAAATAAGTGGAAAAAAAAGTAGTAAAATTTGAGCGATTCCCTCAATAATAATTTGTTATATAATAGCTAAAGAATTTCTGGCTTTTAACAAAACAAAGCTTATGTGTTGATATGAATGAATTAAAAATGAACATTTGCAATAAATGGTTTTAGGAAAAGTATAAAATTCTCTTCAGATTAAATGGCTGTTCCTCCCTTATTGTTTTCATCAGTTAATAAGTACTAATGCTCAGTGATATTGTATGATTGTATATCATGATCAGACAACTGATTTAATAATTAGTTTCATTGAGGATTGAAACTGCCACAGGTGGCCGAGGTCATTAAGGCATGGACTCGTGAGCGGGAGATCAGAGGTCCAAATCCTGCCAGGACTGTCCTCCCTGACTGGGGTTTTTTCCAGGTTTACCTCAGTCTTCATAACTGGCAAATGCTGGGGAGGTACCTAAACTTACGCTTGGAACACTTCCTTCCTTTAAAAAAAAAAAATTCTTTCCCAATATTTCATTTCATATATCATCAGTGTCCACTGCCCGTGGTGCCTCAGTAGTAAAAATGGGTGTTAAACACTACTAAAAAAAAATAGGATTGTCCTTAATTGGAAGAAAGGGAGATAACACAATTTTGTCATTGAAAAGCAATGGGTATCATGATTACAAAAGTTTTAGTTTATTTACAACACTCTTTAATGTGATTACAGATGAGATCATGATCTTCATTGCAGCCTTTACCATCACTGAGTGCACCATCCAACCCCCATGATTTACTGCTCTCTACTGTTCATTCATCTTTAAAGTGACAAACCCTTAAGCAACTAACCATGTCTTTATCAAAAATCTTGTTCAAAAATTTACATATTATATGGAATGAGAAATCATTTTTAAGATCAGAGACAATAGTTTGCTTTGTAACAAAATATTACATGTTACAAAGCAAACAATAGTAATTGTTAAAGTTTCACTCCAGATTTCCATTCACTTATGTGCTGCAATAATGACGTATGATTAGATGCCATAACATAAAAAAATCTGCAGCTGCCTGGCAAAACAGTTAAAAATTCTCCCTTTCCATTCTCCCTATCAAGCATTTGCTTTATGCCTTATAGGTTGCATATTGTTTAAAGCAGTGTTTCTCATACTTTTTATCGTGTAACTTAGCAAATAGCAAAACATTAGTTTATATAGTTAAACAAAATTAAAAACAACTAAAGTTTTTGAACACAATCCGATCAAAAAAATTAATTTTAAACAAGTGGTTAACATAAGTAAAACACTGTAAAATTCCTTTCCATGAGAAATTTTTGACCAAGTATATTATTTGTCTTGTATATAAATATTGTACTTACGAAGCTGTGACAATGGAGTGGCAATATAACCTCTTCAGTTCAGGGGTTCAGTGAGCAACTGAAGATGGGAGAGATTCTCCCGAAATGCATCTTACTTTTGTGTAAGTGAATGGAGTTTAGTGTAAAAAATGAATACCTAAGTGAGGTTAAAGTATAATGTTATTAAATTATGCTTTATTGTATTAATAAGATAAACATTCATTGAATAAAGATATTTTAAACATGAGGCATTTAGAAATATTGCTAAATTCTAGATTTGCCATTGTTATGAAAATAATGTATGTACATAAATATAAATGAAATTGAATATAGTTGCATTTGAATCTGTATTGTAATATACATATACATTATGGAACCTTCCCCCCCTTTTTCCCCTCCCAGAAAAGTAGAACCTACTTGAACCATACCAATGTTACGAGTGGTTTTGATTTTTATATTTACTTAGTTCTCTATTATCAGGACTTATGGAGAAAAGTCATAGTCTTATATCTGCTTCTACATCCAGCTTGTTTCAATATTCGGTTTTGATAGGAGCAAACACAGACAATCAATTACTATCAGAAAAAGATGAAATTTTCCTCTTTTGGAAATACTATTCTTTCAAGAAAGGGCATATATCACATTCTTGGCAGGTTATACAGAACCAAGAACTGTAATTTTTCCTGATAGTTCTGCTTTTGTCCGCTGCAGTGAACAAATATGCATTTTTTTATACAGATAATAATTTGTCATATTATACTACATTTCACTGTGAAAATTCCTCTATTCAAAACTCTTTAGCTATTATTTTCATTTCAGTGCTCAACATGCATCATTAATATTAACCAAAAATGTTGTCTATGCCATATTTTGATTATATATCCTATTAAATTTAATTCAAAATTGTTTTCTCACATTTTTATTATGTTTGATATCTACATTATAAAATATGTAGTATGCATCCCTTCACTAAAATATTTCAGTTTTGTACCACACAATTTCTAGTTCTAGCCTTAATCATGTGCATGTGAAAGGATATAGCTTCGGACCAAGTTTAATAAAACCAATAATAGTGTGCCATATAATTGAAACACAGCTTTAAAAAAATGAATTGTAACTATGTTCATGTTGCAAAGCTGCCAAACAAAACATCATCAGCAGGAGTCCCCTGTCATCTATTTGATTTTTGTATGGTGCATTTACACTGTATGCCTCTGATGTACTCGCCTATTTAGTGATTTATTTATATACCACAATCTATAATAATTGCATAAATGTTCAGCAGATTGCTTTTTCAGGGAATGATATTTGCATTTGAATCAGAATCATTCAAGATATCTAGCATTCCTTATGTTGAGGAAATACCCCCAGGTAACTAGACTGCATATCTTTTGGGATTTATTTGTTATTTGCTTCAACCATGTGCTTAGTGTCTGCAGGCTACTTAGTCTGGAACAACATTGCTGGTCCTGATGGTCTAATGGTAACCAGTTCTGCCTTGTAGACTAAAGGAAAAAATTATAATAAAGGCGTGAGCTGTTACAACTATATTATAAATTAGGTTCAAACCTAGCCAGGGTCAAAATTTTAGGGTGTAAAAATCCTAAGAATGGCTTCCTCCAAAAAGGAAGTAAAACCATTGGTTCTGTGTCAAAGATGTATGGCATGTAACAGAACTTCAAACTTGAAAGAAGAGACCTCTGAGCAAAATTTAGAATTCAATGGGATACTAATGACCTAAGACATTATAGAGCATTCTTAAATAATATAAATCTAATTAAACCTATCTAGAACAGTAACCAAGTAATAAGCCGTAAATCATGAAGATCAATATGAAATATGTAAATACCTTTTGTGCCATAAACAATTATTAGGGAAATGTAAAGTATGTATAAAATAAACCAGACTACAGTGAAGTAATTGTGTATTCCAGATGAGACTAGTGAGTTGATTTTGTACCCTTATGCTGCATTTACCATTGAATTACTAAGAACATGTTTCATGGACCTTTGAGCACAACATTAGATGCATGTCATTTATCTATTTTATTTACAGGTACTCTTTAAACACCTCAGGTCATCAGCATCCAATTCAATTCAGGGGTGAAATGGCCAATAAAATTTGCTCAGAGGCCTCTTCCTTCAGGCTTGAGGTTCTTTTATATGCTGTAAATCTATGACATGGAACCCATGGTTTTAAGCCCCTTCCAAAAGAAGACACACTTAGGATTTTTACACCAGAAAAAAATCCATCAACCTTGGGCCTACAAGGCAACGAGACCATCAGGAACACTAGGATTGACCAGATGCATGTCAATTACCAAATCAACTCACTAGCCCAATCTAGAAAACAGGACTAAAGCATAATCTTCCACATTTATATCACAGATAAATCCTACAGCAATGATTAGCTAACAGTAATTAAACTGTCAGAAGTATATAGAGGATGCTTAGTAGTTGTATTTAAGTGCTCCAAAACCATACTGTTTGTTCTGCAGAAACTGTAGCTGAAGTTGAAGACTATTCATAAATATTTATTTGGTGCAATAAACATGTTATTGCCTTTCGTGGACATACTGAAATCTCTAATGTTACAAAGGAAAAGCATTTGGGACAACTGGCCAACATCTCTGGAAGCTATCTACGACAACTTCTACTTTGTTGCTGCATCACGACTATGTCAAATTATTTTATTTATCTACAACTGTGCGATTCTTTCAATGAGGTCACATATCCTCTTGGTAAAAGCATATGGTTAATGACGTACAAAAGGCAAAAGATGCTGAATTTTATAAGTGATATATGCAGGAACTGACAGCATGATTATGCCTATTTAATATTTTCCAAATTTTATATGTGTGTTGAATGACCATCATGAATTAGAAGAATATTATTTTCTGAGCTAGGTTTCATGAACTCTGTACAGAACAAATTATCATTTCTATATTAATGATCTGATATTTTTTTGTCCAAACTAATGACAACTCAAGGTATTTATTATATATTTGTCAATATTCAAACTTGATCTTCCACTCTGAGATTCACTGAATTGTTTTTTTTACATACGCTCTTTAACATTTCAGATCATCAGCATCCTATTCTATCCAAGGAAATAATCCTAAAAATCATTATATAAAATGATGATGAAAATAACATTGATCCTTTATTGATTTTGTTCCTTAGTCTGGGCATGAAACAGTCAGTAAATTTTGCTCAGAGGCTTCTTCTTTCAGGCTTGAGGTTCTATTTCATGCTGTTAAGCTTTTCATGGGACCTAAAGCTTTATTTCCCTCCCAAAGGAAGCCATACTTAGGATTTTAGCACCCAAAAAAAAAAAAATGGCTGGGATTGAACCCATGATCTTGGGTTTACGAGGCAAGTATGGTTACCACTAGACCACCAGGACAAAACCATACCATCGTAACTTTTCACTCATACGCGTGTCGGTCCTGGTGGTGTAGTGGTTACCATACTTGCCTCCTATACCCAAAACGCGGGTTCGAACCCGGCCAGGACCGATGGATTTTTTCGGGCGTAAAAATCCTAAGTATGGCTTCCTTCGGAAGGGAAGTAAAGCCGTGGGTCCCGTGTCGTACATTTGCGGCACGAAAAAGAACCTCAAGCCTGAAAGAGAGGCCTCTGAGCAAAATTTGTCGGCCGTTTCACGCCCTGAGTTGAATGGGACGCTGATGACCTGAGCTGTTAAAGAGCGTCCTTAAATAAATCAATCAATCAAAACTCATACGCGTTTATGTCAAAGATGAATTTTAATTAGATGGAGAAAGATTCAAGCTTTGTGTTTTGTATCATTTATTTTTATAGCCCATTTACATTTATATATATTTCTTAATATTGTTTCTCAACCACTTTTTCATTAAAAGCAAACATGAAAATTGTGACAAAAGTGATTATATGATTTATTTTAAATGAAAATGAAGCTAGGAAGGAAATTATTTTATTTTAAAAAATCTATATTAATTAAGTTGCTGATTAAAATACATATTTGAAAGAAAACACCGTCAATCATAACCTAAAATATTCACTGGACTCAAATAGTTTTTACGCATATGTCTATTCTCATCACTGTTAACTCAACTGGCTTCTAAATTATTAAAAACATATTAAAATTGCACTAATATTTGAAGATACCAATGTTTCCACACTTGTAGAGAAAAAAAGCAGGAATTTACAAGATTTCATGTGCTGAATGTGATAAGATCTACATAGGAAAAACCAAGAGGAATGTGGGGATATGTCTTAAAGAACATATGAGGAATTTAAAATACAAACAAATAGAAAAATCATCGGTGGCATATCACTTTTGGATCGAAAATCATGATATAAAGAAAAAAGTTGAATTATTGAGAGCTGTACAGGGACCAGTAGAATTGGATATTTGGGAAAAGATTTACATCTACAAACGTAAGGATCATTTGATGAATTTTGACATTCCGAAAGAAGAAAATATAAATTTTAAGTTCATAAAAGATTCACCAGAGCGGAACATTGCTTCTGATACTAGACAACAACAACCTTTCACACCAGTCATCCACAGCCGAAGATGGAGATAGCATATCTTTGGAACTGGTTCCATATATTTTTAAGGTTAGTGAAGCATGAAGAGTGTTAAGACAACATCAATTCACATGAGCTTCACTGTGTTAGTTCCATATGAAAATTTTTTTAAAGATTTACAATTTTTAAAAAATTTTAATTAAATAAATTTTTAAGTTCATCACTTCCCCACCATAGCAGAATTCACATTCCCACAGAATAACAGCAATTGACAGTTAGCTGATGATGGGGACAAAGAATTCGCAAAACAGGCTTTACATATTATAAACAAGTGGAGCAATTAAGGAGTGTGCCAGATTTTTTACAGGAATGCTATGAAGAAAAAGGATTGTTGCTATTGAAAATATGTCATTGTTACACTATGATACATTATTAAATTCTTAACAAAGTGTTTCAGTCAGAAAGAGAGAATGCTAGATGTGTAAAGTTCTGTAACCTAGGTTGCTAAATGTACTAACAAAATTTGCAGATATTAAGTGCATTTTTACCTGTACTCATCTGTATCCTTTTATTCATTGTGTTTCCAAAACAGCACAACATAAATGGACTGAAATAAAAAAGCTTGTCTGCTTAGCATGAGTATATATGCTTGCCAGCTGTTTGAAGTACTAATATTGCTTCATCCTGCGAAATTGATGGCTATATATTCATCACCTTTAGGCTTTGTGTATATTTTAAAGTCATATACCACTAAGCAAGTGAATTTGAGAAATGTCAGAGCCATGGTGCATACAATTATACTTTCTATGTTAACTTGCACCCATAAGCAAAAAACTACAGTGAAGCACATTTAAAACCTCACATTTGCTAGTTGGGCACATTCTGCATGGCCCTCTTTCAGCATCTCGCCATTGCCAGCATCTGTTGCCGTAAAATCATTGTATCATGCCATTTCACCCTTTTAAATCTTGGATACTACAAATAAAATAACTGAATTCTTCATCATCCTTCTAACATAAATTGCTGGAAATGTTGCCTATTTTGCATGATGCCATAATACAGTTTCTTAAGAAACTACCATTCTACACATCAGTACTTCTGCACAAATAGATCTAATTTCTGGGCAACACTTCCAGTACCTATTGTAGGAATGAGAATAGAATTAATTAAATATTGTACTTATGAAGCTGTTGACAATGAAGTGGTAATATATAACTTAGGTTTTACACTAAACTCCACTTACATAAAAATAAGACGCATTTTGGGAGAATTCTTATTTTTATGTAAGTAAGTGGAGTTTAGTGTGAAAAATATATACTAAGATTAGGAGAATTAATTAATTTTATTTGCAGTGCCTAAATTTTAAAAAAGTGTTCACGGCACATGCTAGTGATGGCAGGAGGTTTAACAATAAGAAGACTAGTTAGTGGATGATTTTAAATAAACTTCTCAGTAAATGCTGATTATGTGACATTAACAAGAGATTGTGGAGTGAACATATGTGTAGAAATGAACTTATCTCGGATACAGGATATCAATTTGTACCGTATTGAGTTAATGAAATATCTGAGAAATTAAATAAATAAATTATTTGAATTGGACAAATAATGAATGACTGAATTTGGCAGTATTAGCTGGCAGACAAAAGCTAAGCCATGGACTTGCAAAATGAAATGCTTGCTTCAACTGCCACAAAAGAAAAATTTGATTCATGTATGCTGAATCTTTCTTAGTTCTTTTTCCTTCAGTTACGCATTAGGTTTATTTGATTGAATGCATATCGCTCCCTGAGAATTCACATATAATCTCTGGTTATTTTTCTAAGTGCTCACAGTTACATTTTGCTGCTCTAAGCTATAAATTACATTAGAGTCTATAAAATTTAAATTGGAATTTTTTTTACTGTACTTGTCTAGCTGAGGATAGGGATAGCCCATCAACAATTTCCTGTTTAAACAACCACCCTTATTACAGCCTCTTCCTTCTTGTCAAAACCTTCCACACCATGAATCAGTAGTATTCAACTGTGACAGTGTCAAACACGGTTTGTGCGAGAGTTTAAGTGAAAAATTATCAATTTTACAAAATGTTTTTGGTGTTTGTGAATGCTGTAATTTATTTAAATCTATTTGGCATTAGATTAGCATTTATAACATTTCTAGCTGGAGTTTAAAAGAAAAGAAAAAACGTAAAATCAGTATAGGGAGCGATAATTAATGTCCATAGATCCTTTTTGGATGAATGGAAGGCTCTAAACTGCAAAAAATCCATCATATCAGTGAAAAGCATTACTGAAAGAACTGATGCAGCTGTCCTAATACCATTTAAAGAATTCTAAAACAAAATAATGCAAGGAAACAGTAGTGTTTTGCAGAAGACTCTAAGGAAATTCCATAATAGGATTCCTACAAAGATAAGACCTGCATTCTGTGCTACTGCAATAAGACAAAGTATCTATTCATCATAATGGACCAAATGTTTGTCTTCTTTAGAAGAGATAAATAACATTTTAAAGGAAAGCAATTTTTTCAATAAAAATTTAAGAGTTTTTGAGAAAAATGAAGTTTTAGACTTGGTAAAAATGTGCATGGAAGATGGTTCTTAATAAAAGTACTAAATATTATTGTGAAAATATTCAGATTTCTAAGAAGAACAAAATAATTGAAAACTACTAGTTACTCTGTTATTTTTTTTTACATGAAACTTGGATTAATGTATATCACACTAAAATCTAAGTATGGAAATGTGAAGAAAAAAATTTCATTTTTCACTTCAAACATATATATGTAAAGGTAAGCATTTTATAATTTTACATGTCAGATGTTGAAAAGGTTTCATTCTCAATGCTCTGCTCAGTTTTAAGTTCAAATCAATCCTAGATTATCATGAAGAAATGGATAATAAAATGTTTAAGGAATGGTCCATTAATCAATTGTTGCCTAAAATCTGTTCTAATAGCATCGTTATGAATAAATCCCCCATCATTCAACAGAAATTAATACGACTCCTACTTCATCATCCTTACATCTAAAATACAATCATTGCTCCATGAAAATAACACTGTATTTCACTCATGGTCTAGTAAATCTGTGTGCTATATGAACCTATAAAGTTGAAAAAATACAACCTCAAATCTATGAAAGAGATCATATAGCAAAAATTCATGATCAATGCATGATACAACTACCAGCATATCATTGTGACTTAAACACTATAGAATTGATAACAGCCCAGAAAAAATTAATGTTGTAAAACACAATATATCATTTAAGAGTAGATGTAGAAGTTTTATTTGATTGTGCAATGGAAAGGAACCAAGTGGAAGTAGTGGTGAGCATGGATTTTGTCCTATATCTGGAAATGTGGAAAATGGAGAACATATACTATTTGAATGCTCAGGAATAAGGGAATGGAGGCAACAACTGATAAATGGGAAATGATTGAAGTTAAATAAGTTAATTGCAGCTAAGAAAATGGTTGGTGATCAAAGTCAATTTAGGAATCTGGGGCAATATTTGTATAGAGTTAAGAACAAATGGATATGGTCTGTGAGGAGAGAGGACTTTTGATTTGAATTGTGCTCACTCAGGACAACTTGTATGATGGAAATATTGTAACTATTCACCAATGTGTTTGTAAAGATTACTGTATTGGCATGTTGTTCAATAATGGCCTGGTGTAGAACTTGGGTCAAACCAGGCCATATTGTTAGTTGTACACATTTAAAAATAAATAAGGAAAACTTGTAAAAATGTATAAAATCTTAGGACTTGGGAAACAGATTAAATTAGCACTCTCTTGTGAGTCAAACTATTTAAAAAAAAACCTTCCTTTAGTTGTACGATTGGCTTCACTGTGCAAGTTCCAATTTACATTTTAATTAATAAAATTGTCCTTGCTTAATTTACTTTAAAATTTATTTAGAAAGATTAAAGTAGTGATTGATTTTTAAAATAATTTAGAAGCTTCAGAGACAATAAGGAACATTTTATATCTTACAAGGAAGAGGAGCACAATCCTGGCCAGGATTGAACTCGCTATCTTGGGTTTAGGAGGCAAGTATGGTTACCGCTACACCACAGGACTGACATGCAGCTGGTAGGATTTGTAGACTCACTAAATATTCACATGCATATAAATCAACTCAGAAACAGTATATTAAGCAGATGAACTCGCAAGTGTTTGAATATGCAACCTGATAAAAAATATAGTGTTATTAGAACTTTCCTTTCACAATTAATTTTAGGTCTTTCTGAACACTGAATTACCTTTGCTGCAGGGGTCCAAGCAGGATCTGAATCTGAGTCAACAAATTCAGGTTCATCTGCCTCATCTTCATCCAAGTTGTTTTGCCTATCAAGGATTTGCTTCATTGTTGTCTTTTCTTTTGCTTTACGCCGCGAAGTTTCTCTTCGTGGAGGAAGAAACAATGGATCTGCCACAAAATACAAATTTTCTCATTAAAGAACCATGTTAACATTCACTACCATTTAAATGTACTTACGAAGCTGTTGACAATGGAGTGGTATATATATAAACAATGTAATACATAAGTGAATAGAGTTAGATGAAACAAACTGTATTACATTGTTTATATATTTACTGCCATGCTTAATGACAATTTTCAACATTAAGCTCCAAACTGCAAGACCAAGTTTCTCAGAGCATTTCACAAACCATTAATTTTTACACCATAATATTTGGAAGTGCTTCAGTAAGCCATATATTTGGCCTAGTTTTCATTCCCAGGAAATTAAAACAATGCAGCACAATAAGTGCTACATGCCAATTTAAACTGATAACTGCATTATCTACATGACTATGTTAGGCTCCAGAAACAAGAATTTGATGTATCAAACACATATTCTTGGTAGTAGTCAAACTACTTGAAAATACTAAATGAAATCATAAGTCAAATACTGTACCATGGGCAGCATTAAATGTGCAAGTATTAAAAAATAAAAAAAACAAAAAAATTAAATATAAGTCAATTCACATTTTGTTCACATACAGCATGGCCAAGGTGTCACTATGTCACCCTTCTAATTCAGGAGATTCAGATTTTTATATGCATTCCAACAGAAATTTTTTTTTTGCTTAATTACCTCATCTCTTTCATATGTACCCTGCATTGGGCTAAAATTACAACAGCTAGGTTCATGAAATCTAATTATGCCTTCCTACTATTATTTTAAGGTAATAAACATATCTATTATGCAAGCAAATGTACATATATACATGAGTCAATTTGCTTTTCGATTCACAGAGAACTTGCATGAATTTAGTATGCACAAACAGCTTAAAAATTAATGCAGGTAAATATATAAATGTTAAGTGGTTTTATTTTATCTAAAGGAACAGCCAATATAACCAAATGTTTACTTCATTCAACAATTCTCACTTACATACTACTAAAATATTTATTACATCTCTAAGAGAATTTGTGCATTCTTTTACTTATTCTAACAAATATCAATTGTGGGTCAATTAATTTGCTTTTAATTTATTATATATATCAGCATGCCAATAACCCCAAAAGTTACTGACGTTTCAACACTATAGACTTCATTGCAGGTTTTAATGTAGCTACTATACATATAATGTGTTTAATCATCATGACTATACAAAATGGATAATGGAGTAGATATGACCTTGTAAGAGCAGTATAATTGTCACATTAGCTTTCTCAGACAAATCAAATTTAACCTTAGAAAAAATTATGGAAAAATATTTGTCTAATCAGAGAAGCGTCTGAACACAAGTGATATTCTCAAAAATGCGATGACCTGGAGCTCTATTTCTAGTAATGGATTGGATGCATTAAAAGTTGCAGGTGCATACATAATGAATTTTAAAAGGTTTATTGACAACAATTTAGTTGCACTTTATAGGTAACAGTGATAATGGCATTTTTCAGGATTATTCTGCACTTTACCACAAGGCAAGGCAAGCTACTTACCTTAAATAACATATTTTTAAATTTAATTTATACTTTCTTTAAAAACAATTTCTACCTTAATGGCTAAGAAACAGATAAAATCTCAACTCTGGATGATGTGGTGCAGAGGAAGCTTACCAACATAAATAGTAACTGGATAAAGCCATTAACAGAGTATGGTTCTAAATTTCGCTGGATTAAGTATGAAATTAATCCTTTCAATGCCCAGATGATCCAATGCAGTAATAAAAGCAGTATTTTATGTAGTTTAGACTCTCTAGATATAATCAAGAAAAAGACAGCAGGAGAATATGGAATAATAGGTTTAATAATTTTTTCTGTATTTGGAGGGAGAATGATAAATTGGTTAATTTTTTTTAATCCTTATATAATTTGTTTGCCTTTAATTATAAAGATTATACCTATTGTAGTAAGATTAATTAATTGACATTACCTTATGAAATGTGACATTGTGCTCTGTTTTAGTGTGAACATTTATTTTTAACATGATACCTAATGAAAATCAAATATTTAAAAATTAAAATATATAATATGTTAATTGTACTAAACACTAAAAACATATTAAATTTTAAGACAACTGTGAGCAAAAAGGGAAATGTTTGTCCATATACTGTAAGCAGGAGCTTAGAAAAAGATCTATGAAGGTTTATAACCCTCACCTGTCAATAAATAATACAAACTGGAAGAAATAGAAGTGATAGATCAGTTTACACAGAAAGGGCACAGACAAGTTCAGTCAAACTCAAATTATTTGGAACCTAGTTTTTAAAAGTTTCATGAACAAGCTAGAATTTTACATGCATATTAGAATAAAACTCTCTACATTTGTATAACTGCATACTGCAATAATTTTAAAAAGTTTTTGATATGTGGAATTGAGAGGAAAAAGATATAAGTTTCTTGGGGGAAGAAGAAGTAGAGGCGAGGATGATTTCTTTCATTGTTCTATTACATGGACTTTATTAAGATTAGCAAACTTTAATAATTAATTGAAGATATAGAGGCTGCACATTCAAGCACCTTGGGAGGGGGTTAACAGCAATCAATTACCTAAGGAACTTTCCTTACAGAACTTCAGTGCTAAATTTTTCCTGGAACTACTTTTTGACATCACTTTCTTCAAGTGTTCTTTACCCGAAAACTTTTATTGCCTGCAAAATGTAAAACTCTATTATACACTTAATAAAAATTTAATTGTAAAAAGTGTATCAAGTACATATAACACAAATGTGTTCTAAGAGTAGCAATATGAAGTGCTTCACCCGTGAAAATATTCTTTGTGAGTGAATAGGTTTTACAAGATACAGTACCATGTGTCCAGTCAGCCATATGCTAACCAGGCATGGGTCATCGTGGACAGCCAACCAAATATTACCTTATCAATTTGTAATCTCCCAGTATATTACATACTTGTATAATCTGATTAATAAAAGCATGCATACAATCTTATTTTTATATTATAATGAATACTAACCTGTATTAGCAGATATTCAAAGTGGTGTCTGTATTTAGGCATTCCTGACATCTTCCAATAAAATTAACATTCTTTGAGAAAGGTTCTGCTTATTGTTTGAATTTTTGTTCTTATATTATGTTTCAGTTTAGCTAAAAGTAGACAAGGTCAATTAAACTATATTGGATTCCCCGCAAAAAATAGTTATACATTGTAAGATACTCTACTTCTGTAAACTTCCTGTATATTATAATATTATCAACTTTAGTAATTTAGTAGATAAATGGACTAAACTTTTTGAAATGTGCAATTTCCTGGATACATGCTGTAGACTTCTTTGGAGAATGCTTTAATGTATTTTCAATTTCATCAAGTTTTTCCTCATTAGAGCACATCATTTTAGGTTAGGAACTCTTTATTTATCGATCCTATTTCCCTAAATCTAAGAAAAACTTTCTTACACCATTTCTACATGAAACCAAAACACCAGAAAGCATTTATACAAATTGCCTATACACTGCTCTTCAAAATTCTGTTTTAATATAAAAGCCTTATGCAAATATATTCTATTCTTGTGTTTACTTGAGGTGAAATTTCAAGTTAACCTACACCAATAACAAAGTTGCACATTAACAGTAGTTGTTCAGAGAGCAAGCAAAACACCTACTGATTTGTGCCAGAACCGACTTGGCCCCTGAAAAATGATTTTAAGTGGGGAAATTGTGGATTTAAAATGTTGAGGATTTGGTTGGTTGGATGATGGGCCAGACATTGTGGCTTATACATGTGGTTGGTAGATGGCTGATTGAGAAGCATGGTAGTATCAAGCTATTCTCTATCTGACTAAGAACCAGTTGCAGAGGAGACCCTAATGGAACTAAGTGTGCAATTTAACTATATTTACAGCAATGAACTGAAATGTATGCATCAAATTAACTCACAATGAGGAAAATGCATAAAATAATTAAGTAGAAAAAGAGCCAATGCGGGTATGTACATGAATAAAACATTGAGAGAGCTTACAGAGGATTAACCTTTCCAGTAGAGAGGGAGCACAGTGCAAATAAATAATAATCTTATATGTATAATTTTTTAAGCTGTTTACAGTGAAGCTATTATATTTAAAATGATACACTCTGGGTAACTTATTTATACACCTCACTTCTATAAATTATTAAGTTGGAACAATGTTTCGGGAACCAGCGTTCCCATCCTCAGCTGTTGACCCTGTGGTTTCTGATAAGAATGGGTCAATGGCTGGGGATGGGAATGCTGGTTCCTGAAAATTGTTCCAACTTAGGAAAATATTGAAGTGAAGTGTGCAAATAAGTTACCCAGAGTGTATCATTTTAAATAATAGTCTGCCACAGTAACTTACTGTTATGCTTTGAATGTTACTGATATTTATATTGGAATCCTTTGTTTAATGCATACATAACATCTTTTGCAGAGCTTTTCATTAATTTAGAGTAAACATTTTCTCTGATACCATTTTGTTCATTTTGTCAGGACTTATTTTATGCAAATATTTCCACATCATCAATATACAGATTGTTAATGAACTACAATCAAATAAATTCAGGAAGTGTAGATGTATGCAATTTGAGATAGGCATTGTATTGTCCACAACTACACATCACAGTTTTATTGTTTTAAAATGTTTTAAAACTGCCTTGCCAGCATAGAAATGTCAAATTTCCGCAGTTTGTTATCAGCATTATCAAGATTTAGTGCCATAAAAAACTCTCAAATCTTGAACCAATCATTTGACAGTGCGACACTGAATATCTATTAACAGCCTTCTTACATTATGTAGCCTACACAAGGGAGCTCTTTAACTGCTTGTATGGTGCAATGCATAATGCAAAAGTGAATGCTCCACAGGCCGCAGGTTCAATTCTTGCTATACCGTTGAATTTTTAATTTAATATTAAGTGCTGCAATACGCATACTAAAGAATTATGAGTGAAATTTACTTGATGCTCTCAAGTTTTATTCTTTCTCAACAATGTACGTATTACCAACATATAATGGCTAATAAGCTTACCACTAACTAACATGATGCCTAAGCTTAATTTACCTTACACATACTTAACTGCCTTCTTGCATTATGTAGCCTACTCCACAGGGAGTCCTTTAACTGCTTGTGTGACATAATGCATAACGCAAAAGTGAGCATTACAAAGGCCAGGGTTCAATTCTTGTCATGCCATTAATTTTTTTTAATATGAAGTGTTGTGATATGCATACCACAGAATTATGAATGAAATTTAGGTACTCTTTTGAATATACGATACCCAATTCAATAAGATTACCCATAATTCTACCATTAGTAAGCAAAGGTTTTAATATTATTATTATAATAATAATTAATAATAATTTATTTGCTGTCAATAGACTTGTGAACACAAGTTTCTGATTTTGTCAAAAAAACTACAATTTTCAAGGTATCCTGTGAATGAATTGGTATTTTAAAATTTAAGTGTATAACTTGATATACCTCTTAAAATGTTGGCTAAAATCTGTATTATTAGGCCCTAGTCGGAAAATGAAAGAAAACAAAAGTGATGAACTAAACTCAAACTCAAAAACAAATGACTATTCTTACCAGAGTTATATGTTCAGAAACCTTTCTTTGTTGTCATGTGTTATGCTTTTGAGGGGCATCTTCTTTAGCTAGTTTTATACTTGCGCTTTAGAAACTTATAGACATAGCTTTGAAATTTGAAGAAATAGGCCATTGGTTCTCAATCCTAAATTGCTTATATACGATATCTCTACAATCTCTGTTCTCCAGCTGTTGGCTTTTTTTAATACAAATGTGCATTTTTATAAATAAGCTCTGCAATATAATTCCTAAATGCACAACCAAAGAGCTTGTAATTAATTTTTTTATAAAAAAAAACATTTTAGAGTATATATGCTCTACTGAGTCACAGTTTCAGGAATTTTTAAATAAATATGAATTGTATTTTTCCCCCTTTCCAAGGATTTAATATTTTAGACTACAGGTCTTCAAGATAATTAATGAAATTATTGGTGGTACTAATTAACCCAAAATTCTTTGCCAATGAGATGTTCTACATTCATTAGCCATTATGAATGTGAATATAGAATGCAGAACAAAAGAGAAATAAAAACCAAATACCATAGTCTGGATGTCTAGACTTCCACAGCCTGTCATTGGTACACTGAGCTTTTGGAGAAAGTCATGTCTTATTGTGATTTGAAACAGATGTAGCAACCCAATTTTGGATGAAACATCAATATTAAATCACAAAATGTGGCCTTCTCCATAAGCTCAGTACATTCACCAACATTTAATTTATTTTTTCTTTGAAAGATGCTGCACAATACAAACTAATTTCTCTATATGAGTTTCTGCTAACAGTTTTGAATATTTCAACATATGCCACTTTTGCACATGGTAATAGTTCTGCTGCAATTTAAATGCAATAAGACATGTGGTAAAAAGTGATAAAATGAAGTTGAAACATACCCCTCTTTCTTTAATGTCTGTTTTTACTACTGAAGCACCACAGGCGGTGGACACTATGATACATGAAATGAAACGATTAATTGGGAAAGGAGTATTTTGTTAAGGAAAGAAGCATTCTAGGCCTAAGTTTAGGGTACCTCCCTGGCACATGACATTTATGAGGACTGAAGAAAACCTGGAAAAAATGTCAGTAAGGAAGGTTAGTCATGATGGGATTCGAACCCCAGACCTTCCGCTTACGAGTCTGCACCTGAACGACCTCGGCCACCACCGGTTTGAAACATTACTTAAAAAACTCAATTTTGTAATAAGAAACAACATATGGCAGCCAGAAAAGCAAAATAAGCATAATCTTTATAGTTATAAATATGTTGAGCATATTGTATCTACTAGCTGGTAACCTCCTCCCACAGTCCTTGCTCTCCCACCTTGGCAGTGCATTACTTATATAGTCACAGGTTCCTGCTACTAGTGACAATTGCACCCCCTCCAGGGCAGATACAAGAATGGGCAATATAACTGGGAATCTAACAGAATTTGTAATTAATTCATACACACACACACACACACAATAATCTTAACCTAACCTCAGGTAAATCCTAGAAACAGGTCAGTATGATTTGACAGCCTATGCTCGCCTCCTTTTCGTAAATATGAATTGATAGCGTATTGTGTGCTACTATGTTAGCAGGTAAATCATTGTAGTGGTGGCAAATCTCCTTTAACTCCAGCAGAACCCGCATAGTGTCATCCAGCAGTAGAAATCAAAAGTAATTAGTCATAATAAACAAAATAAATGACTGCAACAAGAATCTAAGTGCTGGATGAACTATTCAGAACAATTACCAAGTTTCTTTCTAAATTTAACATAAATACATAACCAGTTGAACCTTCAACTTCAGTTCATCAACAGATTACCACTGGAATTTCTAGAAGACTTTGGCTAATCAGCAGTTCTCAACCTTATACAAAGTAAGTTCCTGCGACATTAACCCATGATTTGGCAATAATACAGAAGACTTAAATTTTGCATGCACACAACTTTTTGTATACTTGCAGATGTAATGCCATTTTGTTAGGCAAGTTTTCAGGTTAATTGATAAAAGTTACATGCCTTATTGTGTTAATTATACTTTTTTTAAAAATCTAAGTTTGTTTAGATAAACCTACACCTAGCTCTTTAGAATAACATTGCACAATATTTTGCACTCCAATGCTGTTGTCAAATATGACTAGGTATGCAAACCTTATGATGTGTCCTCAGTATCCATTACCGGCCTCCCTATGGGGAAATAAAGGCAACTACAGAATTTCATTCAAACACTTCAATTAACATATGGCGATTATTAAGTTTTGGATATTAAAAATGACAGAGTACTCAGAAGTAAAAGTGCAAGCAATAAATATGCTCAAATAAGTGTACTTACGAAGCTGTTGACAATGGAGTGGTATATATATAAACAATGTATACAGTTTTTTTCACACTAACTCCATTCACTTACATAAATTTGGAACATATGTTTCGGGAGCGATCCCTCCCATCTTCAGCCTGTTGACAAACTGTTGGGTCTCTTGATGTTCTTGTGGCGGCATCTGTTGGTTCTATTAGGAATTTGCTGAGTTCATCCAATGGAGGGATATCGAAATTCATCAAATTATCCTTATTTTTTGTAATGAAAATGTTTTCCCAAGTGGAAAGTTCTATTGCATTATGAAGTTGTTTAAGTAGTTTTATCTCTGATTTAATTTCATGATTTTTATTCCAAAAGTGTGCTGCTATTGCTGATTTATCAATAGCAATAGCAGCGCACTTTTGGAATAAAAATCATGAAATTAAATCAGAGATAAAACTACTTAAACAACTTCATAATGCAATAGAACTTTCCACTTGGGAAAACATTTTCATTACAAAAAATAAGGATAATTTGATGAATTTCGATATCCCTCCATTGGATGAACTCAGCAAATTCCTAATAGAACCAACAGATGCCGCCACAAGAACATCAAGAGACCCAACCGCCACGTTTAACAACAGTTTGTCAACAGGCTGAAGATGGGAGGGATCGCTCCCGAAACATATGTTCCAAATTTATGTAAATGAATGGAGTTAGTGTGAAAAAAAATGTATATATTGTTTATATAAATAAATATGCTGTTACCTTCATTTTTGAACCACCTATTTGTACAAGCAGAGCTTTTCAGAACGTAAAAAAAAAAAAAAAAACACCAATAAATGCGAGAGACTTCTCTCAGTTTAACAGGAATTGTATGTGTCCTTGTAGTCAATTTCCCAGAATTGAACTTTTGTATAAGAAACAATAAGCACAAGTTTCTTATTAATAACTCAAATATTTTATTTTAAGGTAATAAGCCAATCAATTCTCTGTAAAATAATAGTATTTAATGTTTTAATATTTTTTTGCTCCTATTTAAAAACACATTTTAAATCAAATTATTTATTTGGTTTTACCAGAAATATCATTAAGTTTCTCATATTATGGCACACCTTCAGTATCTTGCAGTACCCTATTGAGAAATAAACATAACCTTTCATTTTAAATATAAACGTAATACAAGATATAGCATATGTAACAATTTAAACTTGTACATATATTTACCTTCTTAATCTAGCCTAATTTTAACCACATGCCAAATCACCCATGTTACTCATATGATCAGACCCTCCTAATCCAAACTAACTTGCAGCTTCTACAACAGTGAATAAAATCTAAATCCAAGTTAAACTTTCTTTTTAAGGAAATAAGTCTAGGAAGAACAAAATATTGTGAATGAAGGCAGTAAAATTGAGCAATAGTAGATGGGTGGAACACCAAAAAAGCATTATTGTTGTAAGTGGCAATTAGTAAGGAATAAGAACTTGTCTAAGACAACAGGTATGAGAGTAGACTTGCTAAAGAGAAATTTTAAGATTATTGTTGAAGCAAAGATGTGTGGAGCACAGGTAAGGAGATGAAAAAACATGGAACAAATTTATATTAAGTTGGTTGCTCCCAATAGAGTTGCATTATTTGAAATGAGGATAGGAAGTAAGGAAAAGGTGGTTATACAAGTGTTGAAGTATTGGTTTAGAATAAGATCGCTAAATAAAGGTAATGTTTTAGATATTTATTAAACTGCACAGAATAAATTAAAGCGGATTTCGTAAATTTAAGAGATTTTAGAGAAAATTATAACGGGAGATGTATGAGAAAGGTGGGAAAATAATATGCCAGGTTTTGAAATAAACTATGTTTAAGAATTGAAGACATCAAGAAGTAAGTAGTTTTAAGAGATAAAAGCTGAGGCTATTTATAAAATAGAATATGGTAGAGAGAAATGCAATAAGGCAGGGAGGAAACGATGCACAAGAGTAGGAGCATTAAACCTTTATACAGGAGGGAATTAAGAGGAAAAATAAGCATAGAGCTCTATCCATTATATGGAAATGTGAAAAAGGAATTTTGGAGTGTGATGGAATGTAAGGAAATTAATATGGTAAAAAATATTTTACGAATGAGTTAAGGGATTACTTGAAAAAAAATTAGAAAAAGTACAAGAAAAAGGTACATTTAGGAAAGGTACAAAAAAAAATGGTGAAGAAAGATCAATGATGTGATAAAATGAATGATGACAAGTATATACAGTACAGGCTTAATAATGTTAGGGCAATAGTAAGACTCATCTCAGTAGGTAGGATTGGACCTGCTTACACCATTAACCACAAAGTTAAGTTATAAGAATTAGGAAGTTTAATGGCTTTAATACAACGGTCATTCAGAAAGTTTTGAGAATGAACAATGTGTTACGACAAGCCAAGGCACATTTTCTAGCTTCAGGTTGAAGTTTACAAAGCAACATGTGCAAGTCTTGAGTCCACTCCAACAATGTGTGGTATCAGCTAAGCACTTTTGTATATGTGAATGCTGGTATTGCTATACCAGATGCTAGCATGGATTTCAAGTGAAAGCCTTTTCACACTGTGATTTACTATGACTTTAAAGTTGGTTTATGGGAGAGAGAATGCCTTAAAAGATTGTGTCATGCATTTGGGAATCTCTGCCCTTTCCTTTCCACTATTTATTGATAGTTTGCAAATTTTATTATGATAGAAAAGGATTTTCATAAAGATGAAGACAGTGCAGGACCCCGTTATAACACAATGGATGCAAATAAAATGAAAACAGAAGGTATGTTGCAGGAAGATCATTGCTGTACATATTCTTAGATTCCAGAACCCTGACTATTGGATTGGCAGCAATAAAAACAATTCTCAAAGAAAAGCTTCATTCTGAGGTCATTGTATCCCTCACTACCTTACAGATGAGCAGTAAAAAGCAGTTGTGGATTGGTGCTAGAAACTGTTAGAAAAATGCTATGGAGGAAGATAAAATAAAAACGTATTTAACAACATTACAGGTGGCAAAAGCTGATGTGATCCAAAAACTAAGTGAGTATTATTGGTCTGATAAGATCCCTCAACAAAAACGAGATAAGTAAGCAGTGTTGACAGGAAGATGATCTGTTCTTTCTTTTCAGCTAGCAGCCACATTGTGATAATTCCACTTAAGGGACAAAAAACTCACTCCTAGATGGTACACCACAAAATGCCTGCTCAAAGTATTTCAATGCACTAATAACGAAGCCCTTTAAGATCCGTATGCATGGAATCCTGTTGTATCATGACAATGCTTCACTGCACAAGAAACAACTCAATTTCAACATGAATCAGGAGTCAAATATTGGCCCCATTCTCCCTACAGTCCACATCGGACCTCATGCAATATTTTATTCCCCAAAAGAAAAAATTTGATTTTAGTTACCAGAAGCCACAGTGACTGCATATGAAGAATGTGTTTGCACCCTATCCAAAGAAGCATGGCATTTAGCAATTACAAAATGGTTTGAACTAACGAGAGTATCAAATGCAACTGAGAATACTTTGAAATGATGCAATTCCATTTTTTAAAAATTTTTTGCTTTCAGTCTCAAAACTTTCAGTGGCCTTTGTAACGTTAAGTTTATAAGTAAATATTTAAATAACTCTGTACTTATTAGAATTTACTAAATATGTTCGATAGCTTCCAATTTACAATTTAAATAACCTTGTACTTAGTTTGAAGCATATTGGGAAAAGCCAATCTGATGAAGACTGGAGGAAAAGGGGATCCTTCCTGGTGGTGTTATAAAAAAAAAGGATGAGACCAACATATTTTGGAACTCCCTAAGACTAGTAATTGTAGGAGTCTGTAGGTGCTATTTAATTTAAATGATAGTGAGAATTTATATATTAAAGTATCTAGAATTAAAATAAATAAATATTTATATATCATTATTTGCCATGTACATAATTTCCTTCAATTCATGTACCTGCTATTTAATTTAATTGAGTGGAAATTTATGTAGTATGCAGAACTGAAATAAATAAATATTTATTTATATAGGTGTATTCATTATGCTATGCACTAAAACTACCTTCAAATTTATCTTCTTTTCTTAATCTTCCAAATCCATTTCTCTCTAACTTTTCCAAAATATTCCCCATAGCTTTTACTTTCATCTACTCCACATTCTGCTATGTCGTATTAGCTAAGTATCACATTGCAACATATACTATTCACTTGTAGGTTCCCAAATTTCCTCTTATTCTTTATTTTCTTACATTCTACCAGACAATGAAAAATAACTTTTTACACATGACACAATCTTCATTACTGCCTTTATATCCTATATGTGAATATCCCATACAGCAACTTCTGCATAAATCACAACAAATTTTTCTTCCCTCCAATTCACTTTAGTAGAAGTATTAATTTTTTTTAATAACATTACTAATTTACTTAATGATGATGATGATGATGATGATGATGATGATGATGATTACATTCTACAAGACTATGAAAAATAAATTTTTACACATGACACAATCTTCATTACTGCCTTTATATCCTATATGTGAATATCTCACACAGCAACTTCTGCATATATCACAACAAATTTTTCTTCCCTCCTATTCACTTTAGTAGAAGTATTAATTTTTTTAATAACAACATTACTAATTTACTTAATAATAATAACCATAGTAGTAGTAGTAGTAATATAACAAAGTGTAAAAAAGTTGAAGACCATTATAGAATTACGTCAAAGACACTGGTGCACAAAAAAAAAAATATCTGTCACAATGCCTTTTACACAGTTTACAAAAGATGCTATTATGCCAACAAATAAGTACCAATTTATGTAAATGATATATCTACACAAATTTTAACAAAAGTGTCTTTTCCAAGGTTCATAACAATCTATATCACCACCACATATATTCTCCAACAATAAAATGCAATTTGACAATGAAACAGTAAAACAATAGCTTAGGAACAAAAATAAAAAAAAAGATTTTAATGATCAATGCTATATTCCCAATATCATTGAAATCTAATGCAGTGAAGTAGACAATAATCTCTTCTGAGTTGAACTATTTAGACACCTCTTTTTGGTTTCACTTACTGGAGATTACTCAGAACATGTTTCATGGACCCTTGTCCACATCCTCAGCTGTTATACGACTGATGGATCATTTGTAGAAGTTGGGTTGGTAGGTGTTTGGGCTGATTCAATTGTCTTGAAATAACCTTGAATAAAGAGCTGTTGAAATTCATTACATTTTGTTCATGTTATTTTATATAAATCTTTTCCCATATGATTAATTCCTTTGATTGTTGAACTGTTTTTAATAACTTGATTTTTTTCTATTTCATGGTTTTCATTCTAAAAATGTGTTGAGATTGCTGATTTTTCTATTTGCTTGTAACGGATGTTTCTCCAATATTCCTCCAACTTAATGCCTATATTTCTCTTCATTTTTCCTACATAGATTTTTTCACAATCCTGACAATTAATATGGTAAATTCAGATTTTTTTCTCCTTAGGCCTGGAATCTTGCTTTGTTTAATTTCAATAAATTTTTGCTTTGTATCGGTTTTAAGGTGCTAAGATGATATTGTGCTGCTTGGATATTTTTTTTAACTTCTTATTGGCTGATGGTGGTACGTGAACTTTTTACGCATTTTTCCCCTGCTGAGGTTGTGATTTGTTTTAATTCTTTTTGTTTTTAAATTTTTTTTTAATTTTAGTTTGACTCAGAAGAGATTACTATATTCCACACTTTCATATGTTGTTATTGCACTAATCATAAAGGATGCACAAAACTTCCTCAACAACAGAACATGCATCCCAATCATGCCAGCTGTGTATGCAAGCTGTTGGCTGTTGGAATTGACAAACGACTGGATGTTAATGATCTGTAACCTACTCTGTATGTTAAACATTTGTACAACTCCAATCGTATAATTCATACAATTTATATAAAGCAGCTGTAATTCTTGGACTATAACACTCTGTAGGTTTCAAATTTAAGAATTTAGTAGTTCTATGGGTTGAAAATTTTAAAAATTCTTATTTCCTGTGGTGCATGACTTAAGCGATTTCTTTGGAGAATGCTGTAATGTTTCTCCAATGTCATCAAGTTTATATTTTGTTATTGTACCAACACTTTCGGATAGGAATGCTATCATTTATACATCTTGTTTCTCTAAAATAAGAAATAGTTTTTCTGCAGTATTCTATATACAATCATAGCATGAGGAAATGTCTCTAATAATAGCCCAACCACTGCTCTACAAAATTCTGTTTTTACATATCTGTTTCTAACATAACACATACCATAATAAAACCTGTTTCCTCTTTAAGAACTGCTAAATGTTGTTTCAGACTTTCATGGCTAATGTCAATAAGGTTTATGTTTCTGGCTTATGGTGTGTCTTTGATACACACCTAGACAACATAAACATTACTTTGCTATTGTTAACACATTGCAAGCTAACACCAACTGATTTTGTGAGAGATCTGACTTGATGACAGAAATATGATCCTGAACAGGGGTGATATAGATTTGTAATGCCACAGATTTGATCAGCTGCCTGACTGCAGCAGCCTATATGTATGACTGGCAAATGGTTGACTGGGATGCATGTATTCCTTTACCTAACAATTTGCAATTATTGAATATGAACTTTCAGGATCAGAAAATTAATGTTTTACCTGAGAATAACTTTTTTTGCCCATCCCATTAGTGTCCTGGTCTGTCAGCAATAAGGGATATAGACCCCATTCACAATAAAAATTAAATATATACATAATAAGATGTAACACGTAAACTTAGTAGTATGTAGGCATTCACAATAAAAGATGCAAACACAAATATTAGCCAATCAAAAAGAAGAAGATCAACTAATAGCTGAATGAACATGGCTGTTTCTGAGCAGATGGCAGTAGTGTTTATGAGTATGCAAAGTGCATTAACTAATTTGCTTGGAGTAATATGAGTAAGAATAGCTTTCATATTATGCAATTAATCTTTCATCCATTGACTCCATTCTGTCTACAGAGCTATTAATCTTCAGCTCTCTCTACCACAGAGCTCAACAACAGATCAGCTGCATTTTGATTGGCTGATTTCTTAAGTTTAAGATACATGTAGATGCAAAACCTTGGACCTAGCAAGCTTATAAATTTATGTCGAATTGTACGTTGTTTATGTGATTCATTGTGAATGATTCCATTACAATACATAGCATCTAGCTTTTGCATTTAAGTTTACATTACGTTAAATTTCATTGCAAATGGAGCCATATTTGCACTAATTTTTATCAAATTGTTATAAATGTTCCACTAAAAACAAATTGTATCCCATTATGTGGTCAATGAAGTCAACTTTTCTTCATTGTTTAGCAAATATGCACAAATGTATTTTTTGTTAAAATAAGAGAATTGTATATACAATTCCCTTTAACTATAAAGACTTCATTCCAAAAAACTATAGCAAACTCATGTCACAAAAATGTAGCTAGTTACTCCAGCCTAGATTATCACCACATTAACCAACATGAGCTGAATTCTATGTTTAGCAACATATGTGATAGCAACTATGTAGCTAATGTATACTGTTTGTAACTTCTGTGACCAAATAAATAAATGGAAGACAAATTAATATCTGGGCTGGGTGAACCAAAAGAAAGTGTTCTGCTCTCCTGTAAATATTTATTTTCTCTTTTCCCCCAAAATTACTGTTGCAAATTTTTCCTGTAAACCTACTGAGCTATATTTTAGAGAAACATACACCAGTTTTTACTAAGAGACACAATTCACATTTATCTTCTTTGAATGATCAAAGGTCCTGGGAAAATATCCCCTCAAGCATGTTAATCCAGCTACTGTACAATTCTAGACTTACGCAATTAGAACACTGTCTAAGCCACAATGTAAAATGACTAATAAGTATTTATCCCAGAAAACTGCCCATTTAGACATCTGCTATAAAAATTGTAAATAATTATGCATTTGAATACATTTTCTCTCATATATAAAAGAGCATTGGAAAAACTAAACAGTGTGTTTTGACAAATATATTAATTTCAAGTCTATGCCCTTTACAACTGACATCCCAAGATCGATCAGGTCTTCAAACATAGAAACTGAGTAGTAGCAATTGGTGTAGCCAGTGGAGAAGGGGCAATCCGCATTTGATCTATACAAAAATACCAAATGATGTGGGTGCACTGATTGTAATGAAATACCTATTTATCATAAGCACGATCATACCTGTATATGCTCCACTCTGGACCTATTACGATGTCAGAAAGAAATATTTGCAGTTGAATAATCAGAACGGAATCGCACAATGCAGTGATTAATGACATAACATGAAAATAAATGAAGCTATTTCCCCCTACTTCTACCAGTCTAATGCTAGGTACAAGGAGCAAACACTGGTGAGCAACCTTGGTTCATTTCTGGCCAATTTGAGTCCCCAACTCTATAACTTTAATCTGAGAAAGACAGTGTAATTGATTCCACTGTTTTACTCTAGCTATAGATGTTTAGAGCCCCCTGAAAACTTTTTTTAATATTTCTGCAAGCCACAATACCTCTTACAATTACAATTTATGAACCAAAGCACATCACAAACATGTTCAATTTCTAAGCAAAATATCAATACTGCACAAAAGCCATTTACCACATAAAATCAAGTTTCACCACTACGGAAATCTTCAGATTTAGGCATAACTCTTAAATAAACTTTGACAAACATACCTTCTCCCTGGTCATGTTTCCTCTTGCCACTACCCTGTCCACCCATCTTCGGTGTACGTCCCTTTTTCACTTTCTCTGGCTTTTCCACTTTTTCTGCAGTTTCACTGGGCTGATTAGATGCTGCAGCCGTTTTGCTGGTCTTCTGTGAAGTAGACTTGGAAGCAGTTCTATTGGCCTTGGATGCTTGCTTTGAGGCAGGTTTTCCTTCATCTTTATCTTTCTCCTTCTTGTCTTCCTTGGATTTTTCCTTTTTATCGTCTTTAACTTTTTCTTTATGCTTTTCTTTTTTTTCTTTTTCCTTCTCCTTTTCTTTTTCTTTCTCTTTTTCCTTCTTTTTCCTCTCTTCTTCAAAACTTGAGTCAGAATCTCCATCAGAATCCGCAAAGCTTTTTCTTTTTGCATCAGATTTTGGTAATGGAAAATATCGGGGATCATCCTCAGGGTCATATACTCTATTTGACACCTCTTTACTCTTTGTTATTTCTTTTGATTTTTCTGTAGAAGTGACTGAAGTGGTAGTTGTAGTAGTTGTGGTACAGCTGGTTGAAGCACCTGTTCCAGATTCTGATGCAGTAGTGGTGGTGGTAGTTGTGGTAGTAGTAGTGGTAGTAATGGAGGGTGCTTTAGGTGGTTCAGGTTGATACACCTTTGCTCTGGACCATGTAGCCTTTCTACCACCACGATTTGCCGGAGGAGGAGATGAATCTCTTTCCCCCTGGAGGAACTTCATATAGCTGGCCATGAAACCTGATGAAGGATTTGAGGTACACAAAGGCTTCTTCTCTGGCACTTTATTTTCTAATGGGACTGAAACAGCAGAACTGGAGGAGCTATTTGTACCAGATGCAGCAGATGGTGTAACCGAGTCCGTCTCTGCAAGAAATCCCAATTCTTCTTCTATGTTGGGAACAATTACTTTGGGTTGATCATCTCGTGTTTCCTGGCTATTGTTGAATGAACCGCTTGCTGAAGATGGATTCTCAAAAGGTAAAGGAGCTATCTCCACTGATGGCTGGAACTCGTGGGGTGGATGATGAGGATGATGTCCAGGATGTAGTGGAAAAGCTGGAAAATATGGTAGAGGTGGAGGAGGGTGATGATGGGGGTGAGGAACCATCAAAGATTGGTGCTGATGTGCTGGATTACCTACAAAATTGCTGCCATGATGCAAAGGTGATTGTGAACCAAAGGCACCTGGACCACCGCCAAACATTTTTGGAGGTGGAGGAGGAAGGTTCCACCGCTCAAAATCAAAGTAACCACCATTTTGTTGCTGCTGATTAGCATTGTGATGTGCTGGTGGAGGAACACGTCCAGAAAAATATTCAGCCATAGCAGAACCTGCGATGTCATTAAGTGCTGCTGAATTGCCATGAGTTTTATCTGAACTTTTTCTTCGTTTACCAACACTACTACCACTAGTTTTATTACTTGAAATTCTTTCTTCTGGCTGTGCTTTAGGTTGCTCAGCAGTTTGCTGCAGCTGGCAAGATTGCTGTTGTTGCAAAGTCTGTAAATTCTTCACTATGCTCATAGGGTCGCCTCTGCAACTGCTCAAATCTTGCAGCGTTACTTGATGATTTGGGCTGGAGTCAAAATATGCCTGCTGTCGTTCTGAAATACCTAATGCTGCCCTCTGGGCTTGCTGCTGTTGCTGCTGTTGTGCTGGCACTTGCTGTGATATTTCCATATTTCCATTCCCTCCCCCACCATAATTCGATGCCTGAAATTTATTCGCTGCTCTAGAATGATGTTGTTGCCTACTGTCTCCAGCTTCCCAACATCCTTGCTGCTTTTGTGAAAATTCTTGCTGTTGCTGCTGTGCTTGCTGTTGGGGGCGTTCAAATGACCTTCCTTCCCCTCCATATGATTTATTTCCTCCTTCTGCAGAGGTAAGGGCACGAGTTATAACTGATGGATATGCTACCTGCCCTCCTTGAGATGATGGTCTAGGAACAGTAACATCTAAGGGTGATGGAGGTGCTACTTGCTGCTGGGAAGAAGGGTTACTGTGACGAGGTCCTCCTCCACTTGGGCACTGGTTGCTTGTTGATTCTGAATGCTGTTGAAGAGGGGAAGGTGATGACATAGATGCCATAGGACTATTGTACATAGGGTACGCTGGACTGGGAACATGACCCAAAGGACTTGCTTGTGAATGTGCTTGTAATGGACTAGGCCTTCTTGGAACTACTACACTACAATCTGGTCCATTCTGCGATGACGAGCTACTAGATGAGCTCAAAAGTCTTTCAGAATAAGATGATTCTGTAGCTGAACTTCCTTTTGATCGACCTCCATGGTGATATTCTGCATCTCCAGAGCTGGAATAATGGCGTGCATGGTATGTAGAAGATGCAGCAGCAGCTGCTGCCGCCACAGCAGCCTGTTGGTTCAATACATGCTGAAATTGGGACTGCTGTTGCATATTTGAATTTGTGTTGTTACGTTGTGAATTTGTAGCCATCTTTGATGATGACCCAGAGCCAGTTGAACATGTTCCACCAGTTGTTGCACTTCCAGAGTAGTTTAATCCTTGTCGATGAGCAGAAGCATCCATCATTGCAAAACTGATGGGTGAAGATTGACTAGATTCCAGCGTACTGTCACTCCGGCGAGAGTGCTCTGACGAGGAAGCTAATTCAGGGTATATCTTTGTTTGTGCTTTAGTCTGAATTGTGTGATGTGCTGAAGCTTTGCTTGTGGGAGGGACAAAATTCTGATTTCTAGTTGACTGTTTCTCTGAAGACTGTGATGACGATCGGTTTGATGCTGAAGAATTCAAGAAGAGCGAAGAATTTGATGATCTTGATGGAGGTTGTGGTATGCGGTAATCCTTAGTAGAAGCAGATGTAGATGATGCAGTAGAGACAATACATGATTGCTGTTGATGGTGCAGTGAATTTGAAGTGCTACTGCCAAAATTTTTATTGCCATTAGAGAACTCAGAGCCTGAAGAGATCTGTTGTTGTTGTTGTTGTTGTTGTTGCTGTTGTTGTTGTTGCTGCTGCTGTTGTTGTTGCTGTTGTTGCTGCTGCGATTTGTTGCTAGTTGAAAAGCTTCCAGGAAGGGTAGAACAATCAGCTCTTGAGGAAATGGATTCAGTACCTGCAAATGATGTACTTGTTGGTGCCTGATGAAAGAATGAAGACCCACCCGTAGAAACATTGGAAGCAGATGATGCTGCTGGCTTTACTGGAGTAGGAAGAGGTGACTGCGCACGGCTACCTTTTTTACTTGATGTATCACTGTAACTGCCAGAGCTTTTGTTGTATTCAGCAGCAGCTGTCAACTGAGAGTTCAAATGGTTCAGACTCTGGGCTGCTGCAAAATGAGCATTGAATGTATTTTCATATGCTGCTGAACTCGCCTTGGAAGAAGTTGGCCCAGGTGAGGAGGTCACAACTGTCTCATGTGGTAGGATACCAAATGGACTGGGCAACTGTGTATTACCTTGATGAGACCATGCCAATGATGAGGAAGGAGATGATGAAGATGATGCTTGATGTTCAAAGAAAGAGCCACCGGATGCTGCTGCCAAACTTTGATGGTGAGCTGAACTATAATTTTCACGTAGACTTGAAAGTTCTGATTCTACTGAGCTCTGCTTAGTAGCAGCAGCTGCAGCCTGGGCTTGGGCCAGAGCTTGTCTATGCTGACTCACATTTAATGAAGAAGGATAATGTGCAGGTTTTGGGTTAGCATGATGGAACAGTGGAGAAAAAACTGCATCATAACCAACTGGAGGTGGAGAAAGAAATCCACCTGGATTAAAGGGGGAAGCGGTGGTGCCAGGTCCAGCGGCTGACATCCCAAGCTGACCTGCCAGGCTGGCAGTAGTATGTGCTGCTTGCAGCAACAGCTGAGATGTCGTGGATGGAACGCCGCTGCCTGGCTGGTGGCTGCCCAAACCAGAGTTCCCCGTGGCTGCCGCTAGGTGGTGATGGGAGGCGACAAAATCGCCTGCCCCAGCTGCAGACCCGGATTGAAAACCGCCCGTTGTGCCAGCCAGACGGTTATAAGAAGCGGCATACGCTGACCATGGCCCCACCGGATCCATTACCTAGCCTTGCCAGTCTTTTGGTGGTCAACTACTTTAAGGAATTTCACCTTGTTCCTGCCCTTAGTTCTCACAGTTAACTCATAGCATTTTGATAAATGGCACACCTGGGTAGTATCACTCACTGATATATCACAAACAATTGCCTTCTTGTCACTTATTTTCTGGTAGATATTTCATCACTGCTACAATAATACTTTTTTGATCTGTGGCACATCACAGGGCTGCCCCATATCTCTATCAACCGCATTTTGACCTGCAAAAATAGAAAATACTGTAGCTTCAATTCCTGATATGAAAAATCATGACATTACACACAAAGTTAATAAAAACATTATGCACTTATATGTAAAGTATATGCTGCATCCAAAGGATTTCAGTGACAAGTGCCTGTTCACAAATAGAATTTGACAATTGTTACTAAACCAAATTAAAAGTAAACTAAAATTTCACTTTTAAGCAATTTAATGGCACTGTGAAGATTTAAAACGTGAACCAAAATAAAAAAAAAGTCATAAAAATTAATGCATTAACATCATAAACTTAAATGATATAACCTCAAAGAAATGCATGTCAAATAAATTCCACATATAACAACGAACATATTCAGACAATTATTGAATCACGGTAGAAAAAGAGTGGAATTGGAGCAGAGACTATTTAGTTTTAGAAGGAAAGTAATGCCAATAATAAAGAAGAAATGGGTCATCCTTTACAGTATTTTAATAAAATTTACACATTTCCAAATGCTAAAAAGCAAAAACTTACTTTCCTTGCATGCATATTCACTGGCATATTGTATATATATGACGAAACAGTCCCATGTGACAAATGTCAAAACATTAAGAGCAAGCCGCCTTACATCAAACCTTGCCTACCTCACCTGCTATGGCCTGGCCTAATCCATACACGGCTCCACTTTGCTCTGTTGTTTCTCATAGAAACATGTATTTTGATGCACAAAGTAATAAAAAACATCAAAATAAATTTTTCATCAACGCAAGTTCAGGATGTTAAACGCAACAGGAGTCAAATCTGACAAGAGAATACTGTGTTTCTTATGATGCTCAATCCTTAGATAACATCATAAATATGGCTTCAGCTCGATAGCCAACGTCTTGAAGACAGAATCAGTATTAACTAAGAACCGAAAACTGTACTCACATATTGGGCTTGAGGCTTATGGATCAATAGCTGAAACCTCAAAACATAGCTACAACAAAAGCTTATGCACCTAAGCTGGTGTAATCGCTTGTTATTTATTAAGTATTTTGAACAATGTCTCTCCTTTCACATTAAGTGACGCCATTTTGCTTTGAGTCAACAACTGAAAGCGCTACCTATCGATTCACAGGGGTACTGGCGGGATTTTTCAAACAATAGACAAAATATCTTTTTGTTCTCGTTTCTGCGAAAGCGGTAGGAGTTTTGCATTCCATTTCCCAATAGCGTTCATTTTGGTTGGTAATTCCAATCCAGACAGCGAACATTCTACGTGTTCACTGAAGTAAACGATCTTCTCTGTGGCAAAACCCTCCTTAAGTCTACCCCTTCCCCCGCCTTTGCCTACCCTTTTCCCTTGAGGCGTATGGATCCACGAAAGGAGGGGTAGCAAAGATGTCCACTATGGCTGATTGACAAGATGGGCTCTAGAAATCTGTCTTGAAGAGCTCACGTCCTATTTCTCAAGCATGAAATTTCCATTCGTACCTAATCGTTTTTGGAAACATTGCATATTTTTTAAGAAAATACCTCTATCTGGAGCTTGCTGAGATATTAATTCAATATGAAACGAAAAGCAGAGAATTACGATAAAGCCTGTTGAAAAAATGTTTTCGTTAATTACATATACCAATGATTATATATATATATATATATATATATATATATATATATATTATAGTTTTTTATCCCGTTCTTCTAAGATGCGCAAGGCATATTCAATCATTAAGCTTTCGGAAGAATTTTGCGCGTTAACGGCAGATTATTCTAAGTAAATAGTTATACTGTAAAGTATAAGAATGCAGACTTTTTAAAAACAGTTTTCATAATATAAAGCCTGTTTAAATTAATTTCAATACAAGAGAGCTTTCTTACTGTAAGCCATTCATTTTGACGCATGAGAAGGGATCAAATAAATGAATGATCAAAAACATTACCAAATGTTTCTAGTTAATGTTCTTTTCCTCAACATATGGGTACTTCTGCCTTTGCCACTGTTGGGTCATCAAACCTTAACAAAAACAAATATAGAGCCACAGGTTCAAGTTCCTCTTGGGACAGGTCAAGATGTTTACTTTTGATTTGTATTCAAGTATCACATTTTAATTAATATCCTTATATGTTTGATTCCAGTGTTTATGGTACAGCACACATCTGCATATGTTCTTCACATACTCCACAATTCCTTACTAAGGATTTTTTAGAAATCTCATGGGGTACCTATTAATTGTAATAAACAACATTAATTGATGTCTGAGGACCACACATGTATAAACACTAAATAAATATATTAATTAAAGTCTTAGAGTTGCATATGCACACATGCACACACAGCTATTTTGTTACAAGAAAATTTAACAAACAAAACAGCAAAAATTGGCACACAAAACATGCAATATTTTAGATAACTGCATAAGGCTTCTTCACAGGGAGAAAAAATGGCTAATACCATTTAAATGAAAAAAAATATTTACCCAATACAGAACTAAACTATTTAAATATATTTTATACAAAAGTAATTTTTAAATAAAAAATCATTCACCTGAATTTTTAAAAAATATCGGTCTTTTAAATAAATTTAGGAAACAGTTAATACATAAAATTCTTGCAACATAAGCAATTTCATTTCATTGATGAATAGTTCAAATACTATACAATACCATTAAAAAAACAACAACAACAACAACAACAATAATAATAATAATAATAATAATAATAATAATAATAATAATAATAATAATAAAAGCATAATAATGAAATAAGTACAAGATGCAATTAAAAAGTATATCTTTGAACATCAACATTTAATTCATTTACTTAGAATATTTTACAATAGATATATTAAAAACACAAATACCTACACTGTGCATCTAACTATAGTAATTGCTGATGACAGAAAGGAAAGAAGGAGAAAGAAGAGGGGAAGAAATTTATTATTTAGATTTTTTCTATTAGATAAATCATAATTTTTTTAGCTTCTTTAGATTTGCAATTATGTTGTATATTATAAAATTTCATATGCTAGCATATTGCAGCATATTTACATATTTTGAGGATATAATTTCAATTTATTGCAGTTCAATATGATTGAACCATTTCAGTATGACGCTACAGATAAAGAATATTTATATACAGTAAAAATAGACCCTAATAGGTGTTAATCAGTAAATATGTACAATAATTAATAACATATATTAAAGTACGGTTGCAGGATAAAAAATAAAAATATAAATTGAAATAAATTAGACATTTAAAAAATGGATAAGAACAGTATAATATGTATTGTAAGGACAGCTTCTAGATCACAATGACTATTCATTAATTAGATATGTGCAATACGATTAAGATTTAAATTAGAATATGTATAGTAGTCTTTATCTATTAAATAATGTTCTAAAACTTTCTTGAATTTAAAATGGTTGTTATGGGATTTGATTTCTTTAGGAAGAATATTATACAACTTTATTGCCATAAAGTTAGGCATCTTTTTATGAAGGCAGCATCTATGGCTTGAGATGGAGAAGTCATTTATATTCCTGGAGTTATATTCATGTATGTCAGAGTTTGTTTGCATAGGCAGGTTATATTTTATTAAATAAAGAATGTTTTGTAGATGTATAAACATGACAGAGTTACAATGTTTATCTGTTTGAAAGTATTCCTATGTAAGATGACCCAGATAGCTTACAGCTGTTTTTTGTAAAGCAAATATTTTATTACAGTTTGTTTTGAAAGTATTGCCCCTTAAATCTATGGTATAAATGAATGTGCCTGAATAAGCGAAAAATGCCTACCTGTATTATCAGGTACAAGTTTTCTTAAATATGTAAGTATAAATAAGTTTTAACTGATAATCAGCCTAATGTTTTTACATGACTGTCATAGGTAAAGGTTTAATCCTTGATGAGTCCCAAGAGTTTTACAGAATTCACATGTCCTATTGCATTGTGATTGATAGTGACCTGCACCAAAGGGTCAATGTTTTGAATACAATTTTATTATTTCTCACTTGGCTGGGTTTGCATATAGATTCAGATCCACAAAGTATTCTACCACTGAATTTACTATGATTTCTCAAAGTTTTATTTTATGACAATAAATTTCTATCTATTTGTACATTCTATCTAATCTGTCATGGAACGCACTCTTATGCTTCACTTACTTTTAAATATGGTGGGACCGGTTTCAAAGAGACATCCTCTCCATCTTCAATCAGCTTGACGACTGGTAGGAGAAACTAACCTGTGGATCCACCCTGGTGATGTTTTTTTATAAACTGGAAATTTGTATTACATTCTCCTGTAATGTCAAAATTCATAAGATGATCCCTATGTTTATGAATGTAAATCTTCTCCCATGTGTACAATTCTGTACATCCGTGTGCCTCTTTAAGTAACTTTATTTTTCTTTTTATGTCATGATTATCTAACCAAAATGCTAATCTATTTATCTGTTTGTACTTAATGTTCCTGAGATGTTCCTTTAACCATGTTCCTATGTTCCTTTTAGTTTTTCCAACATATATCCTAAAAGGAACATAGGACATGGTTAAAGAAACATGTATGGAAGGAACCTGAGATGTTCCTTTAACCATGTTCCTATGTTCCTTTTAGTTTTTCCAACATATATCCTAAAAGGAACATAGGACATGGTTAAAGAAACATCTCACAAATGTTAAGTACAAACAGATAGATAGGTCAGCAGTGGCACACCATTTTTGGATAGATAATCACAACATAAAAAGAGAAATAAAATTACTTAAAGAAGCACATGGGTGTACAGAATTGGACAAATGGGAGAAGATTTACATTCATAAACATAGGGATCATCTTATGAATTTCGACATTACAGGAGAATGTAATACAAATTTCCAGTTTATAAAAAAAACACCACCAGGATGGAGCCAAAGGTTCTCATAGAAGTTAGTTTCTCTTACCAGTCGTCAAGTTGGTTGAAGATGGAGAGGATGTCTTTTCGAAACCGATCCCTCCTTATTTATAAGTAAATGAAGAATAAGAGTGTATTAGATGACAGATTAGATAGAATTTACATTTAACAAGCTTCACTGTGTGAGTTCCAACAGAATTTTTTAAAAAGATTTCAACGAAATTTCTTATTTTTCATAAGTTCTTAAATGCTATTTGTCATAAAGGATTTTATTAGTGTGTGTCCTGAGCCCCTAATATCTTGATTTTTGATTTGATTTATTTACGGATGCTCTTTAACATCTCAGGTCATCAGCATACCATTCAATTCAGAGTGTGAAATGACCAGTAAATTATGCTCAGAGGTCTCTTCTTTCAGTAAGATTCTTTTTTGTGCAGTAAATCTACTACAGGGACCCTGGCTTTACTTCACTTCTGAAGGAAGCCTTACTTAGGATTTTTATACTTGTAAAAATACATTGACCCTGGCCAGGATTGAACCCATGATCTTGGGTTCAATCCTGGTATGGTTACCACTAGACCATCAGGACCAACACCCCTAATGCCTAATACATATAATTTATCCATTAGATTATCTGAATCTATGCAGTTAAAAGCTTCTGCAACGTCTAACATAATGCCTGCAGTGTAATTACCAGAGTCAAAATTAGCAATTATTGTTTCAATAAAATTTGATAGGGCACTTAAGTGGATCTATTTTTGACAAAGTTATTCTGGTGCTTTTGCATTAAATCAAAATTATCAAGGTAGTTGATTAATTGGTTATATAGTAATCATTCAAGAGTTTTAAAGATTGGTGACAAAATGGATATAGATCTGAAACCATTTATATCATTCTTATTGCCTTTTTTATTATTTGCCATTTTTAGTTGTTCTGGAAATATACTTCATTCAAGATCAGGAATTTTAATACATTTACAAGTGAGTTGACTAATTCATTACAGCACTTTTTGATCAGAGAACATGGAAATATACTTCATTCAAGATCAGGAATTTTAATACATTTATAAGTGAGTTGACTAATTCATTACAGCACTTTTTGAGCAGAGAACATGGGAATGCCATATAAGCGTAGATTGTTTTTTGATTTCAGCAATTTAATTATATTGCACATTTCAACTACAGTAGGATAGAAAAATATAGTACCATTGGTTCTCAAATTATTTGACAGCCTCCTTTTTGTGTAAGCTTACGTTACTACCCATGGATGCAAAGTAATTATTAAAGATATCCAATGCCTCTGATGGATTATTTGTAATACCATTCCCAATTTTTATTTCAATTTGGATGTGACTGAAGTTCATATCTGCCAAATCCATCATTTTTTTGTATTAAATTGGTAGATGATTAATGTATTATATTCTAAATATAAATTAAACAAAGATTAAATATTGCACTTAACGAAGCTGTTGACAATGGAGTGGTAATATATCCTAAACTTAGGTGTTCATTTTTTACACTAAACTCCACTTACTTACATAAAAGTAAGATGCATTTTGATGGGAGAGATTCTCCTAAAATGTGTCTTACTTTTATGTAAGTAAGTGGAGTTTAGTGTAAAAAATGAATACCTAAGTTTAGGATAAACAAAGATTCTCTTTTTAAGAGTAATTTAGTTTATAGTTTTGTTTACTTTCCTTTTTCTTGTTAGGAAGATTTGATGATTAAGAATGGTGACTACACAGATAAGTGCTGGTAATCAGGAATATTCACTGATTTCAATGGAGATTGCTGGAGTAATATTAAGGAATATTATAAAATTCTAAAACTACTGAAATGCTCTGCTGATGATTAAGAATGGCGACTTCACAGATATAGGTGCTGGTAATTAGGAATATTCTCTGATTTTAATAGGGATTGTTGAAGTGGTGTTAAGGAATATTATAAAATTCTAAAACTTATGGGATGTTGTGCTCTCGTTTTTATTCATAACAACTGCACTGAAGATGCCTACCAGAGTTGTCAGCAAAAGCTGTGGTTTTGAATTAAAAATTAAGATCATGGTACAAAGCTCAGAAGCTTTAGAATTTAGTAATATAAAATCTTTAGAAATTTTACATAAAGGAACACATATGACCAATTAGAACAGAAATATTAACTCTTTACATTAATGGAAGCCAAGTATGTACAAAATTAATAATGTGATATTTTCTTTTAAATTGCCAATACCATAGCTAAGAGTTTACTTCTTTTGCCTTGCACAAAGATTAACTTTTGATCCAAGTGGCCATTAGTGGAATATATTTGGTCAGATATTCTCCAGATATCTCAGTTTCCCCTGCCATTTATTTTCCCTGATGCTCCATTTCCAACTTCCTCAGCATTTAGCTCAGTATGATTTGCCAAGTTCCAGTGCACAATTTGATATGGACCATACGAGTGTCATCTACTGTCTCAATTTGGAACCTCAATGCATCAATGCAGAAGTACCATTATCATCATGACTTATTGTATGATTGTTCAATGATTAATTAAATAAATAGATTAAAGAAATTTCACTAAGGAAATAGACAAACAATTTACATGATTATCTATAATGAATATCAAGCATTATTTTGTTTTGGGGAAGGAAATTGCACTTACAATTTTGTCAAAAACTCTATCCAAATTATTAATACCCATTTTCTTCATCAGTTCATTATTCAATATTGACAACTAACTTAACTGAAATTTCTCAAAAGAATTAATGGCAGCTGAAATAAATTCAAAATATGCACTAATATACCATGGTTATAATTTTAATTTGTAAAAAATGTGTATAATGCTATAATTATAACATAACATTCTATATGACGAAGTCTATAGTAATTTTTGGAATTACTGCAAGCCTTTATTATTATTATTATTGTTGTTGATGATGATGATGATGATGATGATGAGGATGAGGATGATGATGATGATGGTGGTGGTGGTGGTGGTAGTAGTGGTTTACCTACTATTTCTATGCTTGAAAGGGGTTGCTTGGCACTTTTAATAAATACTGCTTCACTGCCATAAAAATTGCAGCATTTTCATTGTTTGAACTACTTACTGTGGTAGCTGTAGGCCTCAGTTCAAGTTCTCATTCTTGTGAGAACAGGAGCAAGTGGCAAGGGAACATCAAGGACATGAACTTGAATGGTGTTACATGAAATGGTTCTTTCAGGAACAAGTGCTTCACATTTCCAATCGTTTGGTCTACCTCAGGAATTTGACTTTGTATCTCTTAGTGACTAGGTGGCAGGCATGTGCAAAGCATATTACATGTACTACTTTACTATATAATGCTGATAGGTGGATGTAACTTTTCAGTACTAGCTTGCAGCATCCATCAGTGCTGCATATCATTTGGACACATTAAGCACATGGACTTGTCAAAATGTTCTCAGTTTGTCAAAAATAAACCTTCTTGAGTTCTTCTTTCTTCATAGTACTTCATGTAGATTTGCTACATAACATCCTATAGCATCACTGGTCTCATCTATAGACACCAAGATTATATAAATTTCCCTCATTATTTCTTTAATTTTCTTCATATAATTATATATAAGATATACCTTTTCTTAAATCAGACAGACTCATAATGGAATAAATGAAATGATTTAGCTGTTGAGTTGATTTACATATTCTTATTTCTCCACTTAATAAGTTAATTGGTAGATGATAAAGAAACACATAATAATCAATACTTATTTGTATATATTTTTAAAAAATCTCATAGTTTTCCATTATTGAATCTGAAAATTTCCAAAGACCGATGTGAATACTATCCTAAACAAAAGCAGCTACTGAAATGCATTCAACTTTATAGCAACAAACAAATGAAAAATAATTTGGAAGCTCTTTATTGAGAAGCTAGGGAAAAAATTGTAAATGTCAGCATCCCCAGTGGCCATTAGCAACCAACCAACAATTCCCAATGGCCCAGATATTACTAGTTGCACCAATTTTCTTCTTGCTTCCCCCAATATAGGCTCGTTATATCTTGTGTTCTTTGTTTCTCCTTACTGAGGGAACTACATTGGAGTTCCTCCATTCATGACAACATCTGTGTTACATAATGTACATGAACACATATAAAATATTTTTATCCTATGCATAGACTTTAAAGGCCAAGTCTTGAATCTTAAGATGCTTTTCTGGGATTTTCGGCTGTGGTCTAATAGTCAAATTATTTTTTTAGTGACCTGATGTTTCATCCAAGCTATGGTGCACATCTTCAGAGGAACAAGGTATGTCAACTTGATACTAAGTAACTGATAACAGGAATGAGGTTTCACAATATGCAACCAGCAGGTGTTTACAAAATCCCATGCAAATGTGGCAAGTTGGAACTACAAAACACAGAATAAAAACACATATCTCTGAACACAAAAGAAACTGCTTTAAGACAATGGGAATAATTGGAAGTTGCTGAACATATCATTAATCCGGAAGACAACAATATGCATTATGAAAACAGCAAGGTCCTTAGTTTGGACAGAAATTATTAGAGCAGGTTACTTGGAGAATCAATTTAATTATTTAAACATGCAAATAACATAAATAATTAACTGATACTGAGTAACTGATAACAGGAATGAGGCTTCACCACATTGAACCAGCAGGTGTTACAAAATCCCATGCAATTGGGGCAAGTTGGAACTACAAAACACAGAATAAAAACACAAATCTCTGAACACAAAAGAAACTGGTTTAAGACAATGGGAATAATTGGAAGTTGCTGAACATATCATTAATCCTGAAGACAACAATATGCTTTATGAAAACAGCAAGGTCCTTAGTTTGGACAGAAATTATTATAGCAGGTTACTTGGAGAAGCAATTTAATTATTTAAACATGCAAATAACATAAATAATTAACTGATACTGAGTAACTGATAACAGGAATGAGGCTTCACCATATTCAACCAGCAGGTGTTACAAAATCCCATGCAATTGGGGCAAGTTGGAACTACAAAACACAGAATAAAAACACAAATCTCTGAACACAAAAGAAACTGGTTTAAGATAATGGGAATAATTGGAAGTTGCTGAACATATCATTAATCTGGAAGACCACCACATGCTTTATGAAAACAGCAAGGTCTTTATTTTGTACAAAAATTATTATAGCAGATTACTTGGATAAGGAATTTAATTATTTAAACATGCCAAAAACTTAAATAAGAGAGAAAAAAGCATGAAATTAATAAAATTTGTATTCCTGCTCTTATGAAATATGTTAGAGTTCCTGCCATCAATGAATACCAGAATGACCATGAACACTCCACTCCTCCTTTCACTTCTTATGTCACAACTCTACTCTCACTGATAGCAAAGATTCATTTCTAGAATCAGGCGCTTAGATCAAATTGACACACCTTGTTTCCCTGAAGATGTCTGCTTAGCATCGGACGAAACATTATGTCACTGTAAATATAATTTACAAACAGAAGAAATAGAAGACTTACTGAAACTTAGACAAAATTTCTTCAGTTTCAACCAAAAATATTGTCAACAAGCGTTTTGAGCCTAGCAATGGGAAACTCCCTGTCTCAGTTTCAAGCAGATTTATTCATAAGCTCCTTTGAAAGACACATCACCAAAGCCTTTCTTTTAATTTTCCAGACATGGTATAGGTATGATGATGACATATTTGCAATAATACCGAACACTAAATAGATGCTCTGAAACTTCTTAATTTATACCATAAATCTATACAGTTTACCATAGAGGAAGAGAAAAATGATGTACTCTCATTCCTAGATTTAAAAATTATAAGAAATGGAGGTAGACTGAAGTTTAGAATCCATAGAAAACAGATACACACACAGAAAATTACATAAAAAATAATAGTTATAATCCCATTCCAGATAAATATGCAGTGTTTTACAGCTTGGCACACAGAATAATTAATATTACAGTACAAATTGGAATACCAACAGATAATTAAGACAGCAATAAATAATTGTTTCAACAAAGACACAGTAATAAAAATTATCAATAAATTTAAAAGACAAAAATCAATAAGAGAGGATTCCACACTGAAGAACACCAAGAAAAGATACAAATTCGAAAGTTTCACGTACCATCCAACTTACCACAACAAATTTAAGAAGATATTCAAAGAACATGGCATATTGTTAGCCCCAAATAAAAAATATAGTATCAAGAAATTATAAGGTTGCACAGTAAAAGACACCATACCAATAGAAGAGAAGTCAGGAATTTATGAAATCAAATGTACAGATTGTGATCAGAGACACATCGGAAAAATGAAGAGAAATTTAGAAATTTGGAGAAAAGCACTGTAGGAATATTCGTTTTATACAGGTGATAAATCGGCAGCAGCAGCTCATTTTTGGACCAAAAATTATGAAACTAAATGGGAGGCTATGCTGCTGAAACAATTTCCAAGACCCACTGGAGCTATTTAGTTGGGAAAATACTTTCATCATAAAAAAATAGAAAAAGTTAATGAATTTTGATTTTCTTCTTATGGATGAACTCAGCAAGCTCTTACTAGAACCATAAGACACTGCCTCAGGAGTTCCTGGTATCCACCAGCCACCAATTTGAGTACCATTAGTCGGTCAACAGTTGAAGATGGGAATAAGTACTTCGGAAACATGTCTTAGTATTATATAAGTGGAGTTAGTACGAACATGTTGAATACATTAGTGTAGGATATATTACCACTCATTGTCTACAGCTTCGTAAGTAAAAGTTATTTAATAATATGATTATTAAACCATGGCCAAAATGCCTGCAAATGATTAATTTTTAATCCTAAACCTGATTTCCTTTTGATTAGCGATATACAGAAATTTTCCTTTCCTATCTTTCTCTGTCCACTTGTTATCTTAATATGTAATTTTAATATCTTTTAGATGAATTTGGTCAAGCTTTGTTTCAATTTTTTTGTATTGCTGTGTGCATTGGTTTTGATAGACAGAGTAATGCTATTTTGATTCCTTTTTTTGCTATGTGATCAGCCCATTCATTTCCCATTATTCCAATATGTGAAAGAATCAAAGTATTACAGTATGTTTTTGTTGTTGACAGTTTCCTGATTTCTGTTAGAAATGGAGCTTTAGGTGCTGTTTTTGATGCTATTGTTTCTACTCCTCTGCTAAAATTGTGATTTTTGGTAATCAAATATAATTGTACTTCAGTCCTTTCAATTTATCCTTCAAAGATTGATTTACCTTTGCCTTTTGGTATATAGTGCGCACACTCCTTGCAGTAGACTGCTACTCCAGCATTTCCTTTGGTCTCTAGTTTGGAACCATTAAAGAACACTCTACACAACACTGTTCATTTGTGGATTTTGTCACAGATGCAGGCTTCCAAAGAATGTAAATGCTTTGTTGAAGAATAGCTAAGTAATGGTTGTTAGATATTTTTCTCCTACTGTAGATGCTGAACCCTCTGTTTATGTTTTTCTCTCTACATGTTTTATAGTATCTAATTTTGCACGCTGCCAGTATACTTCCTTTCAGCAGCAACTTTCACATTATAAATTTTATAGAATAATTTTTTCTTCAGTTCCAAACATCTTGTCACCATATGGAGACCTAAAGTTTTTTAATTTGTAGATAGTACTTTTCATTTTAAGCTAGAATACTAATTGAAAGAACAACTGTCACTAAGCTCACACTTTAAGTGAATGCAGAGGAATTTTGTTAACAAATATGGTCAATTACACCAATCCCAGTTATTAATGTCTTGATTAGCAAAGATTGGGAAGCTTTGGAATCAGGCAAAGAAAGTCAAAAGATAAGTGCCAGGTGGACCAGTTAATCATAAGCATGTAACAATAATATGATATGAATATCATGCAGACAACAGAAGTGCTTATAAGCACAACTCGGTATAAAAATAAGTATAATTCAAAAAATAGAATTCAGGTTGAAAAATTTGTTTAAGATAATATAATGCTAAAATGACATTAAACACTTTAAATAATTTTCCATAAAATGAATTTATTTTGAGAAATGCTCAAAACTGGGATGGGGATACCCCAACAAATGATGTAAAAATGGTTTGATTTTTCATCATATTGCTTATATACAACTGGACATCATCTATAGCTTATTAAAAGAATGTGCAAAACATCAGAATACTGTCCCTAATAACAACATACTATAATTATTGTTAGTCAGAATATTTTTAACAGGAAATTTCCCTTTAGTGGGGATTTTTTGGTTGTAAGCCATAGTTTGCCACTTCTATCATTACTTTCTCTCTTTCTGATAATCATAAAACATGAAACTACTACAACTTCATGGGTATTAGGCAAATAAACCTCTCTAAAAATGAATGAAAAGTGTTTAACACCTGTTTTTGCTACAGAGGCACCACATGCGATGGACAGTGATGATACATGAGATGAAATGATATATTGGGAAAGGGTTTATTTTTTAAGGAAGGAATCATTCCAGGCCTAAGTTTAGGGTACCTCCCCGGCATTTGCCATTTATGAGGCCTGAGGAAAACCTGGAAAAAACCTCAGTCAGGGAGGATTTGGTGGGATTTGAACCCCAGACCTCCCGCTCACAAGTCTGTGCCTCAGCCACCCAAGGTGGTATAAATCTCTCTAGATAGCATTGGAGCAGCTGAATTTTGTGGATAAATGACATTTGGAAGATTGAAGCATAAAGCATTCCCTAAGCAAAAAACTGACAAAAAATTAGTTATCTCTTGAATGTAAAATTCTTCTAAGTCTTATTCGTTGCATCATGCGATTCCCAAAGTATCAAGCAAAGCTATGTAGCCACTGCAGCAGCCAACTAGTGTGTGTTTTGTTAGCTCTGTGACAGAGTGTACAGGTTAACCTTCCCACATGAAGCACATTTTTTAAAATAAACATTTGTAACATATGAAAAAAAAAGTTTCATAATATTGTTTCCCATACACAGCAAGCTTTAACATTAACATATTATATATCATAATGAATATTATAATAGGAAGGAAACGTTCCAGGCCGAAGTTTAGGGTACCTCTCCGGCATTTGCCATTTATGAGGACTGAGGTAAACCTGGAAAAAACCTTAGTCAGGGAGGACTGTCCTGGCGGGATTCGAACCCCAGACCTCCCGCTCACGAGTCCGCGATTTAACGACCTCGGCCACCAGTGGCGGTAAATCATGTTCAAAAACAAATAAAGGCAGTATATAAGCAAAACCTTTATTTTGTGTCAATTTTATATGTTATCCTGTACATATTTTATACTTTATTTTCAGTCCTGGTTGTCTAGTGGTAACCATACTTGCCTCGTAGACCCAAGGTCGGCAGATTCAATTACGACCAGGATTGATGAATTTTTTTCAGGCATAAATATCTTAGGCTTGCTTCCTTCGGAAGGAAAGTAAAATGTTTGGGAGTGCAAAATTGTACGATACATCCAAGAAAACGATGTTCTGGGAATGATGGATCAAGGTTCCATTGTATTTTCTTAGTATTTGTTCTATCTACATGCAACATGCTGCACATACATTCCCTGCACATGTACAAAGGACAAAAGTAAGCTAATGGACATAAATTTAAGAAGCCTGGGTATTGTAGCCTTTCATCCACACTACTGAGAAATCTGATATCATCTCTGCCCTGAAGATTGGGGGCAGTATATATGCTGAGAATTCACACACCAGATATTAATTTGTGTTTTCACCTTAGAAGAGAAATGTTTCTGTTCGTGTATTTATTTAGTTGTTTGTAAAGAATACATTAGTTTGTGATTATGTTTTTGTGTCTGCATAGGTAATGCCATAAAACAAAAGTCAAATGATAAATTAAAATATGATATTAAGGCAACACAATGTTCTACTTATACACTTATAAAAACAATAATTAAAAAAAAAACAACTGAGTGGGATTTCAACCCAGGAGCTTATGCAGAAGAGCAATGCCTTCTAAACCACTCAGTCACTGCTACTCTACCCTAATGTTGTCTTTCCAAATGCTTATAATTGTGAACATTATGTTTACAATCAAAATGCCCACTACAGTGTGCCAGTTGCTGCATGCACTTGTGAATACATGAATACAGCATTCACTAGCATTCATCAGCATTCCCCAAGTTCTCCAATCAACATGTAGAATCTGGGGATGGCTAATGTTTGCTGTCAAAGAGTGTATATATAGGGCTGTTAACTTTTTATTTCATAATATGAAGCACTTGTTGACATCAGGAATTGACTCTCCATTAATTAAAATAAATTAAGAACAATTATAAATAAAAAAGATAAATATACAAAAAAGACTTAACACAGCAGTGATAACTATATTAACTGTTTCATGAAATCACTGCTAATGAAAGATGAAAGAAGAACAGTGGGGGAGGGGGAGAAGATATGTTGCAACATTTTCCTTTTGTGTTCGTCCCAGTGGTCTAGTGCTAACCATAAACCCAAGATCATAGTTCAAACCTGACCAGAGTCAATGGATTTTTAGGGCATAAAAATCTTAATTACAGTTCCTTATTTGTGTCATGGCATTTAAACAAACCTCAAGCCTGAAACAAGAGCAAAATTTATTGACCATTTCACACTTGAATTGAATAGGATCCTCTGATCAGAGACGTTAAATAGCATCCTTTAGTAGTAGTAATAGCAGTAGCAGTAGCAGTAACAACAACAAAAACACTCCTTTTGCCATTTGATTTAACTGCTAACACCCACTGCTATTTATAAAGCACTGGTCAATTACCAAGAATATCTAGGATGGTCTTTGAAGTTGCGTTACCCAAGCAGCAACCTGTGAGTATGAAGATCTTCCTATGTACATTTTATTTTCTTTACACTAGAAAAAGTAATTATAACAAGATAATGATGATCACAGAAGGTTATAATAGATATTTCAGTGCTAAATTTTTATATATTTTTATCTTAAAGGAAAGTACTATTAATATGTTTATAAAATTCATATATAACCTCATGAAATGCTATTAACTCTCAATTGTAATTACAGATATCAAACATTGTAATTACATCAAGTGCATTTAAAAAAAAAACATAAATTTAATTTCATGACAACAAGAGGTTCTTCTACTATTTTGATCTTTAAAAACATTAATTTTATATGTTAATTAAACATTAGTATATAACCAGATATTCAAAATGCATAAAAGCAATTATGCAACACAATTAGGTACCTATTTTATGAATCCGATATATTTCTGTACTGTTTACTTTTCTTACCCTTTTTTGAACACATTTATTCATCTTGCATTATTTTAAATAACTGTATAAAGTATTTATACAAGCAATTTTTGACATTAAAGCATTTAGAAAATTAATATGTTTTACATTTTTATATCATCAAGAAACACAAATATTTCACAGCTTTAAATTGTTGTACAATGTTATTTATAAATGTATTTCTAAAATGAATTAAATAACAAATAATGGCATGCAATTTTTTAATTAAATATAAATTTATTAATGTTGTGATGTGACTAATAGAATTTTTATTCATCCAATGTTCCACTATTACTACTTAAATAATGTTTATCTGTATGTAATGCCTGCATTGTCTACAATACAATTTACACTCAGTGTTTCATGAAGGTGATTTGTAGGGTTGCTATTATTCTGAAAGTAAAAGTATGAACTCTTCTCCTGGGAATCAGAAACTGAGGAAATTAAATCATCAGTTCAGTTCAAGAGTTTGAGAAAGAAATATTATCAAATATTTATTGATAAATCAGATATTACAATATTAGGCCTAGATTATACATTATCATGTTTAATATTGCCACAGGTTGGGATCATTAAGGTACAGACTTGTGAATGGGAAATTTGGGGCTCAATTTTCACCAGGACTGTCATCCCTCACTGCGGTTTTTTTCCAGGTATTCTTCAGTTCTCATAAATGGCAAATGCTAGGGAGATACCCTAAATTTAGGCCTGGAACACTTCCTTCCTTAAAAAAAAAAATCTTTCCTAGTCCAGTTTATCATTTCATCTCGTGTATCATCAGTGTCCAATACCTGTGATGCCTCAGTAGTTAACTTGGGTATTAAACACTATTAAAAAAAATATTAATGTTTAACATAACACTGGTTATTGTGACATAATGATACTGGTTTTTTATGCCAGTCATATTTATAGGAAGATGCCACCTCACTCAAAAATGTATTATTTCTTTTGATGCAATCAAAGAATTCATTAAATGATAACAGAGACTGTAATTTACAGCCAAAATTTAATTTTACTGAATTCTAGTCTATTTCTCTGTGAAATCCACATGTTTTTCATAGGTGAGAATATTCTCTCTATATGCTGATGTATACCAGAAAGACAGTAAATAAATTCAATGGCCTTCTGAAAATTTACACTTCAGTAGCCCTAAGTTCCTTAAATAACTTTATCAAAGATTTAAACTCTGAACTTTACAAGAATATAAATTGATTTGCCTAGTATCCCATTAGCAATTACCACTTCATCAAAAATCCTGTATGTTTACTTCAAAGGAATTTATAAATTTTGCTTATTTCTTTTAACTGACTTGATTTGTTGACAGAAACCAAAAAGTTTAAGCTTGTCAACAACAATTGCTATATAATTTATTATAAATAATAATAATAATAATAATAATAATAATAATAATAATAATAATAATAATAATAATAATAATAATAATAATAATAATGGTAGTCCATTTATACAACACTAGAAGGAAAAGTGAAAATGATCTCTATACATTAATACAAAATTCCAAACTTTTTGAAAGTAGCTTTGTATAAGGGATTAACCCTTTATAAATTATAATAGACTACAATTGAATGTTGAAGTAAATATACTACCTTTAAAATAAAACTTTAGACATTCCTTAAGTTTCCAGCCTAAATCACTTTTAGAGGTAAGAGAAAGAAAGCAATTTTATCACTTTTTAACATGCCTGCACTTATTTCAACATACTTTTCACAACTTTGAATTAGTACTTCTAAAAATTGAATTTTGAGAGGAAAAAAAAATGACAACAAATGCTGGAGGCTATATCAGAGTTCTAGGTAAATGGTCCAATTCATTAAATCCACTGTTCTTCACTGTCTTTATGCAACCTAGTTGATGTGCATTAATGCACTATCATGCAGATGGCTCAGAATACTGCATCTCTTTTCTTTAATTGTTTCTTGCAGTTTAAGTAGAAGACTGCTGTAGTGTGATCTAGCAGTAATCATACTTGCCTCATTGATCCAAGGCTGCAGGTTCAAATATGGCCAGAATCAGGATTTTTAGAATGTAAAAATCTTAAATATGACTTCCTTCAGAAGGGAAGTAAAGCAGTTGGTCCCATGTCATAGATTTTCAAGTAAAAGGACCTCAAGCCTGAAAGAAGAAGTTTCTGAGCAAAATTTATCAGTCATTTTATGCCCAGAATTGAATGGAATGCTAATGACCAGAGATGTTAAAGAACATTCTTAAATTAACCAACTAAATAAATAAACTGCAGTAGTATGCTTCCCTCTTTGAAGTTAACAAGCAGAATCCTCCTGCAGACCCAGAAAATTGTGGACAAGATCTTTCTTCTGGACTGGACAATCTTCGTCTCTCTTGGCAGTGCCTTACCAGGTTTATTCCACTTTATGGTCACTCTTTTTGAAAGTGTTCATGGTAGAGGACCCTAGTTTCATTCCCGTCTCATAACTGATTCCAGAACTTCCTTCCTGTTCATTTGACAAAGGTCAAAACCTTTCACAGCATTCCATTTAATATTTTAGAACTTCTTGGAGAAGCTGTGACCCCATCTTGCACTGACCTTTTTATATTGAGTTGTTAATGGAAAATCGAAATGCCAAACCTCACAACAATTTCTTTCAGTTTTAGTCTCCTGTCACTCAACACCTCCTCTTATATAACAGCATGGATTCCAGTTATCATCGCTACTGGTTGGTTCTTACATAATTCACCTTCATTGAATTCTTGTCATAATCAAAACCATTTAGCCCACAAAGGGGAAGCTTCACCATACACTCCATCTAAGTGATTTTTAATTTCTGCAGATGTATAGGATAGGAGCATTTTGAATGTTGCCTCTAAATGAGCTTCTTGTACATATTCCCAAGAGGAAAGGATGAGATAGAGGATACTACAGGCGATCAGGAATAGGAGAAGGCAATGCAGATGCTCAAGTTCCGGTGAAATCTCATCCCCAGTCCTCTCAGAAGGAGCCTGAGGAGGTTCCATGTAGACCCCACTAAATTCCAGGACAGAAACCTTTTTAGAAAGCATCACCACACCAAGCCCAGCCCAAATATTGCCTGAATTGTACATGAAATGAAATGAAATGGGAGATGTGAAATTTGTGGAATGTGAAATACTCATCCCGGCATTTGCCTAAGTAAACAGGTGAACCCCCCCCCCCCCCCCCCCCAAAAGCCCAAGGCCAGGATGGACAGCTCAATGGGAATTGTATCTAGTACCTCCCAAAGCATTACTCCATAAGCCACCTCAGCAGGTGTAAGTTCTTCCTTTATAAAAATAATGTTTATCATACTGTATTTAACCACTCAAAAGTAAAGTATTTATGATTATTGTGCTGTAACTTGGTCAGGCCAAAAACTTATAAAACCTGCCTTACACATTGCTTTTACACTATAGACAACTTTATAAAGAAATGTAGAGCTCTACAGAATGTAAATATGCATAAAAAAAGTTGTTGTTGATGTTGTTGTTGGTGATGTTGTTGTTGTTGGTGATGTTGTTGTTGGTGATGTTGTTGTTGTTGATGTTGTTGTTGTTTTATATAGTTATGCTTTTTACCATCTTGGTCATTAGCATCCCATTCAATGGAAAGTGTGAAAGGGCCGATAAAATTTTTTCAGAGGTCTTTTCTTTCAGGCTTAAAGTTCTTTTGTGTGTCATAAATCTAGGACATGCACCAATAGTTTTACTTCCCTTCCAGGATTTTTATGCCCTAAAAATCCATCAATTCTGAATGGATAAGCACCCATGACCTTGGTCTATGAGGCAAGTATGATTACCACTAGACCATCAGGTATATAGGTAGGAGGTAGTGGAGTTCTATAAGTACAATATTAATTCTCTAACTAATAACAGCTTCTAAATTTATAAACTTTTAACTAATAATGATAAATTTATAGCCAATATTTTTAAAGCTAAACCCTCAAAAAATTAAAGACACAAAAAATATTCATCTTAACAAATAATATAAACTTATATCCTCTGAATTAAATGCATTTAATAAGGAACCAGATATCCTTAAAAACGAAAGCATTTCATTACCAACTAAATATTAATGACATTTATAAAAGTTTCAGTGTGATTTCTGTAAAAGACATTCAACAAATACAGCAATTAACAAATTTTTAAATTATATGTCTCAGAACACAAAAGCTGAGTTTTCTCTGTTTTACATCTTGAAGACAATCATTAATTAAAAATGAATTTATATGTTTACTATGAATTGATATAAAATCCTCTTTCATATTGATTAAGGAAGAGAAAAGAGTTCAGTGCTTTCTCTATTTAATGTATAATTACTGAAAAAACTGTGATACCATTCCTTAATATAATTTATACCTTCTTTATGCACTAAAATTGTTGAGCAAATTTTAATGGTGCTAGGCATATAACTAATTTGAATATTGTATTGATGATGATAGTGAGGAGTTTGGCAACTTTTAGATGTCTTAAGGTACAAGCAGTGATTCTGTCCCAGTGGAGTTAGCTTCGATATTGATAAGAGCTTTATTAATATCTCTTTCTTCAATGATAATATCTGTTGTTACCTCATTGTCACCAGGAGAAACTGAGAAACATAATTTTTATTGTCATGTACGCTAAAGAAACTTTTTCAATAAAGGTTTTGAATTTTTATGTTTTCTTAATTATGTAGACTATTGTTCACTACTTTGCAATAATATAATAAAAAAAATTATATTGTAGTAATATTCATAACACTTTCTGTTCTTTCAGTTATAAATCAAGTTTACATTAAAATGGAAATCTTATATAATTATATAATTCTAACAGAATCCTAATTCTTGTATATATAATATATAATATTCTAGTTTTTATTATTTTAGTTGTATTGTTCTTTATAAGTTTCTTTATTATATATATATATATATATTGTTATATTGTTCTTTACAAGTTTCTTTATGATATATATATCGTCTACCTCTGTCTTGTGACATCATCAGCAAAAGGCTGTATTGCAGGGTCACATGTGATCAGCACACTGACACTCTGCCGCTGCTGTTACATGACTTTTAGAGTTAGAAGGCTGCCACTTTCTCTCAGGCATCTCTATAACTCACAAAATTTCTAAGCAGGTTCTTGAAATAGAACCTGGGACCTCCCAGACAGCAGCCAGCAATGCTGATCAAGGAATTTTCAGATAATTATATATATAACTCTCTCTCTTTGGTTGGTCCCAGTGGTGTAGTGATAACCATACTTGCTGAGACTGAACCCAAGATTGCAGATTCAATCCTGGCCAGGATTGATGGATTTTTAGGGCATTAAAATCCTAAGTATGGCTTTCTTTGGAAGGAAAGTAAAGCTGTGGGTTCCATGTTATAGATTTGTGGCATGATAAGAACCTCAAGTCTGAAAGAAGAGGCCTCTGAGCAAAATTTATTGGCCGTGAATTGAATGGAATGCTGATGACCTGAAATGTTAAATAGCATCTATACATAAACCAAATCAACAAATCTTAGAAAGAGAGAGACTTAGATGCATAAGGTCATTCTGTACATGTTGCAGATATAACACTGAATTTTAGTAGCAGCTCACTAGTTATGGGGTATAATTTTAAGAGTCCATTGTTTATAATGTGAACCAAAGGAACAAAGTTAAATACTCTATGATTAAATTGTTCAGAGAATTTAAAAATTTAATATTTTGATTTGTAAGTAACAATTATAAAAAAAAAAAAATTAGAAGGCAATAATTCAGCTAAAGCCAAGGGAGAAAAATATTTTTATATGAAATTATCTACCAAATGCAACTGGCAAAAAAGTTCTCAAAGTAAAATTACATTTGCATTGTAACAGTTCTTATAAGTTAATTTTGATCTCAATATTTTCAAGGTACTGATATATAATTTTAAATTATGAAAGAGAGGTGTTTCCATAAATATAAACTTCAGACACATATTTCTATAAGACAATTATGATAACAAGAGATTATCAATAATGAATAATCGTCACCATGCTCTATTGATCACATATTCAAATTTTTATATGCAATGCCATTTGGTGCCTGTAGTATAGAATATTTATTTAATGATTTTGAGACATATGCTAACTATAAGAAAATAATAATATTTGAATATATACTTCGTAAGTACATTTAATTGAGAAGAATATTTTATATTATTGTATGATTTAGTTGAACTACACACTCTTACAAGTAAGTGAACCATTAAATTATATGATTGGCTTCACTGTACAAGTTCCAATTTACAGTTTAATTTTTAAATAAGAATATATTTGCAAGTTCTTTAAGGGGATTGTTATCATTATGAAAATCAAGGCATTTCAGAGCATTTCTAAAACAATAAAAAAGTTTTATGTTCATTACACAAAACATAATATTTCATTTAACTGAGTTTTTCTTCAATAATGATTCTGGCTTCAATGTTAATTGATTAAGTATACAAGCAGTAGCATAGCAGTTCTTGATTTGAAAGACATTGCTTTACCTTTAATTAATAACTGTCATCTGTTCTCTTTGTGAAGTATATAACATAATTGCAAATGCATAGTGACAGCCAATAACAATCTAAAAGTATATGTAATATTTAGCATTAAATTATCACATTGTATTGCAGGATATACATTTAACTGAAACTTTATGTCTAGAGAATGCAGAGTTTAGAAATAATATTACTTTCTTGCTTGTTAACTTATTTGAAGACACTCTTCCATTCTTGCAATACTTTTTTGTGTATGTGCTATACAGCACACATTTGTTGGGATGTTGACAGAAGTATATTTATGCCTTGATTCAATCATCTGCCATTTCTTGCAAGGACAACATGCCCAAATTGTCAGAAATGCCAGCACTATCACAACTGGTATTAGAAACAATAGCAGCAATGAAGATGAGGCCACACCATCCGAAACCATTTGTGCTGCCAAAACAGTACAATTTTCATTAACTATAAAATAGTTAAAATCTATACAGTAACAGAATTATCATGCTACATGCATTAAGCACAAGTACACATTATAGAACATGGTAGTCTATAATTATAGAGAAATAGTAACACTCCATAATAGTTGCTGATATTGATATTTCTCTTCTATAAGAGATGTGCTAATTTTATACTGCAGAAGATGAAAACCTGATATCAGTAATGAGGTTGTAACTTTTCAACCTTCCAACTTCAATACACTTCTAAAAATATATGCTAATTTAGAGCAAATTATACAATATTTCTGTTAAATATGGATTAACCATAGAATTTGCTTCTTTACACATCATAATTCCTTTAACAGTGCAAGTCACTAATGAGAAACATTTAACAACATTACCTAAAGTTTACTCACTTTCACTACAAAACATATATTGTATAAAGCTTGTTACTTTTGGCTCATATTTACTATTTATTATTTGCTAACTATTTTGCTTTTTCAGAATTCTATACTTTAGCCACTATAGTTATAAACTGCTTCTATTATTTATAGCCCATCTGGGGCAGAGCCTATCAAGAAAAAAAGAGTAAGAGAGAGTGTGAGATAGAATTCTTGCATATATGAGAATAGGTCCATAAGTTTCTGGCCTAACCATTTTCTAGGTATGATAAAGAGAAAAACTATATTTCACTTTTCAATATAGTTACCCCTTTATTGCAATGCACTTCTCACATCTTTGAATTAACATTCAATCTTACACACTCAAAATAGTCACAAGTCTTGCCTGCAAAATGGGCATAAACAGCAACCATCACTTCTTCATCACAATTAAATTTCCTTCCTGAAAGGTCCTTCTTGAGCTTTGAGAAGAGAAAATAGTCATTGTGAGTTAGATCTGGGCTGTAGGGTGGACGGTCGATCTCTTTGAAGCCACATTTCTTCACAGCTTCCTTTGCAACAAGAGCTGTGTCCACAAGTGCATTGTCGTGAAGAAGGCATACACCACCAATCAATTTTCCTCGCCTTTTCTCTTTGATGGAAGCACATAGTCTGTGCAGTAGGCCAGCACAGTACTCCCCATTTATTGTGGTGTTCCTCTCCTTGAAGTCAATGAAGAGTATTCCTTCACAGTCCCAAAAATTGTGGCCATGATTTTCTTGGTTGACTGAGTGGCCTTGGCCTTTAGAGGTGGTGCTTTGCCAGGTTTACACCACTCCATTGATTTGGTCTCTTTTGGACAAGGGATCATAGTATAGGACCATAGTTTGATCTCCTGTAACAATGGTTTGCAGAACTTCTCTCTCATTTCCATGGCAGAGCTCCAAAAATGTTTGACAACAGTTGACTCATTGCTGCTTTTGGACTGAAGAAAGAAGTCTAGGCACCCATCTTGTACTAGCCTTATTCATGTTTAAATGTTTATGAATAATTTGAATGACTGTTATTTGAGAAAAGTCAAGCCTTGCTGCTACTTCTGTAACTTTGAGCCACTGGTCTTCTATAATTTCTCTTTCCACAAAAGTGATGTTTTCAGGAGTGAGCACCTCCAAGGACTGACCTGCATGCTCTTCATCTTCAGTACTTTCTCGGCCCATTCGAAAAAATTTGGCCCTTTCTTTTTAGGTGAGGGGGATGCTTTCCCATATACACTATCCAATTGCTATTTAATTTGATTTGGAGTAAGTCCTTCTTTTGTGAAGAACTTAATACTCCATTTTGAACATGTCACATTCTTCTACACATAGCCTTATTTGTGCAACTATATCTGAAACACTGAACACAGTGGAGCAGAAGTTATAATTGCAATTATTTACTTAACAGATAAGGTATGACACCAGATAAGGGATTTATTAAGCCTATAATTCTTATTGGCAAGGCCGGAAACTTATGGACCTATCCGCCATCTCTTTGTAAGACAGCTCCCCGATTGTCCTCACAAGGCTGAGTATATCATGTACCAAATCTCCATAACTAATTAAAGTTCCAACAGGTATTGGAAATTGAACCCAGAACCTCCAACCAAGCCAGCAATGCTGACCACTACATAGACTAGGAAAGTGGTCAGAGAATATATGCTTATATCACAGCTATTTATTATGAGCCAAGTTAAGTTTCAGTTGTATAAATAGTGTAAATAAGAAATGAAATCTTGCTACTAATCCATAGCTCCTCAGTAAATCCTGTATAATTATATGTACTACTATATACTCTGCGAAATTCTATGTGATATATATATATATATATATATTTGTGTTTGTATTTTCTGTATGCTTAGTGCTCCTGTAATGCAAAAAGCCTCTGTTTAAACTATATTGATACTAAAACCAATTATAATCATAATTAAAATGACAATTTTCACTTTATAAAATGTGAAATATAAGTGTTTATTAAAAGAGATCACTGTATACAAATTAATTAGTGTTCTATTACCTAACAAGTTTAATTTCAGCAACATAGAACATACCCTTAAGATTCTTGAGCACATTAAGCTGAATTCCCTGTATATTGAACCCAGCAACATTAACTGCTACACATACATAATGACCACTATCTTTTTCAACTGTTTTGGAAATAATGAGTTTGCTTATATGAAATTCTTCACTCAAAGCTCGTTCCCCACTTGACTGCAAAGTCTGTAACATAAAATGATAATTTATTGCATTAAATAAATTAACTTATTGTGCTAAGAAAGGGTGTGTGATTTAAATTATGCACAAAAGTAAACAATAATGCAAAAAGTGAGAGTAATAATATTCTTTACATACTATAAATGGACACTCTTAGAATAAGCTTACATATTTACATAAATGTAGAAAACTTTAGTACCATCCATAGAACTATAACCTGCCAAATGTCTGATGCTGTTATTGTACATACTTTTTTTCATTCTTATATGCTTTAATTTAAGAGCAATTTTCAAAATGAATGTGCTTTATTTCATATTAAACATGAAGCCATAGACATTCAGTGTGCTTTATTTCATACTGAACATGAAACAATAGACATTTTTAATCACACTAACTTTGTGAGAAGCTAAATCCATTATTTGTCTGGAGCCCATAGCATTTATTATTTCATTTTCCTTAATCACTATGATCATTTCTTTTACTACACAGTAATTCATGATCAACTATGCTGGTTTGCAAACTGCTTGTACTGTTCACGCATTTCTAATACTCTGATAAAAAATATGGAAGAGACTGTAAGCATTTCTGCAGTGAACAAATTTCTAGATTTAGCCATAATCCAATTTCTCATTTAATAGCTGATGTATATCAACCAATCTGGCAAGATAAATACAAATAAAAGTTTATAATGGAAAGTAAGCTAATGATAGCATTCAGAAAACTCCTCCTCCTCCTCCTCCTCCTCCTCCTCCTCCTCCTCCTCCTCCTCCCCCTCCTTAATCTTCTTCTCCTCTCCTCCTGCTGCTGCTTCTTCTTCTTCCCCTCTCCTCCTCCTCCTCCTCCTCCTCCCCCTCCTTAATCTTCTTCCCCTCTCCTCCTGCTGCTGCTTCTTCTTCTTCCCCTCTCCTCCTCCTCCTCCTCCTCCTTCTTCTTCCTCTTTTTTTTCCTCTTCTGCTGCTGCTTCTTCTTCTTCTGCTCCTTCTTCTTCTTAATCTTCTCCTCTCCCCCTTCCCCCTTCTTCTTCTTCTTCTTCTTCTTCTTCTTCTTCTTCTTCTCCTCCTTCTCCTTCTCCTCCTCCTCCTCCTAAATCTTCTTCCCCTCTCCTTCTTCTTCTTCTTCTTCTTCTTCTTCTTCTTCTTCTTCTTCTCCTCCTCCTTCTCCTCCTTCTCCTCCTTCTAAATCTTCTTCCCCTCTCCTTCTCCTGCTTCTTCTTCTTCTTCTTCTTCTTCTTCTTCTTCTTCTTCTTCTTCTTCTTCTCCTCCTCCTCCTCCTTCTCCTCCTCCTCCTCCTCCTCCTTCTAAATCTTCTTCCCCTCTCCTTCTCCTGCTTCTTCTTCTTCTTCATCTTCTTCTTCTTCTTCTTCTTCTTCTTCTTCTTCTTCTTCTTCTTTTTACCCTGCTCAGAGGATAGATGAGAGGAAAAGGTTATTGATAGACTCTGTGATGGGTATAATTTTAGTTAAATACAATAAAACACTTATATTAGTCTGAGTTTTATATGTTTTAAACAGGCCAGATATTTTGCAACAAATCAGTACCTTTCTTAAATATTAATGATGTTTCAAAGTAGAAATTGGACTTAGTTTTTCTCTGTAAATTTAATATAAGGATATAATTCATATAAATAGGGAGTATTTTAATCTATTCTTGCTTTCAGTTTACACTTTCCTGATGTCCTACATTTTAGAACATTGTGTTCTATATTCTGCTAAAAACACATAGTAACCCTAAGCATTGGTGAGCAATTTATGGAGAAGTTTAGTTTGATTTAATGTATTATAGCTTTATATATTTTGGAATAACATTAAAATATTGATTAATTATTAAAAATGCTTGATATACAAAGATAAATTTTAATGATTATGTCTTTCATTTTGCACTTAGAAAAATCTAGCATTAACATACACCACACTAATTTTAATTCTATGTTTATTTATTGTTCATATTTTACATGATTATTACATATAGGAACTGATTATATATAATATGTGTTTACTTTTAACATATATCCCTAAAGTACACCATCACTTTCCCTACACTTGAAGAATATACAACTGATTGGAATATGCCATTTTCTATGCCGCTTTTTCTCTGCTCCTTTTTCATTAATTATTTTTAAGTAAGATATGCTTTCAATCTGACCTTGCATATTTCCAAGAGATTTCCATGAATGAGGTAGATTTCTTCTTTTTGAGAATTAACTAGAAAAGAATATTGGGACAGCAGCACCTTTAATATTTTCTTATTTTTTCCCTAAATATGTGACTCCAAGTATTTCTGATAAAATAAAACAAATTTAGATATCCAAAAATAAAATAAGTGAAATGAAATATATCTTTTTCACAGGAAAATCAGATAACCTTGAGGTACTATCTACTTTATTTTTTTTAACATGATCATGACACTGCAACCTTCAGATCCATTGTATCACATGATGGATGATAATTCTACTAAAGAGCATAGGGGGATTTTGTAGCCTAAGTTTTCTAGGTGTTCATCTTAAGAACTAAGGAAACATTTTAGAAGAAATAAAAACATTCCATTAGGAAAGTACCCTAACCAGGAATCATGCTTAAGATGTATAAATGATGTTGCTAGACTGCAAAGGGGGTTATTTTAAAAGGGAGATTCCATGGAAGTACTCTCATTATAAACATTTTTCAAGCCAAATCTCATAAATATTTTGAGAGTTATTTACAATCAGATTTTTCAGCAGTGGGGGACCAATCACAATATGTTATATGTTAAATAGTGTATTTACAAAGCTGTTGACAATGGAGTGGTAATATATCCTAATCTTAGGAATTCATTTTTTTACACTAAACTCCATTTACTTACATAAAAGTAAGACGCATTTTGGGAGAATCTCTCCCATCTTCAGTTGCTCACTGAACCGCCATTACTCGAAATGATGGGTGGACACCTGGATGTTTCTGTGGTGGCCTCTGTTGGTTGAAGTAGGAAATTGCTGAGTTCATCCATAGGAGGAAACTTGAAATTCACTAGGTTTTTTCTATTTTTTAATATAAATTTTTTTTCCCAAATGGGTTGTGAAGATGTTTCAGCAGTTTAATTTCCGGTTTTATTTCATGGTTTTTGGTCCAAAAGTGAGCTGCTACTGCTGATTTATCTACCTGCTTGAACTGAATATTCCTAAAATGTTCTTTCCCCAGAATTTCTAAACTTCTCTTTGTTTTGCTATGTAGCTCTGCTCACAATCTGCACATTTTATCTCATAAATTCCTGATTTCTGTTCTGTTGATATGGAGTCTTTTACTGTGCAATCTAATAAATTCTTGATGTTGTATCTTTTCTTTGGGGCTAACATTATTCCATGTTCTTTGAAAATTTTCTTAAATTTATTTTGGTAAATTGGATGGTAGGTGAAACTTTTGAATTTGTATTCTTCTTTTGTGTTTTTCAGTGTGGAAACTTCCCTTATCCCTTTTTGTCTTTTAGATCTATTGATAATTTTTATCACCATGTCTTTGTTGAAACCATTGATTATAGCTGTCTTTATTATTTGTTTGTATTCTATTTTGTACTCTGCTTCTGTGAGTGGAATATTCATCAATCTCAAATAAGTGTACTTACGAAGCTGTTGACAATGGAGTGGTATATATATAAACAATGTATACAGTTTTTTTCACACTAACTCCATTCACTTACATAAATTTGGAACATATGTTTTGGGAGCGATCCCTCCCATCTTCAGCCTGTTGACAAACTGTTGTTAAATGTGGCGGTTGGGTCTCTTGATGTTCTTGTGGCGGCATCTGTTGGTTATATTAGGAATTTGCTGAGTTCATCCAATGGAGGGATATCGAAATTCATCAAATTATCCTTTTTTTTGTAATGAAAATGTTTTCCCAAGTGGAAAGTTCTATTGCATTATGAAGTTGTTTAAGTAGTTTTATCTCTGATTTAATTTCATGATTTTTATTCCAAAAGTGCGCTGCTATTGCTGATTTATCAATAGCAATAGCAGCGCACTTTTGGAATAAAGCACTTGGGAAAACATTTTCATTACAAAAAATAAGGATAATTTGATGAATTTCCATTGGATGAACTCAGCAAATTCCTAATAGAACCAACAGATGCCGCCACAAGAACATCAAGAGACCCAACCGCCACGTTTAACAACAGTTTGTCAACAGGCTGAAGATGGGAGGGATCGCTCCCAAAACATATGTTCCAAATTTATGTAAGTGAATGGAGTTAGTGTGAAAAAAACTGTATACATTGTTTATATTCATCAATCTGTTTGCCAAACTGTGAAATACTGCATACTTATGTGGAATGGGGTTATAATTCTCATTTTTATGTAGTTTTCTGTATGTGTTTCTTTTCTGTAAATTCCAAAATTCAAACAATCTCCATTTCTTATAATTTTTAAATCTAGAAATGGTAGCCAACCATTTCTTTCTTCTTCTATGGTAAATTGTATAGATTCATGTTGCAAATTAAGAAGTTTCAGGGCAACTGTTGACTGTTTCTTCGGTATTATTGCAAAAATGTCATCCACATGCCTATACCATGACTTTAAAATTAAAGGGAAGGCTTTTGTGATATGTATTTCAAATGAACTCATGAATAACTCTGCTAGAAAAGGGGACAAAGGGTTTCCCATGGTTAGGCCTGAAACTTGTTGGTAATATTTTTTGTTGAAGCTGAAGTAATTTGTTTAATGCAAATATTAGTAAGTTTTAATAAATCTTCTATTTCTTCTATTTTTAAATTTATTGATTTTAACCATTTTTAGCATAAGCATAAGTTTCTCTGTAGGTATGCTCGGGAATAAGGCTTTTACATCAAATGAAACCATTATATCTCTAGCCGTAATTCTGCTATTTTTAAGTTTTTTGACCAGATCAACTGAATTTTTAATACTCAAACTTAGGAATCTCTTAAAAGAATTGAAAACTTTGATCAATTTTTTTGCTACCTGGTGTGTGGGTGAATTGATATTGTTTATTATTGGTCTCATGCTGTTATCATTTTTATGTATTTTAGGTAATGCATAAAGCCTGGGTAGTACTGGATTACTCTGTGTGATATTCTATTTTACAGTAGTGGATAATGTTTTGACTTCATTCAATGTTTTGATTAACATTTTATTCCATTTATTGAGTGGATTCTTATCAATTGGTTTCTAGTCTTGTCCTTTTAACATAGTTTCAACTCTATTTATGTATTATTTTTCGTCTAAAATGGCTATTTTATTACCTTTGTCTGCTTTTATGTATATAACTGGTTTTTCTTTTAGTTTTTTTAATGCCGTTCTGTAGTTTATTGTTGTTTTATGTTGTTATATGTTGTGAGGCAATAATTTCATTTATTTATAATAATCTGTCCAAGATCACTCAGGGTGAAAAGGACATCAACAGGCTATCATCTAAATATATAAAATATACAAATAATGTAGGTTCAGAATTACACATACTAAATATTATATATTCATAGTGTATATTAACTGACCTTATAAAACTAGAATGATAATTTAAAAATAAAAATAAAAAAACAAAAACAAACAAACATAATGTTAGTGTGTATAAACAATAATGAAAAACATGTTAATTTCTTTGTAAAAGCAATAAAATATATAAAAGAGATCTCCTAAATATATATATATATATACAATATAAAAGAGCTGGGTTAAAACTGTTAAATATGCAAAGGGAATTACACTTAATATACATTTACATTGTTGAGCCAACCAAAATAGACTTAGTTGGCTAAACCATAGTAATACTCACAGATATTGTCTGAAAATGACTGGAAGTATTACACAGACTACACTAGTCAACAATGATTTTGTGGTATAAAGGAAAATATGTGACTATAATGGAAATCAGTACCCAGATTTCAAAAATTAAGTCCATTTTTAGCTATCACATCCAGTTTTTATAATATGCACATATATATCTATGTGCTAAGTTCATTCAGCTTATGCAGCTTACTGCTGCATTTCATTATGTTATTCTACATCTGTTGTTGATTTTCTTCCTAACCTGCTTGCTTCCATACTCCCTTATCACCCAGATATTATGTTTATATTCCCAGAACTTATCAGTTTTATTCTATGGGTCAGGTCTGTCTTCTTGTATTTATGTTTACATTTACAGCTATCATAGATCTCAACTTTAGTTGAGCCAAAAACTTGTGTTAATAAGCATGTTCGTCTTCTATATGTGTAGTGATAAAATAAGAGTTTGAGTATGACGTGTATGTCATATGACATCATACGATGTGTACGTGAGGACTTTGTAGTCCTCAGAAGTTTTGTTACATTTGTGGGTGTTACGTGTTTGACAGGAAGGTACATAAAATAGACACACAAACAAAAAAACTATATTATTCATATTTCAAAGAGAAAGTTTGATCAGGTGATCAGGATAAATCGTTTGCACCTCATATTGCATGTAACAGTTGTGTTGAGGGATTACGTTATTGGTATGAAGGAAAACAGAAGGCAATGCTGTTTGCCAAATAAATGATATGGAGAGAGCAGCAGAATCCCCATGACGATTGTTACTTTTGCATGTGCAAAATTGCTGGCTACAACAAAAAAAATAAAGCAGGAATTAAATATCAAAATCTGAACTCAGCTACATGGCCTATTTCTCATGGACCTGAACTACTCACACCTACACCACCATCAGACCTGAATCAGACCTCGTGACTACTGATAATGAGTTGGTTTCTGATCCAGAAGAATTTGACAATTCAATACAAAAGTTTAATCAATTTGAGTTAATTGATTTAGTGAGGGATTTAGGTCTCACAAAACAAAAAAGTGAATTACTGGGCTCAAGACTACAGGAGAAGAACATGTTATTACCAGGCGTTACATTTTCATGGTATAGGAATCACAAAATACAGTTCCATAAACACTATGCAGAAGAAGATCAGCTTGTTGTTTAGTGTGGATGTGTGTAATCTTATTCAACAATTGGGTAGGGAAACATATGAGCCAAGTAACTGGCAACTTTTTATTGATTCTTCCAAAATGGTAAAGTTAGCTTCAATACCTCTTGCACATTCTACGAACCTACAAGAGTCTTATGAAACTCTGAAGAGTGTTCTTAAGAAAATTAAGTACGTGATCATGAGTGGCAAATATGTGGTGACTTGAAGGTCATTGGTCAGTGAAGGATTATTTTCTTTTGTTTCATTACTTTCATTGAAATGTCCACAATTTAATTTTCTGGCATTTAGAACTAATTTATTTGTATCCAATCATTCTAGGAGCTGTTCTAATGTGGGTTCAATTCTTTTTTGAAAGTCTGCATTATTTTATTTTATAACCATTTTTTTAAAATTCTGTTGGAACCAACACAGTGAAGCTAGATAAAATATAAATGATTATCCAATACTGTCATCTCATACACTCTAGTGCTTCACTTATTTTTAAAATATAGTGAGATTGGATTCTCTTCGAAACCGGTCACACTATATTTTAAAAGTAAGTGAAGCACTAGATTGTATGAGACAAGTACTGAATAATCATTTATATATGCATTATTGTTTCAAAATAATACTGGTATCATCAGCAAAATGAATTAATTCAGCTTTTGAAATGTTATTTGGTAAATTGTTAATATACATAAGAAATAGTAATGAACCGAGATTACTTCCCTATGGAACACCATATTTAATGCTGTCCATGCCAGATTTTGCATAACCATATGAAATATCATTTATAACAACCATCTGTCTTCTGAGAAAGTGAAAGGTAAAGAAAGAAGAGTAAGGGAAGGTGAAGAGGAAAGAAGATCAAGATAGGAAAGAAGAGGGAAGTGATAAAAGATCATAACTACATTATTAACACACAACACTAACAACTATCCAAACCATCCCAAATACTGAGGAAGAAAGAAGATCGACAGAAGATGTAATGGTCACTATAACAAACAAAATAGTGCAGAAGGCAGAGAAATAATGATGACCCAAAGGGAGGTGAGGACTACAAGGAAAGGAGGAGCCAGGGGCAAAGCAGTTTTGAGGACCAGGAAATGGTGGATAATAAATGGTAATGTAAAAAGTATTTAAGTTAGTGTGTGTGTAAATGTGAGTGATAAATTTTAATTAAAATTCTAGATAAGATGCATAAAATATAAAAGAGTGAAGAGTAACAAAAAATGATTTAGTAAACAAGGGTTATATGTACAAATATGTACAAATAAATAGTATCCAAAAACTCAATTAGTAAAGTGAAGGTAGTGTAGTGATTTATTGGAAAGAGTAGAAATGTACTTACAGTGAAAATTTTAATGTGCTAAGTGGACCAAGGAGGGTAGTATACAGACTAGTTCATGTATCCATATTATAAGAATAAGAATATATAAACAATTAAAACTCAAAGAGAAATAATGTTTGAAATAAAGTAAAAAACAGTAAATTTAGAAGATGAAATTAAAAAAAAAAGTAATAAGTAGAAATTATACCTTTCCTAGATAGTTAGGGAGTAGAAGGTGCTAGTTACTAGTACCTTGACCATTCAGTTCCTGACAGTAAATTTTAATTTAGGTAATTAGCTGGGTATCAGTTATTGGTTATCTCACTGGTTCCCAATAGATTGCAATTTTATTTAGTGTAGTGAATTTTTTATTAGATTTAGTGTTTTATTTTATTTTAATTTTGTTTATATAAGTATAATTATAGATTATAATTTATAAAATTATTATGTATAGTAGGAACTAATTGATTAGTAAATAAAAAAATTGGAAATATGCATCCCAGTATAGGTAACAAGATGCTAGGATGGAATATTGCAGATTTTATTTTATTTTTATATACTTTTTTTTCTGTCTTCTGTTAGTGAGATATGATTGGAACTCACTTCCCTTATACCATAACAATTACTAAAAATTGGTAAATAATAGTGATTTCTTTTGGTTGTGTTTGTATATATTTATGAATATTGTATGCAACTGAGCCTGAGTCTTCAGGAAATTCCAGTTAATAATCATTGATGAGCTGAAGACTAAGGTATGGTGGGTAGTGAACTGAAAATTGTTAACTGTATATATAGATATATTATTGTATATATTATAGCATAACAATACAATTTTGTATGACCAACAAGATCGAATGCTTTACTGAGGCCTATAAATACACTTATATTAGTTTCATTTTTATCTAATCCTTTCAGTATTCTTTCAATGAATGATCTGTGGGCTTCTTTTTATGAAATCTGTGTTAATTAGCAAAAAGCACAAAAGCACTACTATAAAAATGGTGATATTCTGCTAAATATAACAGTTTAAAATATTTTTAAGAACTTTGGTTGAATTGTATTAGTCCTATAGCTGTCATTGTCAATATTTTACTTATCACCACTTTTGTAAAGAAAGCTAAAAATAATATAAAAATATAGGGTTAATTCTGAGTATAATAATTTTGAAATTCTGTATCATAATGTCCAATATCTTATCAATAAGCTAATTCTTGCTGAAATTCTACTTCATTCACTAAAATAAGTGAAAACATTTGTATTGAACAATGATTAAAAGGCTCTTTAAGCATTTCTAGCACTCTTTTCTCTAATTTTGTTGTTGTTGGTACTTATGAAAGGAATAACCATATACATGGTAAATCAATGATATTGGTAAACAAAGATATGAAATCAAAACAAGGCAAACCAGTAAAAATTTAAATGAAGAGCTAGTATTTGAGCACACAGCTGTTAAAATCTAAACTCAATTGCTATCTATATTTATCATTCTCCAATGAGCAATTTTATTCTTTTCAGAAATAAATAAGAGAATGTCCTAAATATTCATCAGCATGAAAACAAGATGATCTTAATTTGTCGTGATTTTAACGTAACACTGAATAAAATTAAAAAACTAGAAATGAACATAGCAAAATTTAAAAGTGTGCTCTTCACAGAAGAAAAAATTAAAATATAAGAAATGTAAGGTAATTTGTGAAAGGTATGATTGTGATGAAATGGAGCAAAGATTCGATGACAAGGCTGTGAAAGTGACATCAACCAACTAATATCAGAGTTAATAACACATTTCAAGGGTTTAGTGAAAATGATTGTAAAGAGCTGTACTTGATATTAGCACTTAAAAATGGAAAGCTGCACTTGAGTTGCACTTTGGGCGAAGCAAGTATTTCATCATTAAATTCCTTTGAATCCAAGACATGCATGTATAGACTTTTTCTAGGTCTTGAATCTTCAGAGCATTATAAAGCACTTTACCAGAATATGCCTTAGTGATATTGTACATATTGTCACGACTATGTTGTGATTGGGGAAGTAGCAATAGGAGCATTCAGAGGTATAATTAAAGAGAGTGTTACCACTATTGTTACTTCTTTAATGTCCATTAATTATGAAGGATGCAGTTTAAGGTCTCCTCAGTAGCTGGAGGCTTAGTTAGTGACTAATAAGTGAATAATTGTAAGTTGAACCCATTATGACCGACAGGCCCTTACTTGGAGCAATGTCACAAGGCAGGGCAGAAGAGTGCGTCTGAAAGCTCGGCTACCTTGTAATATAGTCTCATGACTGCCTAGGAAGGTCTTTACAATATGTTGTCCTATTCACCAATACAGTAAACCAATGTCCTAGTTTTAAATTATACCAACCAATTAGAGAACAATGAGTTGGCATTCTAAAACTTCCCTGGTGATGCATGACAGGATTTGCATGATTTTTCTTGCTACTAAGCAAATGCTGATGTCATGTTAAAGTCCTTAGGGATTGTCATAGGAAGTGGTTAACCAAATTAATTCTGATGTCATGTTAAAATCCTTAGGGATTGTCATAGGAAGTGGTTAACCAAATTAATTTAATTAAGCTTGTACTTTCCGATGCAACTAAGATATGTAAAAGTATAAGATATTCAAGCAAATAAAATTAACTCTTCTCATAATAATTTTGACATTTACTAAATTAATGCATCCCTCGGCCATTCATGTGACAATATTCACAACAGGTAGACGCTTGTATGCAAAGAAAAAGTTTGTTGTACATTGCTATCAATGAATGGTACTATGCCTGGTTTGTTGGCATAAAAAGCAAACTCCTTATAACAAATAGATCCAAACTGCATTTTTTGGCCAAATGCTATATGAATGACTTATTGATTTTATCTTCAATTTTGAAATAATTTTTGTCTGTCATCTTCAGGTATATTTTGAAAACCTTCAGGTATATTTTGAAAACAATGCATTCAATGTTTACAATCTCGACTTCTTGTTTGTTCAATATCACTTTGTTCAATATCACTTTGTTCAATATCACTATGATTGATGTACTCTTCTTCAGAAACTCTGCAATTTTTAATAATATTTCTTTGATACATTGAATTGAATTGAATTTATTTCTCTTTACATCAACATTCAATTTTAAATATTACAATAAGATCTATGTTTTCAACAATTCCATAATACTAACAATATAAAATAAATATATATACCATTATGACTCTTATTACAATATTTTAATTCTAAACACTTTATCCTTTACTTGTGAGCTGCTTATTTCATTAGGACTATAGACACACTAATACCCAGATTATTGGTGTATAATAATCCTGTTTCTAATGCTAATTTACTCCCATTCCCTCCCCTATTAAATTTATCAATCATGAACTATCTGACCATTCTTTATCAGGTCGGTCCTGATGGTGCAGTGGTTATCATACTTGCCTCCTAAACCCAAGATCGCGGGTTCGAACCCGGCCAGGACCGATGGATTTTTTCAGGCGTAAAAATCCTAAGTATGGCTTCCTTTGGAAGGGAAGTAAAGCCGTGGGTCCCGTGTCGTACATTTACGGCACGAAAAAGAACCTCAAGCCTGAAAGAGAGGCCTCTGAGCAAAATTTGTCTGCCGTTTCACGCCCTGAATTGAATGGGATGCTGATGACCTGAGATGTTAAAGAGCGTCCATAAATAAATCAATCAAAAAAAAAAATTCTTTATCATTTATCCCTCACCTTCCCTAAATACCTGTAAATGCATAAATTATTATACATCTAAGATTACACTTCTTTCTACATTTCCTTCCATCATCTTCTTTGTCATTCTTATCCATTTTTCTTTAACTTTATCTAAATAGCTCCCTATCATTTTTATATCCTTATCTCCTTTTACAGTTAAAATCTTCCTAATTAAATTTTACCCATCTGAATTTTCCCATTTTTTTATTCCAAAACTTTTCTCTCCATAACTTTGTTTGATTCAATATAACAAACAATGAAAATGTGTATTGGTTTCTCCACACATTAAACAATTTCCCATTCCTTTATCATAACATAATTCTTTTAAATTCATAAGTCCAGTTCTAGCCCAAGCAAACCCTTCTCTACCTGTCTCATCACATTGTTCTGTACATACCGCCACAGGTGGCCGAGGTCGTTAAGGCACAGACTCGTGAGCGGGAGGTCTGGGTTTGAATACCACCAGGACTGTCCTCCCTGACTGAGGTTTTTTCCAGGTTTTCCTCAGTCCTCATAAATGGCAAATGCCAGGGAGATACCCTAAACTTAGACCTGGAACAATTCCTTCCTTAAAAATAAAATCGTTTCCCAATTTATCATTTCATCTCATGTATCATCAGTGTCCATCGCCTGTGGTGCCTCTGTAGCACAAACGGGCATTAAAACTATCCATTCATTTTTTTCTGTACATTTTTCCCTACCCCATAGTATTTTTATTCCCCTATAAAGTCTCAATGAACTCTTCTCACCTAAACTACTAATTATTTCTTGTCATTCAATATCTTCCAATCTTACATTTATTTCTTTCCAAAATCCTCTGTTTTGGTACTCCCTATTTGTTCATAATTTTCCTAAACCTATCTGTTGCAAAATTTCCTGCACTTTGAAATACCATGTTTCTTTCCACTTACATTTCTCCTGTATACTGAAACATTCTTTAATAATATCAATCTCTTTTAATGTGGTAATTCTGCATAAATATTTCATAATTCTTGTGATTATTTTTTTCTTAGTGGAATATCTACCTAATTCTAGCTGTGCTATACCATTTGGGGATGATGTTGGTAAACCTAAAATCAACTTACAAAATCTTTTATTTATTTCATCAACATCTTTCCATGCATCCTCTACACCCCAAATTTTTGATCCATACAACATTTTAACTTAACTGTGGTTATGTATATTCTTTCCAGTCAATTCACTCTTATATCAGGAATTTTTCTTAAACATGCTCTTATAACACTCATAGCTGCTTTTCCTTTTGCTATCCCTATTTTTCTCTGCTTATTCCAACTTCCATTAGAGCTTAAACTTGTCTGTGGATAATTAATTTTCCTTAGCACCTCTATTTCTCTCGCATTTAACTGCCATTTTTCATCATTTTTCAACTTATAACCTCTTTTAAAAACCAAAATCTTTGATTCCTTTTCATTAATTTTCAATCCCCATTGTTTGCAAAAAATATTCACTACTTCAATTGCTCTTCTCAATCGTCCACTAGATATAGAGGTGATTACTAAATCATTTGCAAAAAGCACCCCTGGTATTTCCTTATTATTTATTACTGGTAGATGTAACTCATCTTTTTTAATTTCTTCCAAACTGTATGTCATCAATACAGAGATTGAACAGTGCTGGACTTAATTTACAACCGTATCTTACTCCTGTTTTACTCTGCATATAATCAGTTACCTCATCCCCAAAAATTTGACACAAAACACATTCTCACTATATATCTTTTGTAATAGTTTTATAAACATCTTACTTATTTCTTTCCTTTTTAGTTTTAACCACATCTGTGTTTATAGTATCAAATGTCTTCTCAAAGTCTATAAATACAATATAAACTCTTCCCCTTTTCTTGCTTAAATATTTATCTGCAATTGTCTTTATTACGAAAACATTCTGCAGTTCTTCTCCCTGCTCTAAAACTTGTTTGAAACTATGATAATTTCTTCTCTTTCTCAACCCATTTCCTTAATCTATTGGCTAGAATTCCTGTAAAAATCTTACCTAAAATGGAAAGAAGACTTATACCCCTATAATTAGTTCGATTATTTACATCACCCTTCCATTTATATATGGCTACTATCATGCTTGTTCTCTACATCTTGGGTATTTCCCTTATTTCCTTTATTTTATTAAACAATTTAACCACTATTTTTCTCCTGTTATCTTCCTTAACCAAAATCCTCCAGAAAATGAAATACCATCAATACCACTTGCTTTCTTCAATTTTAATTTCATAATTTGATTATGAAATTCATCCTCTGAAATTTCCCTATCTAAATCATCAATAGCTTCCTGATTATCTAAGAAATCTATTTCTGTTCTAATTAAATTCTCTTGTTCTAATAACTTGTTAAAATGAGCACACCAATTTCCTGCAATTATATTTCTCTCAGTTATCCCATTTCTATATAAACTTTTAACTACTGATAATATCCTCCTTGATTCTTGGATTTTTTTCTACATCCATTAATTCCATTAACACTTTACATATTCTTTTACCCCATTCCTTCTTTTTATCCTCTATGAAGCACCTATATCCCCATCTAAGTATGAATAAATTTTCTCTTTGCTCTCCCCTGATTGTCTCTAATTTTTTATTTTTAGCTCTTTGCCATTTTACAATCTTTATCAAACCATTTCCTTTTGTTATCATTATAAACCACTGCTTTCATATCATTCCCTGCCCTTTTCACACTATATTCTAATTTTTCTACTAACTGTCCTTTTTATTTCCATTTATTAGACTCTCTATTTCCTTTTGTAAAAATTTTGCTTCTTTTCGAATTTAACTGTATATAAAATGAGTCATATTTCTATTCCTTCCACTTGTAAACCTCAATATGCCTACAATTTCCTCTACATATTTTCTTCTTATCTCCTCTTACTTCCCCAAATTTTAATCTCAGTAGGAAATGATAAGACATTAATATCATATTCATAACTTCAAACTCTCTAATCAAATTATCAATAGTGAGTGAACACAACATATAATCTACCACACTTTGCCCATTCTTATTTAAAAATGTAAATTCTCTAACTAAGTCAAATCCTCTTAATCCATTACATGGTATAAGATTATTTTCTTTACATAAATCAAAGAGCTTTTTCCTTTCTTTATTTAAAAACGTGTCCTTACTATATCTTCTCTCTAGTATAAAATCCATATCATATTCATCAATTTGGTTAGTTAACATATCTGATGTTCCCCTATCCTAAGCATTAAAGTCTCCTAACACTATTATTTGTACTTGCTCATATTTATTTCAAATCTGCTCAATACCATAGCTTACCTTTCTAAATACATTTGTATCATAAGAATCTGAAGTACTAGGCATGTTATAAACAATACAAACACATAAATAGTCGCTTGATGCATAAATATTACTAAAGAACAACCATAAGATAGAATTACTTCCCTACTCTTTTTCTTCCATTACTATAAATCTTTTTTTCTTTCCTTACAAAGCAACCTAATCCACCAGATACCTTTCCTTTATTTTTAATTTTAACACTATACCATAAAAGTGAAACCCTGGATTTCAATATTAACTTTCTTTGCTATCCATGTTTCAACTATCACTATTACATCTCCTACTTTTTTTGTCAGTCCTGGTGGTGTAGTGGTAATCATACTTGCCTTCTAAACCCAAGGTCGCAGGTTCAAACCCGGCCAGGATCGATGGATTTTTTTGGACGTAAAAATCCTAAGTATGGCTTCCTTCGGAAGGGAAGTAAAGCCGTGGGTCCCGTGTCATACATTTACAGGACGAAAAAGAACCTCAAGCCTGAAAGAAGAGGACTCTGAGCAAAATTTGTTGGCCGTTTCACGCCCGGAATTGAATGGGACGCTGATGAAAAATAGATGTTAAAGAGTGCCCTTAAATAAAACGAATCAAAAAAAAATCTCCTACTTTCAATGCTCTTTGTATTTCTTTGATACTTTTCAGAATTATTCCCCATTATAACATGTTATCTCCACAAAACTTCTGCATCTACAACAACACTGTAGTGAAACAAATTACTTATGAAAACAAATAATTAGGAGGGAACAGTACACTAGGTACTGTCAAATTAAAACAATCAAAATTAAAAGGAATCAAGTCAATGGCTTTGTGCGTTTTAACATTGCATTATAAATCAAACTGTGCTGAATTACTGTGTTGGGGAAGTCAGACTTGGTTCTTTTTAACATAGTTTGATGCAGTTAACCTATGAAACAATTTCTAAGAGAAAAATGAAAATTGCTTTTTTTGACTTAGTTCCTTTTAATATTGGAGGATTTAATTGTAAAGTATAGCATAAGAATAGCAAAGTTTAACAGAATCAGTAGATGTACAATAACTTATTCTTAGATCATATTAGTACACATTTACAAGAATTAAAGGAACATTACACATTTTATCTACAATTCATTTACCCTGTGTAGGCATTTCTCAGTCAAGAATAACTTGATATCTCTTAAAATTCTCCATTTTTTTCAATTTTAGAGTCTTTGGTAGTTGTACAAAATTACACTTTTAATAAGTAGATCACGTACTGATGCTTTTTGTTTAAGGTGACTCAATGTATAGCTTTTCCCCAGGCAATATTTAACAGTTAGCAGTTAGAGTTTACTCTTATCTTTCATCATATGCATCTTACAAGAAGAGAGTAAAGTGTGTAAATATGCATAAATCTGCCCTCTTGTAATATACAGTGGATATTGAATGTGCAGTGATGTTAGAAAACAGAAAAGAAAAAAACTTCCAAGTGAATTCTAGTTATTTCATTACTTGAAATGATTTTTAGTTTTTTTATTTACTTTTCAATGTTTAAAATCACATATTGATTAGGTAGGATTGATCTCCTTATAATTAAAAGGTATTTTAAATTATTCTATTTTATTTTGCAGAAGTGCCTGTAAACTAAAATAGCAATTATTTTATACCCATTGGCTTAAGAGATTATGAAGAGGTTTTAAAACCTTTTGTAAGGGCTTATATAAAGTCCATTTTGTAAGTTATAGTGATACATAGCCCATCAAATCATTCATTACCCTCCTCACATCACTGGGATGTAGTAACACCTGCTGAAAGCATGATGATGCTGTTATTCAGAGATTACCAATAGTGCTTAATTTTTCAAATGGCTCACATCTTCCTTAGAGGTCTTTAAGGTTTATTAATAAGACCATGCAAGAAGCAATTTACCTAAGATATATAAGATTCAGTATAAGTTGTTAAAAGTCAACAGAATAAAGATGATTTTACAGTCACTGTTTATAAATAGAAACAGAATCAAACATGTCAGACCTGCCTACATTGTATGTACAAGTTTTAATTTGCATTGATTCATACAAACATTCCTATTGCTGCCAACAATATTCAGTAAATTTTTCTAAATATTTAGAACTAACTAATGTGTTGGAGGCTAGGAGGTTGGGGTGTTTAACTTAAATAAAAATATCAACTATATATTTATATGCTCATACCTCATATGTTTCATCCAATAATTTAAGATATTTCACAGAATTGGTAGCATTAGGTACAGTGTATCCTAGCTTCCGAAACCAGAAGAACATAGGTAACAGTTTACTGTACACTCTACATTGAAACACAGCAGGGGTTCCTTCCTCTACAGTCATGTTGCTAAGAAGTTTAGGCTGAAACTCTGGTGGAGAGGTCTTTAGATCTGCAATTATCATTAAAATAACAATCATTATAAAACAAAGTCTCCCATAGCATCATAATTTATATGGTATGGATATAAGCTTATGTGAATGTCAAAGAATGTACTATATAGTATAACTACTGAGATTTGTTTATTTACTCTTTAGAAAAAAATGCATAGGATATATATCTTGAGTGAATATACTGAAACCAGAGCCTATGGCATCATTATTACTTGCTGTGGTACCTATAGGTGCAGTGTGTGGTTTCCCTACTTTGTAGGCCAGCATTCAGTAAATAAAAAATGTATTATAATTCAAAATACTTGATGCTCCATTAATAATAATAATTTTATTCTTCTACATATTTGTATTCAATACGCTATGTATCTATCTGCAATGTTCTAGTGTCTAGGTTTATTAGTTTGCACTCCCTAAGGACCAAATTTAGCTGATTCTGATGCAAAAATTTTGTGATGTGCCATAACATTGTCTATAACAGATATGTCACAATAGCCAGATTTCCCATGATACCTATTTGTCATTCACAGCAGCTGTAGCATTTTTGGTCCCTTAACAATATGGTTTGCAGAACATTAAAAGTAAGAAATTAGTGTATAACTGTAGCTGAAGATATTATTTATAAGGCTTTCACAGCCTGCATTCCAGTTGTTAAAATTTTCAAACTACTGTGCCATGGTCTTAATATTTCATGATGATGCTGACAATAGCTGCTAGTGAAGGCTTTGGATATGAAGCAAACCAAAGACCATGGCACAACAGCCCAGAAGATTCAAATGTTGATATTATTTCAAATATCTTTTTTAAAAGTTGAAACTAAGCTCATTTAGATTCTCAGCATACAGTAAAGCTGACAAATAATTTTTTTGGTGACCTTAAGATTATCTGCATTAACCACTAGTCTTTTAATCATTTAACAATTGGAATAATTTATTTTTATAGATAATACTACTCATAACAGGTCCTTCCTTGCACAAAATGTATCTCTTCAAATCCTCTTTGGGTCAAGATACTTTAAAGATAAAATTGGTCCTCACACCATTTCTGGCTCCAGATCATATACAAAAAAATTATTTCTTTATTTTCAAGGCCTAAATAATAGCATAGTAGAATTGTACACAATCAATAATTGTTGGTGTCACCTTGCGTTTTAAGTTTATGCCAATTGACTAATGCATGTCTTGCTTTGAAGGGCACCATGAACTGGTAAGATCTCTGCTCCATTCAGGGTTTTTTTTTTTCCTATTGAGAGGTTGCTACCAAGAAATTCCAGGAATGGGAGATATTTTGGCTTCTTAACTACAAAATTTTGGGAGTTTCTTGGTTGTTTCGCTTTGACCCAAATTTGCTGTTGGGATTGTTGTAAAGGAATGTAATTTGTTAAAATTTTTAAATTTAAATTGGTAAAATTGGCATTCTCTTGAGAAATATTGCTGTATCGCTTTATTGCATTTGCTGGGCATTATTGTTCTTAAAAATTGTTTTGGATAACTGCTGGTATTCTTTGAAAGATGTCTTGGTTTCAAGTTAGTTTTTTTTTTATGTAAATTGCTATAAGTTGAGAAATTTGTGCAATTTTGTAGTCCAGTTTGGAATAATTCTTTTGCACTTCATGTTACATAGCCACTCGGTGTATGGGCCTTATATTTTTGGAGCAATGCTTGTAAGGTTTGTTCTGGAGAGTTATAAGTAGATCACTTAAATATTTAATGTTTTGATGAAGTTCTTATAGGTAAATTTTGATTAAATTTTATTCTTTGGTTTAGTTTTGAATACTTAATACATTTCTATCTAAACAGTTACATTATATTATTTGTCTGTTATAAGTAGTTATTTTATTAAATGGGAGTGAAAACTATATGCTATTTTTTAAATATTATTAAATTACCTTTATGTTCCAATTTAATGACCCACACATACTTTTCAACAGTTTTTTGGGGGGGCTTTATGTTCATTTTATCTTTCAGCATGTATATCAGATATAGCCTAAATCATAGTGATAGCGATTCTAAAGAACGCAAAGCTACTTCACTCGCAATCAAGTGGACGCTTCAGCGAGGTTTTAAAATATGCATACAAAGTCGCATTATCACGATGTGGTAGCTTAATGTAGTTATAAGTTTAATGGTAATTTGGGCATGGTTGGAATTATTAACTGAAAGTCAAGAGCTGCAATTACCCGAAGATGCAGTTTCCAGTAAATAGTGTCAGTTATTATGGACCAGCAGATTCGAATTCTCAATATCCATTTTACAAGTAATGTATCGGCAGAATCGTGTTATGGTGTCGAGAGGTTATGGATCGAGTTTATACATGAGTGATGTTAGCGAGAACTATGAATGTTAGTGATAAAGTTAGAACAACAAGCCAACAGCTACTACGATTTACGAACATAACAAGAAAAATATTTAACGTAACTATTGGCTACTATTTCAGAACTGGTATGATTAAGGTGAAAAAATTTTAAGAAGTCTGTTTAGATAAAGCATATGACGAAACCTTCCAAACTCATCTAACATGAACAGGGGAGCTTCACCATTCTTATCGGATAAAAGAACGCTAAAGGAATGGGCTGAACGGTTCTCATTGGAACCAGAAGGCACTGAAGAGGAATCATGTGAATGTCGGCCAGTAGGGGTATTTGCATCGAATCCATCGTTCTTGTTGAAGAGGGGAAATTGAGTAACAGGAGACTAAAACTGAAATATATTGCTGCCAGGTTGGGCCTTTCAAATGTGGTCGTTTGAGATTCTTGATGAGCATATTCATATGAAATATAAGAGTGAAAGATGGGTATCATGACTTCCCTCGGTAGTTCAAGAACAAGTACCACCGCCTGTGGTGCCTCAGCAGTAAAAACGGGTGTTAAACACTACTCCCCAATCCCCCCCCCCAAAAAAAAAAAACTTAAGTGCTATGAAAGGTTTCTGACTTTTAGTCAAACAAACATGAAGAAAGTTCTGAAATCAATTGATAAAGGGAATGAAACTTTAGTCCTCCACCATGATTTACATTTAAAAAGGGATTCCAGGCGTGATAAATCTGGTGAGACATCACCAAGGAAAGTCAGGGTTATCCAATACAGAATAAATTTCATGGCCACAATTTTCTGGGATTGCATAGGAACTCTGTTAGCTGACTTCAAAGAGAAAAACGCCAATGTCAATACAGGCTATTACTGCAGCCTTCTACGTAAACTGCGAGCAGCAATGAAGAAGGTAGACACGATATGCTAAGCCATGACGTTCGCATCATGCTGTTTACTTCTCAGATTGCAAAAAACTGTGAATTCAATCATCTACCCTATAGTCCAAATACAGCTCCAATCGATTATTGTCTTTTCTCTAAATAGAAAAGAGACCTTCGATGAAAAACAAAATTAATCGCGTCAATGAGATGAAGAAAGCAGTTTTAGAACATTTTTCAGGCGTAAGTTCGGACTACTTTTTCAATACTATTTCACATATGTGAAAAGTGTATTGAAATAGATAAAGATTAGGTTGAAACGTGGCAGTTATTTTCTCTCTCTTACCTCTAAAAATAAGTTAGGTCGGAAACAACCCATCAGACTTACTCTGTGTACTTGCTAGGCATACATTCATAACTCATCATCTATCATTCAACAAGAACAGTTAAAATGAATAGTTGCAGTAACAAACAATGAAAAATATGTAAAACCAAAAAAATGTATGAAATGTGTTTATCAGCACTCCGCTCACAGACGCATATCTGTAACTTTTCTTTTGCTTTGCATACTGTAGGCATTCCATCTATTATTAAAACCGTCTTGTTTTAATAGTTTAATATTCTATTCACCCTGTTCAACTTCATTGTCGTTTTCTTCTCCTTTCTACCCTGCGCACCAACACAGTTAAGCATGTTTAGTCGCATGTTAAGACTTACACAAATGCATAACGTGAACAAAAGATTTTTTTTTTAATTCTATGCCCGTTTCCGACCTCTCCATCAAAAGTTGACGAGCAGTCCAGGACAAAGAAGAACGATAAAAATAATCACCAAAAGGCATTGTCAATAGCATGCAAAGAGAAACAGTTGAGAACAGCAGGGCAAATGCTGAGGTGTTCTTCAGTCATGGATACGCCATGGTCGCAAAGTGAGCATCATCTGTTTCAGTCAGTCCAGTTCTATACAAGTGAATCTGTAAGTAGTCATGACCCGTAGCAGACCACGCCAACTGATCTAGGTAGAGAACTAGGAATTCTTTACGACTTGTTCAAAAGGGAATTCAACTTTTCCCCGTAAGTTTTCTCTCTATACAGGCTGAAGCGGTTAGATTTAAATGACGCTTTATATGCCGCAGGGACAAAGGTGGGTCTGGTTGTTTCATTTGGAATCCTCTTTTCGCCAACTCATCTGTCCGCTCGCTTCCATAAATCCGCGCAGTGGGTCGGAATCCACTGCAGTGCAATGCGGCTCTTGACCTCCAGCAGCTTATTAAACGAACAAAAGAAATGGATGGCCACTCACAAAGAAAATTTATCGCAAACGACAACTGCAACGAGTCTCCGAAGGTGTGATATTTTCAAATACAGTCAACACAAACCTGAACGCTTGAATTTTGTAAATTTTCCATTAACGTCTGGCAGTTGAGTTCGTGTAAATCATTGAAATAGAACTCTTAAATAGGGTGGTTGCAAACATTTGTGTTTATGTTGCTTTTACGATTACATTCATCCTGAATAGTCCTTTAATCTTGCACTAATGGAAGAAATGTTAAAATAGCTTGCATTTTTAGGTGCTATAAATCTATAAAATATTTTGCTTTGCATGCTAAAAATACCTGGATAATGTGACAAAAACGCAAAAATATTTAATGAAGCTTGAATTATTTTATATCAACATAAACGGACGGTATACAGTGCTCATAAATATCATTTATGCTATACTTTTCCAACTGCTGAAAAATTGCAGTACACAATGAGACTCGACCTCAATTTATCCATCTGTAACGAGTGGTGATGAACGCAGAACATTCACTTATACTGGAAAGTGAAAGGTGCACGTCATAGGAAGTCAATCTGGAAAAGCTATACCTAGCCATGTCCCCTACACTTACAGTAATAACCTTTTCTTGCTCGCTGTCGAACACATTTGACATTTACATATAGTGTGAAATCCATAATTTTTTCCCACATTTCTCTGTAATTCTTTTTGTAATACTTGTACTATAGATCGACTAAAGTTACATTTTTTTCTCCACGTGCTTCTGACAGGATTCCTTCCGTTTCAAATTTTTCAATTATACTGCAGAGAAAACCAAATTAGTTTTTTAACACTATGCCACTTAACTTTTCCTGAAGAACTAAAAATGTCCGTACATTCTGCAACATACTGCTGCAAACTTGTGGTTGTTTTTGCTTTGGGCATTGTTAAGGGGAGTGTGAAAGGCCTATTCTTGTAATGTTAAATTTACGTACTTCAGTTCCCATTTTCCCAAGGACTATTAAAGTTAATGAAACGGAACTTTTAGGTCACACAGATGCACACAATTGAAATTTTCTTATATATTTTCACTGCTATACTATGATTCTGAAGCAAATTATACATTATTTTCAACTGTTTGCTTTTTCTGTTTCCTTTTTAAATGTTTTATTTTTTTACGTTGTCACTTTTTGTCCTAGCTTAGCTATAATAGACTCACATCATCACAACAATATCACGAATAAGTGGTAAAAACCTGCAACATCGTAAAAAAAAAAAAAAAAAAAAAAAAAGTCATGGCAAATGCTGCCAATTTATGAAAAACATTTTTCTAGCATTCAAGACAAACTACAGTCTTCTAGAGCAATTAGTACCCGAGATATAGAATTTTAACTGTTAAGTGCTCGCGAAATCACAAAAAGGGCTTCTGCAGTGACATAATTACATTTTTATTAAATAATGCTGTTAGGCAATACTGCTGAGCCATTCGCATAATATTCTATTCCTGCAATAATAATTTTGAAATGGAGATTTTGCTACAATTGTTTAATTAAATCGGCAGTTTATACGTTTTTATGCAAATATTTGAAACATTGACAGAGCTTAAAAAGCTCTCGCTATTGCCCTCTCTTACAAAGGTTTCTGCCCAGCGCGGGCCTCTCGCATGGAAGCAGTCCATCTGAGGGGGGACTCCGCCGTCGTTGGGGTATGCTGCCTACAAATAACGTTAACAAGACTCCCGTCTCCGTGCATCATCACCTCTAGATCCCCTATCTTATCCCTTCCTCCTAGAGATTTTCCCCTTGGAGGAGTGAGCACAAATGATCAGCTAGTTTCTTCCTCTATCCCTGCCACTCCAATCTAATACAACTGATTACTAATGTGGATATACATCACCTATTAATAGTAGCGCACTTCTTCACTTGGTGCATCTCTATTGTAACAAAGGGGACTAAACATACTAACCCCAAATTTCCAATTGAAATAAGTGGATATTAGAATGTTTTGATGTTCTATTTCTGTGAGATGCAGAACATTTATATAAACCACTGTCTGCCTCACTAGGAGATGAAAGTAATAATGTTGAGTTGCATCGATTTTGGCTGTCATTTCCACACAAAGATATCCATGGTTCATTGCCACTGTGTTCCTGGCAAGACATACTAGGTACATTCTTTCCACATCTCTGAAATACGAAAATAAGCACTGTTTGTATACATTTATAATCATAAGTTTATACTTATTATACTTTTATTTTAATATATTTATATAATAGTTAACCAGAAAAGAAAATTCAGCACCAAAAGTTACTACAACTTTAGAACATTTTTTAAATTTTGATTTTAATTAAAAGTGCTATTTTTTTACTATAAATAACCACAAAACATTTACCCTAAGAGTTTAAAAGCTTATTGCTACTGAAGACAAAAGTTCAGGAGATGCAACTAAGTCCTCGTGTAATCAATTAAAACAACAGAAGTGGAAAATACGAAAGTAGGTTCATAAGTTTCCCGCCTCACCGATAAGGATTATCGCTTCACCAAAGTTATATCAGTTAAGTAAACAATTGCAGTTGTAACTTCCGCTCCGTTGTTCAGATATAGTTGCATAAAGAAGGCCATGTGTAGAAGATTGTGACATGTTCAAAATGGAGTTTCGAGCTGTTATTAAGTTCTTCACAAAGGACTTACTCCACATGAAATTAAACAGCGGATGGGCAGTGTATATGGGGAAGCATCCCCCTCATATTCTACCGTAAAAGAATGGGTCAAACTTCTTCGAATGGGTTGAGAAAGCATTGAGATGAACAGCGTGCAAGTCGGCCCTTGGAGGTGCTCACTCCTGAAAACATCGCTCTCGTGGAAGGAGAACTTATGGAAGGCCGGCGGCTCAAAGTTACAGAAATAGCAGCAAGATTGAACCTTTCTAAAACAACAGTCCTTCGAATTATTCATGAACATTTAAACATGAATAAGGTTAGTACAAGATGGGTGTCTAGAATTCTTTCCTCAGTCCAAAAGCAGCAACGGGTGATCTTTGTCAGGCATTTTTTTTTGGAGCTCTGCCGCGGCAACAAGAGAGAAGTTCTGCAAACCATTGTAACAAGAGATGAAACTATGATCTTCTATTATTGATCCCTTATTCAAAAGAGAATCAATGGTATGGCGTAAACCTAGCGAAGCACTGCCACTAAAGGCCAAGGTCACTCAGTCAACCAAGAAGATCATGGCCGCAATCTTTTGACACTGCAAAGGAATACTCTTCATTGATTTCAAGGAGTGAACGCCACAGTAAATGGGGAGTACTATGCTGGCTTGGCCTACTGCACAGACTACGTGCTTCTATTAAAGAGAAAAGGTGAGGAAAGCTGAGTGGTGGTGTGCGGCTTCTTCACGACAACGCTCCTGTGCACACAGCTCTTGTTGCAAAGGAAGTTGTGAAGAAATGTGGGTTCAAGGAGATCGACCATCCACCCTACAGCCCAGATATAGCTCCCAGTGACTATTTCCTCTTCTCAAAACTCAAGGGCCTTCGAGGAAGAAAATTTAAATGTGACGGAGAAGTGATAGAAGATGTTTATGCCTATTTTGCAGGCAAGACTTCTATTTTTTGGGGGACTGAAATGTTAATTCAAAGAGGTGAGAAGTGTATTGCAATAAAGGGTAACTATATTGAAAAGTGAAATATAGTTTTTGTCTTTATCATACCTAGAAAATGGTTAGGCCATAAACTTATATGAGATATTACGGGGATTATAAAGTTATGCAATCTGCTGTTTATGGCCAATTACGGCTGTCTCACTGAACATTACTAGTTGGTCCGATCATGTCAATATGATCTAAGTGGGAGGTCTGAAAAGTTCTCGGCCAAACAATGAAGGCACGACTTTTTGTTTTGTTTTGTTTTTGTTTTTTTAACTTCATTAAAATGGTTTTCCGAAAGGTCTGGTATTTCTATAAAACTACAACCGCCTCTTGATTTGATGAAAAATTATCATCAGCGAGGAAGAGTATGAGCTTTGGAACAGACGGAAGTCTGAGGAGCCAATTCTGGAGAATAGGGTGGATATTCCGACAGTTTATTCTTCAAATCTCTCAATTTCCTCGTTGCTAAAACACGTTTGTAAGCAGATACTTCTCTCTTCTTCTGCAAATTGGGTCTTATATCAAGAATTTCTCATCTTTAATTGGTTTAAAATATTGAACAGTACTCATAGGTTATGATTTTACTTTTCTAGCATCCATAACCTTTCCTGCAGATGGCACCGACTTTGGCCTTAAATAACCGGCTCTTGTCCATTGTTTTGACTGCTGGTGTGCAATTGGTTTATAATGTCTCGTCCAAAGTTACACGTCGAAGCAGAAAATCAGTTTCGCTGCTGTTAAAATATTCCAAACATTGTTGCAATATTTTAATTCTTACGCGCTTTTGATGTGCCGTTATTAAAAGCGGCATCCATCTTGCGCAGTGATATTGCCTATGCAACTCTTCATGTGAAACATAAAGGAACCTAAACATCCACTGACATCCCAATAGCCTTAGCAATTTCACCCACTGTAACTTGCCGATCATCAAAAGCACGCATGGCTATTAAACGAATTCTGCTGCTGTTGCACTTTTAGGACGTCCTTCACGTAGGTCGTATTCAAGACTGGCAAGGCCATGTTTCAGCACCTAATTTTTTAATCGTTGAAAATGAAGAAGGGTGCAAATAAACTTTTAAAATTTGGTATGAGCTGTCTTTGGGACTAAACAATCATTTACAAAGAACTTATTACTACGCGATACTCAGTTTTATTCATTTTATGGAATACCCTCAACACACCTGCTTTAGAATTCAGTGTTAAATACACTATTTAAAACAATGACTTGACATTTCAAACGAATACTTAAGACAGCTGTACCAACGTAGAAAACAATTATCTTACCAGTAATGTTGTAATTCTTTGTTTGTAAGTACGCACGCCTGCTCAATGCAACAGCAACAACAGCAATAATAATAATAATAATAATAATAATAATAATAATAATAATAATAATAATAATAATAACTACAACAAAGACCTGCCAAAGTCTTTTTCCAAAGCGCCGTGGCTTCATCGACAGGTACTCAGCGGCAACTTTCTCGAGGTCAATATTCCTGCTTTTTTTCATTTAAATGGAGAGTACAGATAATGGACTCGGTCACATCTGCGATCTTGCTACGCAGACAAGCCTTTATTAGTTTTAGCTTACTCAATGAGCGCTCATTGCTGTAGTAGGACAAGTTGTAGAACGTGTACAGATCAGGAACACTGCTGCCAATAGCAGGGTTTTCAAATATTAATAATTCCACCAGTTCCTTTTTTCCTTGAAAGTTAACGCATCTCTTCCATCATAATGGATCGAAAACTAATCAGTTGCTAAGGAAAAGTAGCAGATAAATATGTAGCATAATATTAGCTAATCGTTTTGGCTTTTTCGAGCATTTCCTTTTCGGTTCAGGCGTGAGTTTTGATGGCTGGAGCAGCGACAATTTAGCTGAGATGGCGTTCAAACTTTCAAAACGCACCTTAAGCTGCTGAATTATGGATGTCCAGGCAGCCGTTATAAACAAATTACTCGAAACCTTTCTTCTGCATTCTGTATTCGTTCAACTGGCAATTCATCAAGGGACTTCTTAACCTGTGTTGTTTTGAAAACAGGGTTTATTTTCCAGGAATTGGAGAGTTCCTTTGTTTCCTTTAAAATAGTCCTTGCAAATTGCTGCCTCAACTTCATCGTATTATTTCGGGCTTATTTTAAGTGATGCGGCCGTCAATAAACCAATGTAATTTTCTTGTAAATATTTTGAAATAATATTGGTGTTCTTCAATGGAATACAAATATAACTACATACTGAAAGGAAATGAGATTTTTTTTCAATGCAAGAGTTGAGTTTTTCAGAAAAAAAAAATGTTCGAGATTAGAAGTACAGGATGATTCAAAATTATGGACAAACTTTCAATCTGCTATATTTCCTGTACTATACATTTTACTTGAATGCTGTCAAGTATATTTGAAAGCGGATGTTGTAAAGTTGCGAATACTACCGCTAGAGCCCCAAAGTTAATGTGTTTTGCGCCGTATCTTTGACAAAGGATTATGGACATTTCTTTTTTGACGAGACGGTTACTGGAGGAGGATATCTTAGCATGCTGTAAAACTGAATTGTTCCTCAAATGAATGAAGATTTAGGAGATTACATTTTCCAGCAGGACGGAGCTCCACCCCATTGGCATCGGAATGTTCGAAGTTTCCTGAATGGATGTCTACCTTGACGATGGACAGGCCACATGGGAAAGGAAGACTTGGCACTTCTGTTTTGGCCACCCAGGTCTCCTAATCTCACACCCTGCGATTTCTACTTGTGGGGGTTGGTGAATAATGCAGTTTACGTGCCACCTCTTCCCGCGAATTTGAATGACCTAAGAAACCATATCACAGATGCGATGAACTCAGTGACGCAAGACATTCTTATTGAGTGTTGGATGAATTCAACTACCGTCTAGATATTATCAGTGCAGTCGGAGGGGGGCATATTGAACATTTGTAAACCTCTATGTATGTGTAATCAAATGTAATATACAGAATTAAAATACAACATATAGATCAGGAAGTGCAGCCAACTGAAAGTGTGTCTATCATTTTGAATCACCCTGCAAATTAAAAGGCAAACCCTGTTAATTTGACACGAATAAACTTTCAAATCATAGAACAGAGTTTTTTTCCAGTGTGCACGTATTTGTCCCATTATAAAGCACTAATTCATTCCTACCATTGCTGTAAAATTTCATTAAAAAGCACATAAACTTTCTCTATATTTTTTTTAAAATTCCTGTAATGCTAAAATGACATTAACGAAAGCACGCAGTCTGTGCAGTAGGCCAGCACAATACTCCCCATGTTCCTCTCCTTGAAGTCGACGAACAGTATTCCTTCACAGTCCCAAAAGATCGTGGCCATGATCTTCTTGGTTGACTGAGTGACCTTGGCCTTCAGAGGCGGTGCTTCGCCAGATTTGCGCCACTCCATTGATTCGATCTCTTTTGGACAAGAGAGAACCATCATTTCATCTGCTGCAACAATGGTTTGGAGAACTCTCTCGTTGCCACGGCAGAGCTCCAAAAATGCCTGACTACGGATTACTCGTTGCTGCTTTTGGACTGAGAAAAGAAGTCTAGGCACACCCTCTTGCACTAACCTTGTTCATGTTTTAAATGTTCATGAATAATTCGAAGGACTGTTGTTTTAGAAAGGCCCAACCTTGCTGCTATTTCTGTAACTTTGAGCCGCCGGTCTTCCATAATTTCTCCTTCCACAATAGCGATGTTTTCAGGAGTGAGCACCTCCAAGGGCCGACCTGCACACTGTTCGTCTCAATGCTTTCTCAACCCATTCGAAAAAGTTTGGCCCATTCTTTTACGGTAGAATATGAGGGGGATGCTTCCCCATACACACCGTCCAATCGCTGCTTAATTTCATTTGGAGTAAGTACTTCTTTTGTGAAGAACTTAATAACAGCTCGAAACTCCATTTTGAACATGTCACAATCTTCTACACATAGCCTTCTTTTTGCAGCTATATTTGAACAACTGAACACAGTTACAGCTGTAATTATTTATTTAACAGATAAGGTAAGACACCAGATAAGGATTTTGTGAAGGTGGTAATCCTAATCGGCGAGGCCGGAAACTTATGGACCTATGCTCGTAAACCCATGACACCACCTTAATAGCACATTTTTTTCAAAGGTGATTACACATCTTGATGAATATCAGAGTAAAACATTATTTTCAGATATTTAATTAGAGCTTTTTATTCATATACTCTACTTTCCTAGTGAGTGAGCACATTTTATCATTTCAACAGCTACTATTATATAATAAAATTATGCACAAGCTTTACATGTGCACTCGGCGTTTATACATTTCAGGCATTCTTATGCCATGAAATTAAAATCTTAGATCAGCTAGAAATGGGTCAGGATGGAGCACAGAAAAAAAACCGTAGTATGAAAAGAATGAGCTAAGATTAAATTAAAACTTTATAAAATGCCATATTAGCATATCAAGATCTACTAGTTAATTTCACGATAAATAGCTGAATTATTTACATTTTCTGAATGTAATAACACATTTTAAAAACTTTAGGCATTACGCATATATAAAAATGTATTAAATAGACTCAGGGTATTAAAACTCCTGTAACACTATCCAAAATCAATAATATTGTAGACTGAATAGCTATGTAATAGTCAAAAAGCATTTATTACCTTGTAATACCATTTATAGTTGTTTATTTTATGATGAGATGAACTTTGTTTGTTATGATCCCAGCAATGTAGCAACAATTCCTTCCCTGCTGGATGCAGCTTTTTTTCTGGCATATATGTCACAGTTAAAGGGTAGTCCATCATCTCTATTACAGATAGAGCAATATATAAAGTAAAAAGTTTTATGAAATGATTTTTGCTTCATAGTTTTTATTCTCATGTACCCAATGTGATAGGGTAATCTGAGATAATATGAGAAAGTTTGTTATTTAAGGTATAACAGCAGGTATTTTGTTTTAATACAGTCAATATTTCAAAAAATCTCAAAAATTCAGCTAATACTCTGTTATGATCGGAAAAAATTCTAACTAAACTATTTCTATTACCAATTCTGTTAAAAATTTGTATTACGTAATTTTAAGACAATACATATATGTATATAAAAGCTTCAGTGCATATGAAAATTATTCATGCATCAGCAAGTATTACATATTATATGTGGCTGGTGCTATATCATCGAAATATTTATCTGTAGATAATGTAACGAGAGCTCCGGGTTTTGTCAAAATAAATTCACGATTAACAAGGTTGGATTTATGTTGACAGAATCTGGAATTCGAATCGTATTTATTTTATTAGTTATTGAATAAAATGATAAAACTCTAATAATATAGCCATAAAATGTGTTTACAATGTTGAAAAAGTTCATAGGCTCACCCCTACTGAAATATACATATGATATACGTTATAAGCCTAATCATCATATTTGGTACATTTAATTAATAAGCATGTATCATGTATATTATATGTATAACTTTAATATGTTAAATTGTATGTCGTGAAAAGAGAGATTTCTCTGGTGTAACTGTCTACGGTAGCCCAGCCAGAAACGGATCAGAGCCAAGGAGGTCATAAACCTCTATTTAAAGGAAAGGGACAAGTGTATGCCACTTCTTAAAAGACCTTCCGTTGGCGAGGATTAATAACATCCAGGCTTTCGAATACGTTAGGGCAATGAACTCACCAGCCGGTTGTACAGTTAATTTTAGACCAACTAATGTAAATAAATGTTTTAAACTTTCAAATATTAGCGGGTGGCATACGTTGGCAGGTAAATTTGAACCGGCCAATAATATATGTATATTTTGCATTTTTGAAGCAAAGCGCGGAACTTGGTGTGCTTCTCTGACTCCCGTGCCTTAGTGAAGCCAAAGGTTAATTAATATGAATTGAATACATAAGGAGGCATTTGCTCCGCAGGGACATTCAGTTCGAATAATTAGTTCGGCAGATCAGTTCAACTCAGTTCATATCAACCTAGTTCACGTACTCATTGGCACACTCACCTCAGTTCACATATTCATTTTAGACCATCAGTAACTGAGTTCGGAAACTCAGTTGATATATTAGACAGTCATACGATCAGATCAGATCAAATAAGTGTAATTCATAGGAGCAGTTCAGATAGTCGGATGATCAGATTCAGCAGTTCATCTCCTTGGGAGTCGGGGCAGCTATTCTACAAAGCTAAGTTCTCTCGTACGCAGAACGCCAGAGGACGCGAAAGATCTTGCGAATAATAAAATACCATACATATACAGATCTACTCATCGCGTGATTTATGCCGCTACGAAATATGGCGGTATTTTTCTCTATGTTAGTGAATGAAAGGGCTTAGTTCATAAACATGGTTATATTTAAAAATGTTTAATACTACCCACACAGTATATCTTTATCTATTAGTGGTCATTTGTTTCATTTAATTAATAATATACCATTAATTTTTGTAGTTTAATCACCATAATAATGATAATAATTCTAAAAATGTGCTTCTCTTTTGTAATAATTATAGATACCAAGAAAGAATTCTAATTTTGTTTCTCTTACTTTTGAAAAGTAAAGTAATTTCACTATAGACTTTTATTTACAAGTGATTTTGAAGGGGGAAAAAATCTAGTTAAGCAATTTATTATAGTTTAGTTTTTAATTTATTAGTTAGCTTTAGAGTTTATCATGCTAATACTACACAGTAACGCAACAACTTATTTCATTAATTAATTATGTCATTATTTGGATTTTACATTCTTTTTTAAAAGTTACTCTACTTTATGAGGAATTCGCTTAGTTTGCGAGTTCCTGTTGTCGGACTTTTTTCTCTCTTCCATTTCTGACACACTATAATGTGAACTTGCCGATTTGAGGACAAGACGCGACAGCAATTCTGGAGACGGCTATTCATAGTTTTCAAGATTAGCAAATAACGAAAAGAGTTTTAACAAAGTGAATAAATGCAATTTTTAAATTAAAATAGTAGCTGTAATAACTATAGCCAAATTATAAGACTCTCAAACATCTAACAGGTAAATTCAATTTTTAATAAAAATAAAATGAGTATTTTCAGTTCTATAATGTTTTGCCTGTGCGTTAACAGCATGTTTTCGTTTATGCCAGTACTGCTGATGGAGATAATACTAAGCCTCTCGTTTTTAGCATATTACCAACACTAATGCGTAATATACAAATTCTGAAAAGTTATAATTATGCCCATAAATAAAATACTCAACGTGACAAGGAAAATGTTTTGCAATAACTGTTTTTATGAATATAGGATTTTTCTGCAACTTTTAAACCGTAAGCAATGCGCTGAACTTTCAATATAAAATCGCCAGTCCCTAGCCCGAATAAAAGTGCGAGAGGGAATTCGCTTATTTCGTTAAGCATTAAGCGTGTTTCATTAGGCATGTAAACCTAAAAAAAAAAAAAAAAAAAAAAAAAAAAAAAAAAAAAAAAAAAAAAACTATTATTGATGGTGTCTGCTCGAGTTTCTTCTCCACTATATATTTTCAATAATGGGTATCCTTCATAAACAGAGTCATCAAGGCAATTCGGTAGCATCCCGCAGTAAATATAGGCAAGAATACGAAAGAGAAAACGCTGTAAAGCTCCTTCATGATTTTCCACAGTAAAACAGCATTACACGTTCTCATACAGAAGAAAACGTTCTAGTTCTTTGCATGTACTTGACGCTTGTTTCAGGGGTAGATCCATAAGTTTCCGAACTAACTATTTTCTAGGTATGGTAAGGACAAAAATTATATTTCACTTTTCAATACAGTTACCCTTTATTGCAATATACTTCTCACATCTTTGAATTAACATTTCTATCCCCACCCCCCAAATAGTCAGAAGTCTTGTCTGCAAATTAGACATAAACAGCATCCATCCCTTTTTCGTCACACTTAAATTTTCTTCCACGAAGATTCTTCTTGAGTTTTGAGAAACAGGAAATAGTCACTGGGAGCTAGGTTTGGGCTGTAAGATGGATAGTCGATCTCCTTGAAGCCACATTTCTTCACAGCTTCCTTTGCAACAAGAGCTGTGTGCACAGGCGCGTTGTCGTGAAGGAGGCGCACACCACCACCCAGCTTTCCTCGCCTTTTCTCTTTGATGGAAGCACGTAGTCTATGCAGTAATCCAGCATAGTACTCCCCATTTACGGTGGTGTTGCTCGCTTTGAAGTGAATGAAGAGTATTCCTTCACAGTCCCAAAAGATTGTGGTCATGATCTCTTGGTTGACTGAGTGACCTTGACCTTTAGAGGCGGTGCTTCCCCAGGTTTACGCCACTCTATTGATTCTCTTTTTAACAGGGAATCATAGTAGAGAATCATAGTTTCATCTCCTGTAACAGCGAATGGTTTGCAGAACTTCTCTGTCGTTGCCACGGCAGAGCTCCAAATATGCCTTACAACAGATGACTCGTTGCTGCTTTTGGACTGAGGAAGAAGTCTAGGCACTAACTTAATCATGTTTAAATGTTCATGAATAATTCAAAGGACTGTTGTTTTAGAAAGGCCCAATCTTGCTGCTATTTCTGTAACCCCGAAAAAGTTTGACCCATTCTTTTACGGTAAAATATGAGGGGGGTGCTTCCCTATATAAATCGTCCAATCGCTCTTTAATTTCATTTGGAGTAAGTCCTTCTTTTGTGAAGAATTTAATAACAGCTCGAGACTTCTTTTTTAACATGTCACAATCTTCTACTCATAGCCTTTTTATGTAACTATATTTGAACAACTGAACACAGCGGTGCGGATGTTACAGCTGCAATAATTTACTTAACAGCTAAGATATGACATCAGATAAGAGTTTTGTGAAGGGGATAGTATTTATTGGCGAGGCCGAAACCTAGTTCCTTCACTTCTCAGCACCAACGTTTCTTTTATTTTTTTAACGATATTTTTTTAAGTTGACACTAGTTCCCAAAATGTTAACAAATTCTTCGGGAGCTTTTATTATTTCTTTCCTCACCAACTTAAAGGTAGTTCACGTGAAATTGTGATGATAAAACAGTGGCGATTCGTGCACATTTTAGTTAGTGAAGCACAACTTATAAAAATAATATTGCATGGAAATCACTAACACAAATTTATCACACTGGCGCAAAAATATACTGCCAGGGACGCATGCACGCACACAAGCACAACACGTTTACTTTTCTCGAAAATATAGTCCAGAGTAATTTTATGTACCGGTATTCAATTTTTATTTGACTAAAATGTTCACCACACGTTTACTAAAATAAAATTCACCTGCGCTTAAGTTTTTCATGCATTTTAGATCTTTATTAATAGTTTCGCCCTGTACTTTTATTAAAAAACTAGAATTAATGTCAGCAATAATTATACTTAGGATGAAGCAATATATTTAAACAGCTGCCGCGACGTCACTTTCCCACCCCCGTAGACAGTGTATCTTATTTATGATAATATTGATTATTTTTAAAACGTAATGCTATTTAAGGATATTTTAGTTGAGTTGCCTCTACAGTGGAATTAGTTTCTTATAGTTTAGATTTCTCATAAATCATTGGCGAGAAAGAGCAAACAGCTTATGGGAAGCAATAACGTTGACAAATCGCTTAGGGAAGCTCCTGTTGCAGTCGCTATGATAGGGAGAACAGTTTTAGTGCGCATGTGCGAGAAAAATACACAGATTCTGCGTGCCCTTCGTGAAACTCTATTGTTTCTTTGCCCGCCAGTTTCATAACATCTCCTTTTAAACCAAATAATTCTGCTCTGCTGATCCTGGACACGAGGAAATTTTACTCTAGCTCGTTCTCTTCACACATACACACACCAAGTTGTCTGCAATTGCAGAAGCCGTTTAAACCACGCGCTTCTCTTGTATACTACTATGTAAGTGCGGGAACATTCAGGGTTCACGTCTGTAAAATTCTATAATTTGTTTTGTGTTAACCATTTATGCAGAAATTATTTAAAGTTTTTTATGGTTCCAAATTAAAGGGAGGGCACGTGTCCTTGTGCCCTTTAGCGAGAGCTGCCATTGTGCTAGAATCGTGATTATGAGATCCACATAATAAAATTAATTTTCCGTATTTATAAATAATTGTGTTGAACATGTCTTTTCTGTACACCTCCACGTTTGGCATTGGTTTGTTATTTCACATTTAAAAAATTATAATTACCTACAACTGCACCTTTTTCACTATACCCAATACCGAATTATATGAATTCACCTGATCTATCACGTCAATGATATTGAGACCCGGCTAGCTATAGCTTATTTCTGATCGGTGAACATAATGATTGGAGGTACTTCCTTCCTCCCCTACAATCTTCTCCCCTTTTTCCAATAACGCATTAGTGATCCATTAGGCTTTTTCAAAAACTATCAACGCAATTCGATTTGGCCGTTTCTAATCAAATAGTTCTATGAAAAAGAGGTCAACTCATTGATGAATCATGCCTTTCTCGTTATTTGTTAATTTCGAAACTGTTTATGATTTGGCCTACTTAGCATTTTGTTCTGTTTGTTTATTACCGTACAAATATAAAGACGCAAGGTATAGTGGTGGTCTCAGTGCAACTATAATTACATTTAAACCTCCCTATAAACTCCTTTTTAAAAGTATTTTATTAAAAAGTCGCAAATTTAAAAATGAACCATTTTTAACTTGCTAAAAAAAAACTTACCTTGTAATTGCTCACACATACCCAGCGAGAACCGCCATAATAAGCCTATGCTCATTATATTGATCAGGAAGAAAATTTTACACATCTGTAAACAATAAGAGTTGATAACTTTTATTAATTTAGAAATTCTGCTTCTATAAATGTTTATTGTTAATGTTTGTTTTTAAAGGCTTTAATATTCCATACCACTTAACCAACATTGCTGATAATAGAAGTATATGTAATTATATGGGATGCGGCATAAACAATGACCCATTTTAAGTAGTGCGCTATTGTTGATCACGGCTTCTTAGAGAGATGTTGTATGTGCCATTGTGTAGTGCAGTTCAAAGCATTTTCTGTACGCTATTGACCTTGGCCGCTCGCTTCGCTGCACAGCACTACTTGACAGTCAGTATGGGGTGCAGGTTTAATGAACATGGTGCGTTTGCAATTGAAACGTTTTTCAAATGTGGTGATTGAGTCGTAAGGACGCAGTTTTTGTTTCGGCAACAAAGAAGAAGCCAGCTTGCGGTTCGCACTCCATAAATATGGCAACAGTAAGATCTGTTTTAGAGCAAAGTCAAACGCCATCAGTTCGAAGGCATTCAGCCGACGTACCCTACTATCCGATATGTTAAGGACTTGAGAATGCCAACGAACTTGATCGCGTTAAATTTTACTCTAAAGCAGCTCTTACTGTTGCCATGTTTTTGGAGTGCGAACCATAGGTGACCTACATATTTAAAATGGGTCATTGTTTCTGCCTCACCCTGTATTTTGTATAGCATTTTAATTCAACAAAAAATTTGGAAACTGGCCATTGGTGATCAATAGATATTGGATAATTTACGAAAACATCTATTTTACTTGAATGTGCATATTTAAAGGCCTATAATATATGTACACGAATAATGAAAAATGAAGCATTAGGAAGAAGTTTTATTTTGCCTGTTTTGTTTTGCTTTTTACGTAAATGTCGTTTTAGTCGAATTTATATTTTTAGGGCCTTCTTTCTTCTTGTAATTGATAGTTTTAAGAATATTTAAAAAAATTTGTTATGACCTTTGTTTAAAAAAATACATTTAAAATGCAATAATTATTTCTCATAACAAAAATCAATTAATTCTCTTTTTCAAAGATTTGACAACGTTCGAGAAAACGAATTTGCTTGAAAATTCTCCTTCCACAAGGGAGATGCTTTCAGGAGTGAGCACCTTCAAGGGGGGCCGACCTGCAGGCTTTTCGTCTTCAATGCTTTCTCGGCCCATTCTTTTACGGTAGAATATGAAGAGAATGCTTCCCCTTATCCCCTTATTTTAATTTCGTTTGGAGTAAATCTTTCTTTTGTGAAGAACTTAATAATAGCTACATACTCCATTTTGAACATGTCACGTGCAACTATATCTGAACAACTGAACACAGCGGAGCGGAAGTAACAGTTGCAATTGTTATTTAACAGATAAGATATGGCACCAGGTAAGGGTTTTGTGAAGACAATAAGTCTTATCGGCGAGGTCGTAAACATATGGTTATATAACTATACCTTGGTACGTAATGGTTAAAATTCAACAGTTATCCATGTTTTAGCTTGCAGATTATTAACTTTTTCAGAAATCCTAATTTTCAAAATTAGGTATTGATGATGGTCATTTACAAAGCATTTTATACTTGATAATTAGCCCCTTGTTCTGCGTATATTCTAAATACAAAACATCAGTTGTGATATCAATGACGTCCTTGGGTACAATTGTAATAATGCTATTCCTGAGCTTATTTTTTTCTGTCTGCAAATAAATATTACTTATTTCTCAAAAACATAAGAATTAAAGTATGAAAACTCTTTAAAAAGTTATTATATTTATGAATTTAGTACCGCAATAGAAAAATAATTGCCATAGTAGCGATACAATTTGTTTTAACCGTTCAAGAAATAGATTATAAATGATAAATAGATAACAAAGTTTGTTGAAGTAAAACGACAATTTTCAAACATTTTTGTAAAACTTTCTGTTAAATTCCTGAATTAATACTCTGTCGTAATAGGCTTTGGTTTTGCAAATAAATTACACTGCGAACAATGCACAGTAACCGATTAAAATATCACAATTCTAAAGTTGAAGTACTCTCAATGAATTGGTTTCTCTGATTTTGGATCGATGGCAGTAGAAATGACCAATCATGTCAATCGCGATCTACGGATAAAGCATAGCGCCATTTTCGGTCTTTTGCTCTCTCAGTACCTGCGCTCCAATTTGGCCAGAAGCACTTAAAATTGGACACACATTTAAAAAGTACACATTAATAATAATGAACGCGATACTACAGAGTGTGCCAAAAAATGTATTCATCCTTCAAGCAAAGAAAAAACTGTGTTAACATAACAAAACTGAATTCACACTAACAGAAATGATGAGCACTAACCATCTTAGACTTTTACAGTTACAACAGTTGCTCAAAATGCCCACCATCGGCGTCGATACACTTCTGAGTACGTTGAACTGCTGAGTGAGTAACATTTGCGAAAGTATCCTCAGCGATTGCAGCACATATTGGTTCAATTTCTTCCCGAAGTGTTGCCAGTGTAGCTGTTTTCTACGGTATACAACATCCTTAAGAGTTCCCCATAGGTAGAAGTCCAACGGAGGTTCTGTTCTGTGCACACGTCTGCATGGGCTTTGAACTCCAACAACATTCTCGGTTTTCCTGTACCACTTCAAAATTGCTTTCCGCTGTTCAAAGATAATCTTGACTCCATTTTGTTGTAGCAACGCTAGCACAACGTAATGTGAGTCACATCTGTTTACAGAACATCATATTGATGATAATCTTGGCTTCATTTGTTCATTGTTGAATTACCTGTCACGTAGCAACGCTATCATAAGTATGTGAGTCGTATCTGTTTACAGAACATCATACTACACATTGCTGTTGTTTTTCCGTTCAATGTTTGTCATAAAATATTATGGTAAGCATTTGTTGTCATGGAAACGTGTAGGTTATTGGATTTTTTTTATAAACAAGTCACTGTAATCGAATATTCCAATTATGTGTAGAAAGTTCGCAGATACAGCAAATTTGTCTTAACTATTTTGTGCTTCATTATCATTATTTCATTATATTTATATGTTGTAAATGTTAGTAGGGTAGTCACATTTCATCTTAAAGAATGCGACCTGAAGATGTGGCTCGAACTGTAGCCCTAAGCAATGATGGACACAGTGTACGTTATATTGCAAATGTAGCGAACATGGCTAGAAGCACAGTCTATGGTAACATAAAACGGTTAGAGAGACTATAGAATATACCAGATGACCAGGTTTGGGTCGTCCGAGAGCTAAAATTCATAATGAAGACAGGTATATGGTGTTAATAGTTGGAAGTTTTGAAATGAAAGTCTTATATAAACTGTTTCAAGGCAATACTAGTTTTTGAGATGCCTTGGTGTTCGATTTCTCATGGATTGGTCTATACTTCATTCCATTTATGCCTTTTTCTTCAATACAGAGCCTTTCATACAAAATGATATATTTTCTTGGGTTGCAGGTACTCATAGTAGCCGTTATCACACAGAGACTTGAAGTAACGTTGAATAATAATTATAGAAAATATTCCATTACAAGACCATATACTCCTGGAAATTGAATTATTTCGCATTTATTATCATCAGACTTGATAAAAAATTACCTATTTTTATTATTTCTATGTAAGACGATAAAATGTCATCAAATAAACGAGGGAATGGAAAACAAAACAAGAGAACATTATTTACAGAAAGTAATACAGGAAAACAGAATTCTCAGGAAAGCACAAAGCCTACCTTGGAAATGCAACTCAAGCTAGTCCTAAGAAAGGCCAAAGACAATGCATCCAAATTGTTAGAAAATAAAAACAATATCAAAATAATGAATCTTTAGAACTGGGTGCACGATGTATGATCGCTAAGACAAGCTGTATTTCATCCAATAAAAATGTCCTTGAAGCCAAATATCCAAGTTCTATCCAAGAAAAGGAATATTATTGGAAACTACTACAGCAAATTCTTTTAGAATATACTGAAACAGAGTGCACAAAGAACTGCTACAAGTTTAGAAATAATTGCTTCTATTCCTTTTTTATGGGATTATGACAGCTCGTGTTATCAATAGCTCAAGCAGGTTTTTGCAGATGGAGATTGACAGTGAACTTTTAAAATTTTTCTTCCGTCCCTTTGTTGCCTTTGTTGCTTTATTACAAAAAATGATGGCAAATTTAACTCTGTCAACAGTCATTTTCAACGAAATTCTGTACACCTATAAGACTCCTATGAAACAGTTGGTTAAGCAAGAAATTGAAAGCATTAGTAATCAAATGGGCAGTTCTCATTCAACTGTTTTGCATTTTCACAAGTATAATATTTGTTGACCATCAACAAAGGACACAAATAATGCTGTAACTGTTCAACAACAAAATTTTAATCATAAATGCTTTTCGTCAGGTTTAAGAAGTACTCGCTTATGAATTCATTTTTTCGAATGTCTCTTGCATTTGTCATATAGAATGGGTTTTAAAAAATTGCATACTCGTGATAAAGGACAAGAAAATGTGAAAATCAAAATGAAACGCATCCAAGATAGATTTCGAACTGTTTTGAGATTCCTTGGCAGAGAAATCAAGATCAGGTGGGAGTGCGACATAAAAATATGGCAAATTCCCAAGATGTTCTTTTTCTGATCATCTGAAGTTCAAAGGCAATGAAGACCTGTGTACAAAACAGAACCGTCAACGTGAGTAACAATTGCACGCATTCGAGACAAATTTGAGACTCGTGGTATCGTATGCGTTGTTCACCAGGGCAGACCTTTGGAGACCTCGCACAGCAACAAGCCCCGCGTCCTCGTCTATGGTTTTGGAACGTTTTGAGCACTCACCGCAGTAATGTGCACATGAAACTGGGATTAACAGAACCAGCGTACGTCGTATGACTAAAACAGCAAAGTTGAAAGTTTTCATCCCAAGATTTTGCATGCATTAAATGAAGATCACCATGATCGGAGAATGCAGCACTGTGAGTGATTTTGGAACATGGTGTAAGAGGATGAGGCCTTCGTAGGGAAAGTTGTTTGGCCTGATGAGGCACAGTTTAAGTTGAACTGAACTGTTAACCGGCATAACTGTGTCTACTGGTGTGCAAACAATCAGTTGGAAAAGGCTGTTAATTATCCTGGAATTAATGTTTGGTGTGGGTTGTCATCTAGGGGTCTAATTGACCATTCTTTTGAAAGAGTATGATACGCACATCCGCCATTCATACACTCTATGGAAACGAGGACTTTTACTTCCAACAAGATAGTGCACCACCACATTACCACCGAGATGTAGGCAAGACGTTTTTACGGTCAAATGTACATGAAATGTTCCGTAAAGTGGGAAGGGCGACATGCCTTGAAGATTCATATGGAATTAAAAAAAAAAAAAAAAGCGTGAAGTTAAAACCTGCAGTTTTTTTTCCTTTCTTTTTTTTTTTCCCCTTCTTCTTTTTTTTTTTTTTCCTTTTTCTTTAGCAAAAACACAAGCAATGAAGACGAAGTTGTAAAAGCTGAAGTATTTTTCATATTTTTTAATGTTAAGCATGATCAAAACTGCAACAGAATGTCAAAACAAACAATATAAAAAAACCGGGGGAAATGATTATTAGTTTATACAAACAATGGGCTGATGGTAAAAAAACAATGTTAAAAATGGTAAATATACACAACAGCCAGTCAAATTTAACTCTTATGACTAGAGCCCGATTCTTATGTTTTAAACTATTTTGTTCCTTGAATGCTAACCGTGATAGTTTAACATAACTATCCGTTTCTTTATCATGGGAGTCACAGAGTTGATTGAGTTTTTTTACTTGCGGACGCTCTTTAACATTTCAGGTCATCAGCGTCCCATTCAAATCAGGGCGTGAAACGGCCGACAAATTTTGCTCAGAGGCCTCTTTATTCAGGCTTTAGGTTCTTTTTCGTGCTGTAAATTTACAACACGGGACCCATATCTTTACTTCCCTTCCGAAGGAAGCAATACTTAGATTTTTACGCCCGAAAAAATCCGTCGACCCTGGCAGGGATCGAATCCGCGACCATGGGTTTAGGAGGCAAGTATGGTTATCACTACAGCATCAGGACCGACCCATAGAGTTGAATCTTGCGAAACCTAAAAATGTCTAAATAGTAGTGGCTAAAACTGTTTAAAAGTAGATTGAAACATAATTAATTTTAAATTATTAAAATAAGTTTAATAATATTTAGAATAAAAACAACTTTTAAAACATTAGCCAACAATGTGCATCTTGATGATTTAAAGACAAATCATTACTTTAATTTAGTAATACCGTTATTGCCATATGTTAATAGCATTGTGGAAATTAGCTTATTTTTTAGAAGCAGACTGAATTTAATTTCATAATACCATTGTTGTCAGTAACGTTCAATGCTATTTTCTCAAATGACTCTCCAACAGAAGTTTGTGTATTGTCAGCCACGTTCTGTTAAAGGAAAACTGTCGGATGTAACACTTATTTAGAAGCAAACTGAATGCATTATTAAGAAGCTTACACAGCTACAGTAAGATGCCAAAAGGAAAAGTTTCTAAAAATTGGTTGATTAGACAGTGGATAGGCAACGATCCCAATTTTACCATTGCCAAAAGCAAGTGAGCTGTGACCAAACATCGCATTTTCTGCAGCATAAAAAGTCTTTAGGCATGTCAGCAGCTTTGAGAGGAAACAGAGGATCCAGTTTCAACCATAATTTCATGTTTTTCTGGCTCTTCAGAAGACAATTTTAATCCGTGTTTATGTGGGCGCTAGTATCAGCAAATGTGCCATGGCATGTGGTACAGAACCCAGTATTCAATAAACTTCTTCGAGACATCAGTGACCGAAAGATACCAGGCGAATCAACCTTAGGGAAAAATATTTGCATCAACTATATGAGAAAAAGACTGAATTCAGAACAGAACTATAAGACTGTAATATCAGTCTTTGAGACAACCGATAGTTGTAGTCCCTTCATTTTTAACTCATAGTTGGTAAAACAGGCCCCACAGAACCTGGTAAACCCCCCCCCCCCCTCGTTATGCAAAATGCTGGACAAAACGAACCACAGCACCACAGTCTGCTTCATCAGAGACGCTTTACACAAACTATGGCTCTCAGAAAACCTGATGACAAATTTCTACTGCTTATGAAGCCTTTCTGAAGGTTTTCTTTCCAGTCGCATTTAGATTTTCAAGGGAATGGTACCACAAATATCTGTGCCTCCAGAATCCATCATCACCCGCTGAGGTATTTGACTGCATGGAACCATCTACTACACCAACTATTTTGAAGACATCAAGAGTTATAGACACATTTGACGTCAACGATGGAACCTGCATAGCAAAGGCTAAAACCGTTCTTCGCAATAAGAACAGCATCACTTTACTTGCATATTATAAAGTCAATTTCAGTATCTTACTGCAGTTATTCAACACTTAGAATTCGCATCTTTACTACTAAAAGATGCAATGGAAATCACTAACACAATTTTAAAGAAAGAAATACCAGGGCCACTGGCTGCAGCCTGCCCTTTGAAGCTCACCAAGATTCTGCAGCGAAACCCAGGGTTTGCAACAATGAAAACTACATCAGCTGTTCTTCAAGGGAGTTTCAGATGATTTGCCGTGGGGACAGCAGAAGTGGATTCATTGAAATTTGCACCGATGGCTTCATGTTTTGTCAAAAGAAAATTTTCTTACTATAAGAATGTTTTAAAAGACAACAGAAAAAGTTTCACCATCGAAAACCTGCAATGTATTTAATAGTGCATTGCAATAGCAACCTAAATAACTGAAAAATGTTATGATTGAGTTTGATTAATTGAAAATTGTTCTATTTTAGTGCTTTAGTACTTTAGTACTTTACAATTTAAAAATTAAAAGGACTTTTTAAAACTTTTTTAAAAATTCAGTGCCTTGATATTATAAAGACTTGATATATATAAAGTGTTCATGTAGTTTTGTGTTACATAACAATGCAAAAAAAAACAAGTAAAATTAAATTAAAAGTCATTCCTATAATGGTATATTTCTTTTGATGTGTTTATTTTACTTTAGCTGAGAGAAACTTGAGAAAAAAAACTATTTTAAAAGTGTTTAACAACTAGAAAAAAACTTATTTTAACATGTCAAAAACTAAAAAAACTATTTTAACACGTTAAAAAAACTAATTCAGTTTTTATAAAAACATACAAATCCGGACCCTGGTTATAATAACGCGCTCCAGGAGGGTTAAACTTCCACTCCTGAATTCAGATTCCTGACGTACTTAAACTCACATTAGAGTCAAAGTGTAAAATGATTATTGCAATTTCAAACTGGCATATCTAGCTCTTAATAAAGATTAATCAGGTGGTAAAATACGTGCAGAATTTTTCCACAAACATAAAACTGCTAATTAACTATTGAAGTTAGTGTCTTTTGTTTTGTCATTTCCTGTAAGCAAAGCTTAAACTGAGAGAACTTTCAGTATTTTGTGTAGTCTTTGGAAAAGACTATGTTTCGGAATCTTGGTAAAAGTGAACTTAAATCAGCATATTCCTGTTTTAAGTTTTAGCATTTCTAGGTTCCTTCCTTGGGGAAGAAGGGCAAATGGTTCGAAAAACAGCAAAAAGTAATACAAAATACCACTGCAAGATACCGCCACGTGTGGCCGAGGTCGTTAAGGTGCGGACTCGTGAGCGGGAGGTCTGGGGTTCGAATCCCCCCAGAACCGTCCTCCCTGACTGGGGTTTTTTCCAGGTTTTCCTCAGTCCTCATAACTGTCAAATGCTGGGGAGGTACCCTAAACTTAGGAACGCTTCCTTCCTTACAAAATATTCTTTCCCAATTTATCATTTCATCTCATGTATCATCAGTGTTCACCGCCTGTGGTGCCTCAGTAGTAAAAACAGGCGTCAAACACTACTCAAAAAACACTGGAAGAAGTAAATAAACCCACTTTTATGAGAGATATACTTATTTTAATGTTTTTAATATTTCATGCTATCGTAATGCTGATTTTGTTTATTTCATGCAAAATTGAGCTTTATTAATTTCATTAAAATATTTTTAAAAATGTAATATTTATAATGTTTAATCTTATTTGTAGTTTAACTGTTTGTAAAATTTAATAAATTGCAAAAACAAAGTTGTGCTTTCAAACAATATCGTCGCCACCATTGTCATGGTTATTATTATTATTATTATTATTATTATTATTATTATTATTATTATTATTATTATTATTATTATTATTATTATTATTATTGTTGTTGTTGTTGTTGTTGTTATGGTTCGTGTGTCCCGGAATCAAAACGAGTGAAAGGTAACAAACCCAGGGCCTATGGTAACCCTACATACAAGCTTCAGTTTTCTAGTGCCTAGCTTTAACATAGCCGTTTGATTCCCCGAAAGAAAAAATCACATTTTAGAAAAGTCACACTATTCAACATTAACACTTGAATTGCTAAGTTTATTTCCCCAACAATAAATATTGCGTGCACGTAATTATAATTTACTTTTGCTACATTCATTTATTTTGTTTACCTTTACGTCTCTAGCTGATAGGTGAATTATCCTTTGCATTTGCTTTTGTTGATGATACGCCACATACTAGAAAACCAAAAGTAGCAAGGCGTATTTTACAAATGGGGGGGCGGCTTATTAGACACATAGACCAGTGCATTAGCCCTCTATCAGACCATTGCGTACAGTAGTTCATTATTGTTATGATTATTTTATTATAATATGTACCAGTTGAAATTAAAAAGGCTCTAATAACCTCTTCAACATGTTTCATAACACCACAACCTTTTAATATGCTGCATAAAATCCCGTGAATGCATACCTTGGTCTATTGGAAGATTGTTTCTTTTGTTTCTCACAACTCTAGGCGAGTTTTGCAGCGTCCCAGTATCACAACTTTGCCGTATTCTAGAAATTATCTGAATCAAACTACAGAGATAAGCATCGCACGCGTTGCACTGACAATTTACCACTCCCACGAGGGCGAGCGATAACAGTCAACAGAATTGTTTTCATTCCTGCCCGCTGGGAAGCGCTACGTACTTGAGCCCTAACTAGATATTTGTGTGCTATAGCATGTCGCCGCTCTCGTTATTTGTACTGAAATGTACCCTCTTATTTTCCCGGAAAATGTCAAATTCTTACAAATACATATCTCTGATAACAGAATAATGAATCTCACACTACATTCAAACAAGCAGTGCAATGACCACTCCAATGGTAAAATATATGCACAATGTTTTGACAAACATGAAAGTTCTGAGTAACCATTGAAGAGGGTGTCTTTTGTTTCGCCAATTCGTGTAAACAAAGCATAAGCTTAGAGAATTTTCAGTATGTTCATCAAATTAAAAGCGAAGTTAAGTGTTTCAACTTCCAGGAATGTTATTCATTTTAAGGTACTTAAACCATTAACAGAAAGTTTTATATTTTTCGAAATATTGAAGGATTCACCTCAAGAATCTAAGTAAGTCATTCTAACCCAGCAATAAAAACGTTTTCAAGTTGTTAGTATTATTATTTTACATATACAAGCAAAGCGACATTAATTATAAGCAATATTGCAACAAAAACAATTACGTGACAATGAAATACGTATTCTAACGACAATGACGTTAGTTGGAATGATGCAATAGTGAACATAATCTGATGCAATCTTACATTCAATTAGTATAGTATGGTCTTTAACTTGAGTGTGGTCAGTGTTTCGCAGATATTTACGTGAAAACGAGCTCCTGAGCTCTGGAAAGTTCTTGAAAAGCATTCTAAGATTCAGGGAATAATTTTGTGCCCTCAGCAAACGATCCATCTGATGAATCTGCATAAAATGAAAACGATGATCTTTGGAGATTGTAAACAAAATAACAACTCAATGTGGTTGTTCTACTGTTACTTATTGATTCTGTTCTTTGTTGTTGTTGTTGTTGTTGTTGTTGTTATTATTATTATTATTATTATTATTATTATTATCATCAATATTATTTTACATGGTCGTTTATTAAATTACTACCATTTATTATTATTATTATTATTACGTTTTTATTCCTTTCATCATTACTATCACGGGTGACCGAGATCATTAAGGCGCGAATTGTGAGCGGGAAGTCTGGTGTTCGGTTCCCTCCAGGAACGTCCTTCCTGACTGGCGTTTTTCTGGGTTTTCCTTGGTCGTCAGAAATGGCAAATGCCGGGGAGGTACCCTAAACATAGGTCTGAAATGCTTCCTTCCTTAAAAAATCCTTTCCTAATTCATAATTTCATCTCATGCATCATCAGTGTCCATGTTAAGAATCAATGTAAAGAATCCCGCCTCCTCGTATTCCTGGCAGTCTGGTGTATCTTCCATCTCATATCTTCCTCCCAGGGGAGCCCCTGCTTGGATATATATGTACTATAGACCTATAAAGCGGCATAATTGCGAAATTCTCCTCTGTCAATTATTCTGTTAAATTTTCAGAGCAAAATATATTCGTTTAAAAATTCCTCCAGCTGATATATCAAACCAATAGCCTCCACAGCGCCTTCTTTCCATTTCACTGGGCGGTCTTTATATATCCACCCTAACATACTTTAATGGGCTCTTCAACAAATTAAAACACCCTCTTGTATTTTGAAACTTATCTTCTGTTAAAATGTTGTGGAATTTCAAAAATTTAAATTTCATCATTATCTTTAAATACTTTGTGATTAAAATAATTTTCGATTTACAGTTTGAGAGCCAACAGATTTACTTCTAAAATTAAGTCAATCAACCTATTTCATTGACTGTTTTATGACAGTCACTTGCGTCATGTTTGGCAGCCTTATTTCAATGATTCCAATCTCAGCAACTCATTTTGTTTAATAGACATATCCTCCTTGAGTTGGAATAGAAAGTTGCAAATTAGCAACATAAAGAGCCAAGTATTGATTTACTCAGAATAGATTGTTCAATAAATTTATATTTTTCTTACCACTCTATTGTTAGCTACCATACGTCTTGCAGAGTCAGCATTTGACTGAACCACGCCGTTAGCTGCCTCATCGACGTTGCTGTGAAGTTTCCGCCATCTGAAGAGGTTTTGTCGCGTACAACAATTAGAGCCTAATTATGAAACTGTTTGTTTGTGGCCCCACTTTGGGAGCCAACTTTTAAAGTGGACTCACGCTGTGATGCCAATTTTGAAACGATCTGATAGAATGATTATTGGTCACGTCAGTGTTGTTGTCCGCGCTTCAATGACAACAATTTCTCAGGGCGAATTCTGCTATTTTGTTGATTCGTACTCAACAGGGTTGGGAGAGGAGTTCAGTAGTGTAAATTATCACGCGATACGACATTATGTATATATAATATAAATGAAAAATAAAGTAACACTATTAACAATGTAACAAATTAACAGTAATAATAAAAGTAGATAAGGATAAAACACTTAAAGTCACACTTGAAATTGCTATATTTCGAACTACTGGAGTTATTCTATGGCAAGAAGCTAGACAAGTGAAGGTGATAAAAGTAAATATTGAGTATCGAAGGTAACGTTATGCATGGAAACAGATGAAAATAGAAATGCGAGTGTGGGAGGAAAAAAAAATAATACGTAAGATTTAAACAAGGTGGTATACGCGCTTTATATAAAAATATAGCTGCCATTTCTCTATCTCTGAGTAAATTTTCAGAGCATTGTGTAGGTAACGCATCAATAAGTGTTAGATTAAAAGCATAATCAAAATCCTTACAGTGAGATAAGGCATTTGGGCAACCGGCAAGGGAGACTTGGTTTTAACAGAACGTCTGTGACTGTTCATACGTAGCGAAACAACAGTAGAAGTTAAACCAATATAAAATGCTTTGCAAAGCTTACAAGATAACATATAAACGATGTTCTTGGAAGAACAAGTAGCAAATAAAAAAAATGTTGAATTCTTTGGATAAATTAGGTCTGTGGAATGAATAGCAAGGCATAATTAGCGCACAGGTTTTACATTTATGGCATTGGCAAGGATATGAGCCAGCAAAGGGACGTGGTAAATTCGGAGGGGCTAGGTTACGGCGAAATATACTTTTGTAGTTAGGGGGTGTTCTGAAAGTAATGATTGAGAAAAAGCATTTAAAGATGGATGCATTAACAAAGTATCGTGACATTCTTTCAAAATAGGTCTGATGCTTTCAATTCCAGGCACGTAAGTAGTAACAAGGTTAATAAAGTTCTTGTTAGAAGTTTTAGGTTTGCATTGGAAAGTTTTGTGCGCTGGGATTATACGGGATTTTAAAAGAGCGGAAGGATAATTTTGGTCTTGGAACTTTTGAGGTAGATTTTTAATATACTTGTCAAGAGATGAAAAGTTGTTACAAAGACGATGACCACTGATTGAAAGAGAAAAAGGAACAGATCTTTTGATATGCAAGGGATGACAGCTATCAAAATGAAGATACTGTTGTAAATTGGTAGGCTTAATGTGCACGGACGTAAGAAAAGAGCCATTGCATAAAGAAATATCCATATCTAGGAAAGTAGGAGCATTGGGAGAGACAGAAGAAGTGAACTTAACTGAAAACTTGGAGTTAAGATTAGTAAGGAACTGATCGAGAGATTCTGAGCCATGAGTTCAAAGCAAGAACATATGATCAATATATCTCAGCCATAATAATGGTGCCAAAGGTTCTGACTTAACAAATTCCTCCTCTAAGCGAGCCATAAAAAGATTGGCATAAGAAGGAGCCATTCTGGTGCCCATCGCAGTACCTCTAATTTGTAGATAATGCTTATTATTAAAACTAAACGCATTGCGAGTGAGGACCAGATAAGCAAGATGACAAATGAAATCTGTGGATGGGGTATGAGGAGGTGCTCGAGAGTCCAAGAAATGTTTAACAGCAGCTAATCCTTCATGATGGGAAATGTTAGTATAGAGTGACGTCACATCGATAGTGGCCAGAAGTATATGAGAATGTGCCGAAGGGTCAACTTTCTTCAGTAAACTCAAAAAATGGAAGGAATCTTTGATACAGGATGGCCTAGTCGTAACAAATGGCTGTAACCAACAATCTATTACAGCGGAAATACGTTCAGTGGGGGAATCGAAGCTGGCTACTATTGGGCGGCCTGGACAGTTCTCTTTGTGAATTTTAGGGAGAAAATATATGGTGGGAGTATGAGGGACATGAGGAGTAAGAAGAGTGATATCTTGGGAACTAAGTTCTTCTGTAGTACCAGAAGAAGCAATAAAAGAAAATATCTCTTCATTAAACTTGACTGTAGGGTCGAAAGACAATAGTTCATAATAAGTGACATCCTCAAGCTGTCGGTAAGCTTCAGCATTGTAAGAAGAAATGTCCTGTAGTACTACTGAGGACCCTTTATCAGCTGGAAGAATAATAACATCAGGATTATTAGATAACCTTTTAAGTGCTGATTTCTCGCGTAAAGTTAAGTTGTCTTTCGGAATGATCTTATCTAGAAATTTAGAATTAATAATCGAAGTTAAAAATCGGATAATAAACATTTCTAAAGGATGGCTAGAAGGTAAAGAAGGAGGTTCAAGTTTGGAGGGAGGACGAAACTTGAGAAGGCAAGGAATAACATTTGAAGTAGGCTGAGAAGATTTAGTATGTCAATAGTAACGCCATCTTAAATTACGGCAAAATTTAACGCCATTGGAAATAGATTTAAGTTAAATTTGGGAGTTGGGGCAAAAATAATCCTTTTTGCACAAGCAATGTATCAGCATTAGAAAGTAAAATAGAAGATACTTGTCTAGCTTCTTGCCATAGAAGAACTCCAGTAGTTCGAAATCTAGCAGTTTCAAGTGTGACTTTATCTAAGTGTTTTATCCTTATCTACTTTTATTATTACTGTTAATTTATATACATATATATATATATATATTGGTACTTTAATATGTTCAAAAAGCTTTCGCATCCTCTGGTGTTTTGCGTACGATAGACTTAGCTGCGACAAATATAAACTTAGTTGCCACGTGTGAAACTTACAGGTGAGAGAGCTGCGGCGTGTGAAAGTGAGAAACTCTTAACTGGTGACTGCATGTCTAGTGAGAGATGCCTCTGCGTAACTAATTCTGTGAACTACCTAACTGAGAGTGCGCACTGAGTCAGAATTGCTTCTGCGGACTGCGTGTATCTTGCCGCGTGTACACCTAACGAATGAGTACTGACAAATGGGTACCCCAGCCGAGCAACCGACACCTTATATATTAAATTAAAATCAAATAACCACTGGCTATACTCAGCCACGGGGTCACACAGGCACGCGCAAGCTTCTCGTCTGTCTTTTAAAGTTCAAACATACATTTTCCATAGGTTGGTTTAAGTTCACCTGCTACACATGTCATTCACAATTTTTTGAAAGTTTAAAACATTTTGTTGTAGAGCTCAAAGCCCTTAACTGGTTTAAAAGTCTTTCAGATTATTAACCTTGCAACGGCAGTACTTTAAAACGGGTGCTTTACACTCGATGCTCGTGTTCACTCTCTTTGAATACAGTTTTATAACCCTCTTGGGTTTCCAAGCTATCGTAACAAGACACCAATACTTACTTTTTTACCGACGTACAATTTACATGTTAGCATCACGCCTATTGTACATATATGATATGCATATTACTAATTACAATACATGAAATAATATGATAATTTGCAACATACATATTATATTATATTTATATGTCAGTGGGGCTGGGTCGGTCCTGGTGGTGTAGTGGTTACTATACTTGCCTCCTAAACCCAAGATCGTGGGTTCGAACCCGGCCAGGACCGATGGATTTTTTCGGGCGTAAAAATCCTAAGTATGGCTTCCTTCGGAAGGGAAGTAAAGTCGTGGGTCCCGTGTCGTACATTTACGGCACAAAAAAGAACCTCAAGCCTGAAAGAAGAGGCCTCTGAGCAAAATTTGTCTGCCGTTTCACGCCCTGAATAGAATGGGACGCTGATGACCTGAGATGTTAAAGAGCGTCCGTAAATAAACAAATAAAAAAAAGTGCGGCTGGCCATAATGACTCTTTCACATCACATATTTTTAATGCGTTGATTTCGCTTCATCCGTCAGAGATGTTCAATTAACATTAAGCAGCGTAGCCCAAACTGTTTAAAAAAGATCCAAGAAAAGTTTTAAAATGTAATTGCAGGGAACAGTATGAAAACTGACTAATGTGGCTTAAAATTTAGGTAAATGATTTCATAAACCAACATTTAGATCAACTTATTCAAATATATTAGCTTAGCCGAATACCACCGCATTTCTAGACTTCAGAAAAAGTATTACTAACATTTAGTAATGCGGACCTGCGAGGGAGTTTCTACTCTCGCCGACAAGGAGTATCGCCTTCACAAAACTCTTATCTGGTGTCACACCTTATCTGTTAAGTAAATAATTGCAGCTGCAACTTCCGTTCCGCTATGTTCAGTTGTTCAGATATAGTTGCATAAAGAAGGCTATGTGCAGATGATTGTGACATGTTTAATATGGAGTATCGAACTGTTATTAATTTCTTCACAAAAAAGGACTTACTCCAAATGAAATTAAACAGCGATTGGACGGTGTATATGGGGAAACACTCCCCTCATATTCTACCGTAAAAGAATGGGCCAATCTTTTTTCGAATGGGTCCAGAAAGCACTGCAGAAGAAGAGCATGCAGGTCGGTCCTTGGAGGTGCTCACTCCTGAACATCGCTCTTGTGGAAGGAGGAATTATGGAAGACCGGCGGCTCAAAGTTACAGAAATAGCAGCAAGATTGAACCTTTCTAAAACAACAGTCCTTAGAATTATTCATGAACATTTAAACAGGAATAAGGTTAGTGCAAGATGGGTGCCTTTCTTTCCTCAGTCCAAAAGAAGGGACGAGTTATTTATTGTGAGGCATTTTTTGAGCTCTACTGTGGTAACGAGAGATAAGTTGTGCAAACCATTGATACAGGAGATGAAACTGTGGTCCTCTACTATGATCCCTTTTCCAAAAGAGATCGAAACAATGGATTGGCGTAAATCTGCCGAAGCACCTCCTCTAAAGGCCAAGGTCATTAAGTCAAGCAAGAAGATCATCGCCACAATCTTTTGGGACTGTAAAGGAATACTCTTCATTGACTTCAAGGATAGGAACTCCACAGTAAATGGGGAGTACTATGCCGCCCTACTGCACAGACTATGTGCTTCCATCAAAGAGAAAAGGCGCGGTAAGCTGAGTGGTGGTGTGCGCCTTCTTCACGACAACGCGCCTATGCATACAGCTCTTGTTGCAAAGGAGGCTGTAAAGAAATATGACCTCAAGGAGATCGACCATCCACCCTACAGTCCAGATCTAGCTCCCAGTGACTATTTCCTCTTCCCAAAACTCAAGATGTGCAGACAAGACTTCTGACTATTTGGGGGCGGTTGAAATGTTAATTCAAATATGTGAAAGTGTATTGCAATAAAGGGTAACTATACTGAAAAGTGAAATATAGTTTTTGTCTTTATCATACCTAGAAAATAGATAGGCCGGGAACTTATGGACCTATCCTCGTATATCAGAGATATTGAAACGTTGAACTTGGCAGTTATCTTTTCAGTTGACCGATGCTACAGATTAATAAATGGTACCCGTTACTCCTTCTGTACCAGTTACGAAGTAGCATTATTGGTCAATCAGTCCTGACGTATAAAAACTGCTATGTTTGCGTTTTCTTTCAAATTGTGTGTGCAGTTGATATCCCACATATGTTTGTAATTGTATTATCAGAAATTCCTTATTTAGGTACTGACTTAGTTCAATGAGTCTGAGGAGGTTTCGCTGTAAATAATGCAACATTAAATCGATTTTTCTCTCTTCGTTTTCTGCATATAAATTAAATTTCACTTGAATAATTGGAACAATTATTTAATTCTTAATAATAGCTACAGCTTTTCTGTAATAATTGAAATTGTTAATTTGTAGTAGTCAGAAAATATGCCAGAGAGGTCATTTGCAGAGTGATTCACGGAGTGATAACTAATCCTTTGAGTCCAGGTGTTACACGCAAGCTTAGTACGTTTACTAGGCGAAATTCAAAATTCAAACATACCAATCGTTAAACAGTGGTTGATATTGCAACCTTACAATCGCAGCATAGCTAACATTACACGAACTGACGGCTAACTGTTAAGTGCCTTGTTTCGGCGGGTATCTATGCCCGATGTTTTTAAACACAGCTGCAGGATAAGCCTATCATGCAGCACGCAGTGACCAGTAAGGGTAGGGAAGCATTAATAAAGTAGGCTGTTCGATGTCTGAAGTAATAGAGTTGATGGATGAAAATTTCTCATAAAAGAAAAATTGTTATTTCTGCTACCTGTATAATGTTAATAAAATATACTACATTTGATTTACTAGACTGTAAATCATTTTCATCTATCAAAACATATATAATATAACATATATGTAATATTGTTACATTTGATAATGTAACAATGAGCAACAATAAACAATTATTTAAGATTTTCTAAAGAAAAATATATTTCTTTTGTGGGATCACCTGTATATTGAAACAACTGGATAATACTTGAAATTCATTTGCAACACATCTAATATTCACAATTTCAAAAGGGATACTTATTTGGCAAAACGTTAGCAATCATTTTAAAAATGTTGAAACCGTAATGTTTGTTCAACATATCTTTTCATTTATCCAGTTTAATTGTCAACATTGTTCAAACGCTTAATGCTATTTCTTATCAAGTTTAATTTTGTGACCAATTGGATATTTATGACATTTATAAAACACTGAATACTTCATCTAATTAAATCTTTTAAATTCGAGATAAAATATTATACATCTATATTAACCAATTCTGCATTAGAGTAAATCAAAATTAGTCTTACATTATAAAAATTCACTTAGAATAATAATCTAACTATAAAATTCGGTGGAAAGATTCTCAAAACTATGCACACTACTATGAACTAATCTTTGGAAAATGTGGTTTTTGGCTATTTATACTCATATGTCCCTTCAATGTAATGTACATTATGTTCAATGAAAACTCATTAAAAAGGATTATGACATTTATTTATGCAGCATCACCAGAAAGAAATGACTGAACCCTTTCTTCACAGACTGGAACACTGATGAATTCATTGGGTTCTCCAGGAAATGTTTAAATATATTTGTAAATGTATATAATATTAAAACTTAAAAGTAAAAATAATGCATTAATTAAAGTTATCGTTCATTTTATGGCTACTAATCTGCCACATGTAATAAAATTACATTTGAAACTTGACAATGGGAACATATAGAGCGACAGGGCTGATGAAATGTAAATAAGCTTCCATTGTTGTAACGAATTTCAGCTTCTTTCAGTTGCAGCTATTTGAAGCAGTTTTGTGTGGGAGCTGTTATTGTTGTTGTAGTTGTCGGCCACGTTGGGCGCCAAATTTTGAAGTGCGTTTGCAAATGGATTACAGGTTGCTTCGGTGTTGTTACTTATGCTTCAATGACAACAATTTCTCAGGGTGAATTTGGCTATTTTGTTGATTCGTATTCAACAGGACTGGGAGAGAAATTCAACGGTGTAAATGAGCACGCGGTGCGACATCGTATATATATGGTGTTTTGCTTAGGATAGACTTAACTACGCCTATACAAGCTTATTTGCCGCGTGTGAAACTTACAGACAAGGCCGCGGCGCGTGAAATTTAAAGTCGAACTTATAATGAGTACTGCGAACTGCATGCATCTTGCCGCGTGTAGATCTTATAATTACGTCCCTCAGCAACGTCGAACTTACAACTGCTTATTGCCTCTATTGCGGTGTATTCGCGGCCTGTAGAACTTGAAACTGAGGAATGAGTGAGTTACCGAACTGCGCGCGTCTCGCCGCGTGTAGAACTTAGGCCTGCCTGTCTCGCCGCTTCAAAATTGAGTGCCCCAACCGAGCAATCGCTTCCTTATAACTAAATTCAAATAAAAATCGTTGGCTAGGAGACGCCAAAAGGCACACGCAAGCCTGCAACCAGCGGAGCGCAGGTTACAGATGCAATTATTTACTTAACAGATAAAATATGACACCAGATAAGGATTTTGTGAAGGCGATAATTCTTATCGGCGAGGCCGGAAACTTATGGACCTACCCTCTGCAAGTATCTTAAGGCAGGTTAATTTTAAATATGTTACCAAACCTGTGATTTGTACTCTTACCTGAACGAAAGGTTATAGAGGAGTATGTGCCAGCTGATTTATGCCCCTCTCATTTAATACAACAAATTGTTCTGTTAGCACAGGCAGGGAACGTCGTTCTTGCTTCCTAAAAGCAAAAGTTTCACTTAGTGTATGTGTACTATGCCCACGGTTTCACTGTTAACAGCTTGTTAATCACTTAATGCAAGAAGCGGGTGGTATGCAAGTACCAAGTGGCAACTGGTAGCGCGTGGCTGCCAACCAGATGCTGTTGGCCAGGTGGTCCAAAGAACTGGTTCTTTGCCTTTGGGACCACACAGCCTCAAGTGCATACAGATTGTTGCCTAGATATTATTTTACGAAGTAAACGACGAGAACTTGTATCATCTTCGGCATGTCTGTACTGTACGAGACAATAACCACATTAAAACGTTATCTGATGGAGAAGAGTGCATCTCAGACACGTTAAAGTCAATCAGGATCTTGGGTTTATCACTTGTTTCATAAAGGAATGACGGTTGATTAACTCAAGGCAGTTGTCTTCAAAGCATTTTATTTTTGCACTAATCCATATTTCTTACGCACAAATATACCGCGTGGTTGTTTAAGTTATTAAGTTGTTTGAGCTGCCTGAGCGCGGTTTCTTATTGGAGAACTGCAGCCGCTGCAACCGAAAAAAGGAGGTAGAGTCGCGTAAAGTTGGTGTTTTTATTTTAGTATTTATATTTTTACTGAAAGTGTGCATTTAAACTATATTTAAAATTGATGATAATAAAAATTAAAAATAATAAAATGATTTTATATATATATATATATATATATATATATATATATATATATAAGCGCTACTCTGTTCTAAAAGAGATGTTGACAATGATGCCCTTCAGCGGCAATATTCCATTTAATTTTTCTTCTGTAAGAATACGGCGAATGGGAATGTTTATTATTATGAGAGATGTCTCTAGTAACTTTTTAACAAGTTAGCCAATATTTTCTTACCTGGAACACGAGTCCCAGAATATTTTCTTGCAAATCGTCTTATCACTTATCTGGAAGAATCTATTTTCATATACCGAGGGTGCCAAAAAATGTATACACACTTTCACAGTAGATATCTATTTAATATTTCAAAGTTGGACCGAAAAACAAAAGTAATGTGTAGTATGATGTTCTGTAAACAGATGTGACTCACATACATTATGATAGCGTGCTATGTGACAGGTAAATCAACAATGAACAAATGAAGCCAAGATTATCGTCTGAACAGCGGAAAGTAATTTTGAAATGATATTGGAAAACCGAGAATATTATTGACGTTCAAAGGCAATGGAGACGTGTGTACAGAACAGAACCGCCATTGGACTTCTACCTATGGGGAACTCTTAAGGATGTTGTACACTGTAGAAAACCAGCTACACTGACAGCACTTCGGGAAGAAATTGAAACGGCATGTGCTGCAATCGCTGAGGACACTTTTGCAAACGTTGCTCAATCAGTAGTTCAACGTATTCAGAAGTGTATCGACGCCGATGGTGGACATTTTGAGTATAAAATCTGTATATAAAATCCCGTTCTGCAAGACTATATTCATGTAATGGCATAAGCAACGAAAAACGATTAGCACACAATTTACTCACTCTGAAAGCATCCAGTAATAAAAGAATGCACAACACTCGTTGCCTGCCTATGCCTTATGGCCTTGATGACTGGGTTCTCCCAGTACGCAGCGGCGCTCTGCCGGCTCGTAACTCAAATAGGCTCGCTGTATATTCTTTTTCTGCATTTTTAGTTTTTGTAAATTGACCCTACTTTTAATTATATTAATTTAACTCTATGTTGATAAAATTATATGCATTTATGAAAACAATTGCACGTTTTGTAGCCTAAATCGGTTCAGAAAAAGTGTAAATGGTGGGGAAACAGAAAGAAACAGGAACCAAAAAAAGTACTTTTTAATGGAACAATTCACATCTTAATTTGCTACGCACTTATTTGAACATGTACCTTATTATGTTCCATAGCCTCTGAACTATCTGATTACAACGAATTTCAGATAATTGTACAATAACTTCGCACTTATTTTATCACTCGGAGCAACTTATAATAATAGTGTTAAATTCGCAATAAGCTTAAGTGGTGTTTTTTTATGGAACGTCATAAATTTTTTCTATAAATGCATTGCATCGAATAATCTGATTCAAATGACTTAAGGCGTGTAAATTTTCATTCTTTGGCATTCCTTCGTTCAACAAAACCAACTGAAGATATTTTTAACAATTTCATCAATATATAGCAATAACTAGAAAAGTAGAAAAGGATAAATCACTAAGAAAATTTCTTCTTGCCATAGACGAACTCAAGCATTTCGAAATACACGATTTCTAATCTGTAAATTTTTCTTAGTGTTTTATCCTTTTCTGCTTTTCTAGTTATTGTTAGTCGGTCCTAGTGGTGTATTGGTTACCATACTTGCCTCCTACACTCAAGATCGCGGGTTCGAACCCGGCCAGGACCGATGGATTTTTTCGGGTGTGAAAATCGTAAGTATGGCTTCCTTCGGAAGGGAAGTAAAGCAGTGGGTCCCGTGTCGTACATTTACGGCACGAAAAAGAACCTCAAGCTTGAAAGGGAGGCCTCTGAGCAAAATTTGTCGGCCGTTTCACGCCCTAAGTTGAATGGGACGCTGATGACCTGAGATGTTAAAGAGCGTCCTTAAATAAATCAATCAAAAAAAAAAGTTATTGTTATTTTAGTTACATTGTTAATAGCATTTTTTATTTTTCATTTACATTATATATAAAGTAATTTTATTATAACTTTTCAATTTACTTTCTTTTTTCAATTTATTCTGCACGTGCAAGTGAAATGATCGGTTTACATGGAAATACAGTCAAAAGTATTTGTGGTATTTATAGATAGGTTAGAAATTCTTTTCGCTATGCAAAATGAAAAAATAAATAATACCATAACCGCGATCTAAATCAAAACTGAAATAATAAAAACAATCGATCCCATGGCAGAGAGGAACACCGGGGTTCAGAACAAAATACAAACATTGCGTTCCAAGGAATCGGCTGCAGGGACGAGTGATATTCATACAAAAATTTAGGACTGCAGAGATTTGTTATGACACCTCCCTGGTCAACATTTAGCATTTCTGGCTGTGGGTTGGGAGGTGCCAGGTACCATTTCCGGTACTTACTCTGAGATTTTCAGAGTTAATAAGGTCTGGAAAGGGGTCCATCCAGTCTCGTGAAGACAATTACAAGTAAGGCCTGATATAGAAGAAGTGCACGATATTGGTGTGTTAATCACATGGACCTTGCAGTACTGCCCTCTGTCATTGAAGTCGCGAGACGGAGACCAAAGGGGAATCAGTAGGCATCATGGCTGGCCTTGGCCCTCCTTGGACTGACGCATCAGGATGAATGAACAGCCAGACTTGTTTCTTGGATCAAGACGATATGTGCGATTGTTCAAGCACGGACACAGAAAGTGAACTGATCTTAAAATAAAATGTTTAAATCGTATTGTTGGTCTGCTCATAAATATAAACCCAATAATAAGTGTTCAATCATGATCGCGGCGTGTAGGCACTCTTATAATTAGATATAAAAACTTCTTCCTTAAAATAGTACATTTTTCCCACGAAATACGTTGCAGATTAATTGTATAATTTCATCAAAGTCTATTGTGACACACCCTCATGATTCTGTATATCAAATTAGTCAATTGCTAGGTAACAATGACAAGTGAACGGACGTTATCTATAATGAGCATATTTAAACACACAAAATCTTGCAATGACCATATCAAATTACTTTCAATCGCTTTATAATTCGTATTTGAATAATTAAAACAGTTAAAATTGTCTGTTTTGTCGTGGTCCATATGCTACCATAGCTTTCACCAACTTCTGCGGTTGGCATCTTCAGTGGGCGAAGAAGAACAACAACTGACTGCTGAAAAGACGACAGTCTGTGTTTGATTTTAGAAGACCGATCAATATTACGTAGGGAAAGTGGAAGTTATTTTATGCTACTTACGTGATATCCGCCGTCTCTGTTAAAATCGTTTGGATATTGTATTGCAAATGTCTTTTTCCTGGCCAGATTGAAAAAGTCTTGTGTTTTTGAAACCACCTCTGTTTTATAAAATGAAAAGGGCGGCTCATTTACAACAGTCGTCCAGGCTGATTAAGAAGAAGATATTGCTGATCCTGCCGTTTTTTCATTGATCTTCTAGCCATGCCTTTGTATGGTTTGATCTCATATAAACTTCTGTTGTGTCAAGATGTTTCCTTCCTTTAAATCCTAATTTATAGTAATTACATTATAGTAGTATCATTCTTGTTCACCATCTGCGGTGCCTCAGTAGCAAAAATGGGCGTTAAAAACTGTTAAAAAACTATAATGCACCAAAAGCAAGAGAAAAAGCAGTGGGGAGCGTTCGAAGTGGGACATTGACTCGCCTGAGTTCCCACTTTCATTCACTCAACACAAAAATTTGTAAAATAATGAAATATACACATTAATTGTTTGGGTTTACGGTTTTGCATGTAAATATATATTTTACGCACAAACTAAGGAATAGGCACTGACGTCAAAATAGGCATTATATGCACTATAAAAGTACATATTTTAACCTTTTAATGTCGCAAAACATAAATGTTCTAATTTTCTTCATCATATCTATTAAGGGGGAAAAAAAAGATACGCTGTATAATTATGAGGGAAGTTCTGGCATTGGTTCCATATGGTAATAGTATTATTGTTGACACTGATCCTGTACAGTTCTGGAAGGTAGTTTCAAATTATTTATGTGCTGCAATGCGATATACTTTCTTATAAATTTCTTAAGCGGAGATATGAATGTTTTCTTAAATTCTCTAGAACTTTTGTCTGAATCCTTTATTATTATTATTATTATTATTATTATTATTATTATTATTATTATTATATGCAATAGTGATATCAATTACAACTGAAATTTTGTAGCAAAACTATAAAGTTATATCAGAAAGACATCAATACTGAAACAAACAATATGGCTATGATTATTTTATAAACAAGAATATATCAATGCTGTGATTCGTCAACAAACCATAGTTGTAAGCAATTTTGAAACAAGAGTGAGAACATTTTATTTGTGTTAAGGTAAAATAAAACTTTTTAGCTGCCGTTTTGTGCCATTGTCTAATAAACAACTTAATTACTGTGCAAATATATAAACTTGTTTAAATTAATGTTTACAAAAATTTATGTCAATATCGATTATTAATCGACAGTACGCTATTATACTATTGATAAATATCGATGGCGATGACTATAATTTGTTTTTTTTACCACTAGAGCACGACCCCACAGCTTTTACCGAACCCCAAGATTGGTATCAATAGTAAACAAAATGGTGGAATGTGTGGCCTGTGTGTTAATTTCATCACGTTATTAATTTGCAGTTATCTGGTTTGTAGTTGTAAATAAATCAACAATACTGTGTTACTTCTTTTGTTTTGTTTTTTTTATTAAGTTAATATTCATTTAGTGAAATCACACCGGAACTTATTTAATAGAAAGTGTTTTAACCACATGGGTTTGCTCTTTTATGTCTTTATTATGCCAGTGCACGCATAATACCATATTTACATTTCCTAAATATCAGCAATTGAAGAAGGAATAGATAAAGAATATACATCGTGCAAATTTTGAAGTTAATGATGAAACTGTAGCGTGTATTAAATCTATGCATCAAATTTTGTGGTTAGAGAGGAAATTTTCCCAGCGAATTTCTCTAATCTATCATCATATGTGACAAAGAAAGGAAAAATCCGGGGGGAAAAAACGTATGAAGCGAAGTTTGGTCCGAGATAATGAGCCTGGTGTTATAACATGTTTCGACTCGTTTGAAAGTGAGATTATGCAGAGGTAAGTACACTAGAAGTAAAAGAGTTCATGTTGCTGCTATTAAATATATGTGTTTGTTTACTTGGTTCGTTGCAGTTACGGGTTTATTACAGTCGTTTATAGTTGAAAATAAATAAACAAACAATAGTTCTTTAGTTTTTTATTCAGTTAAAATTGATTTATTGAAATCACACCAGGAACTTGTATAATAGAAAGTGTTTAGTACAACATGGGATGCTCTTGTTATGTGACTGATTGTGCTTCCAATTATGGCAGATCATCCCATACGGCCATATTTAAATTGCCTAAAGATTAGTCATTAAAAGAGAAGAAGGTAAACTGCATATACCATGCAAATTTTGAAGTTAACGGTAAAACCGTAGTATGCATTAAGCTTACTTACTAAAATTGTAATCAAGAAGTACATTTTCTTTGTGCAATGTTTTTATATGACAGTGAGGGTTAATGAAAAGGAAAGATCCGGAAGAAGGAATGAGTATCGACGCAAGTTGAAAATGATCGTCCTTAGGGTAATTTATGGGTCTAAAAATATGTTCCTGGTAATCATCGTAGACGATTGCTTTGTCATGGGATTCAAAAAGCCAGGTCAGGGGTGCTTGCTATCCACAGAAGTTTTTAGCGACTTCATCACTGCTGAGGTCAGCTCTGGCCACTGTGTCCTCCCAAGTGAGCTTTCTGTGCTCGCACAGGTAGTCACGGAGCTCACTGGTGAGTGTTATAGAAGCTGTAGGAGTATGACGTGCGGTGTCCGTGGGTTGCCCATGATTAGCAAATAAGAAGTTTCAGGTTAAGAGGTAAGACATGAGGGTGTGCGGGCGGGAAAGTATCGATTGTAAGGCTGTGAGTTATTTGCATCATCATGGATGTGAAGAACGGGACTGCAGTCTCCAAGGAATAGATTATTGTGGAAACAATCCTTTACCCTTTCCAGTCCATTTCTGGAGTAAGGCCCGAGACCCCATGGCTGGTATCCTTGGTTTTGATTTCAGTAGGAGAACAGTCGAAAAGAAGTGAAATGTTAGATACTCCCAAATACAATAACTGATGACAATGACCTTGTGGACCTTGTGGATGATATGTGGGAGCCAGAGTTCAATTACTCGAAGTTCTGGATCCTGGTCTATGAAACGAATAATTAAAATGCCTCTTTAGTTTGCTCGACAATCGCAATGATAGCGGAAGTGCTTTCCCCTCAGGCCAGAATTGCTCTAAGATGTAGGGCGAAGATTGGTTGTAATCGGCTAGTAGGAATGGGCAGTGGCATGCAGACGCTGTCAGAACCACAGAGCCACCAAGTTCCAGACATATGGTCGTGGCTTTTGATGTATCTGGAGCTCAGTTGGTTTATGGACTACATTTCTTCTCTCCCTATGGCAGTGCCGTCACCTCGGCTAGTACGAATCTATATAGAAAAACTTAGCCCGGAGGCGGAAAGGGGTTTTTGGCTGGGGAATGAATGAATGAATGAATGATGTTTAACGCCCGTTTTTGCTACAGAGGCACCACAGTTTGAATTGGTTCATTGGTTCATTTATGGACGCTGTTTAACATCTCAGGTCACCAGTTTCCCATTCAACTCAGGGCGTGTAACGGCCGACAAATTTTGCTCAGAGGCCTCTCTTTCAGGCTTGAGGTTCTTTTTCGCGCCGGATGCACAACACGGGACCTATAGCTTTACTTCCCTTCCGAAGGAAGTCATACTTTGGATTTTTACGACCGAAAAAATCCATCGGTCCTGGCGAACCCGCGATCTTGGGTTGAGGAGGCAAATATGGTAACCACTACACCACCAGGACCGACAGGCACCACAGGCGATGGATACTGGTGATACATCAGATGAAATGATATATTGGGAAAGGAATTATTTTTAAGGAAGGAATCGTTCCAAGCCTAAGTTTAAGGTACCTCTCCGACAATTGCCATTTATGAGGACTGAGGAAAACCTGAAAAAAAAACTCAGTCAAGAAGGACGGTCCTGGCGGGATTCGAACCCCAGACCTCCCGCTCACAAGTCCGCGCCATAACGACCTCGGCCACCCATAGCGGCTTTTGTTTGACTGGAGATGTGTCTCGCTGATTAGAATGGCAACAAGGGCGAACCGCAAAGTAAAATGCAAAGTGTTGTTCTCCATTCTGGGGCGTCTGGTTTTCGGAGAACAGAAGGACAATTGCTTCGAAAACAAATAATTTTTGCTTGCAGGATCCGGAGTATGAACGAATGATCAAGAATCCCATGCAGATTTCTTCCTTATGGCTGCCATGTATCAGTCAATGAAAGATCTCCATGATTTCTGCTAGGGATGATAGGGATATTGGTTGAATTACTGGTTATCAGAATCCGTTTACCCGGGAATTCCCATATAGGTGGGACCTGGGGAGCTGAGCGAGCCAGTCACACCCTTTCGAAAGCGGATCTCGCCCTTTGGCCTTAGAGAAAGTGTTGAGCTCATTGATAATTTTCTTGTGCTGTATTTTGATCGATGGTTTTCTTGCACCTGATATCTTGGAGTAATTCGAGAATTATTCCTTTGCAAATGTGGCTTAACAGCCTGTTCTTTATTGGTGTTTAGTGGCGTGGAATAGTTAATCTGGAGGACGAAGGTTGCATTTGTGGAGGCTGTTTCAGGCTGAGAGGTAGGAATAACTCTAGAAATTCCCTCCCTCGAGCTGTACAGGTGCTGGCCACATATTTCTTCTTCAGTTAGCACAGATAGGGACATCCGTAGGAGTATGCTGGCAGTCTTCTCTGGGATGGGGACCACCACACTGGAGGCAGCGAGGTTTCCAGGAGCAGAAATGGTTCGCATGGTTAAAACCCAAGCAGCGGTAACATTGGGGGTATTAACAATGAGACGTGAAGCCTAGCCTGTTACCCGGAGATAACAGACAGAATGGCTCTAACTATTTTCATCACTGGGTCGTTGGCCCGCTCCATCATTACTAAAAAAAAAAGTGGAAGGGGAATTTTGTTGCCGGTTTGCCCACCAGGAATGGGTTTCGCTAACTGGTTAAATATCCTTAAGGCAATACACTGGCGGGCGGGTCTGCCACGATATATCCCACCGGAATATCCACTGGCAATCCTCAAATTACTCTCTTGATGTCCTGTGTCTTTTCCAAGGAAGGAAAAATAAGAAATGCCCCGCTTCTTCAAAGAGCTTAACAGACGCTGTTATCCTTGGAAATGTTTAGTCTAAAATGTGTATGTGTTACCATTCCTGTACGCTTCTTCATTACGAATGGAATGACTTCCTTAGGGAAACTCGTCACCCCCTGAAGAGTATACACTTGAGTCTTTCCTGTGAACTGGTCGGGCGTTAACACGTTGCAGATGAGACTGCTGATTGTCCTGTCGGGGCGGAGCTGTCTGTCTGTGTTGGGATTTCTCTTCCTCTTCTCCTGTACTACATGAACTTTATAATTGCCTCAGAGATATTGCCGGATGAACTAGCTTCATCTTCCTCCATCATGCAGGAATATACAGAGAAATACAACGTTCTCTCGGAATATGAATTACAGTTAAGTGAGTTTATTTTCACTGTTAGAGATAGAGTCTTGTTCTGAAGTTCTGTCTACATGCCAGGAAGATCTCGCGTGAAAGACTCTCATCCCGTGCTTTGTGTGGCACGGATATTGGCACCTCCGCCATCTGACCGGCGGAGTCTTCCACTAAGGAAAGGTTCAAGAACAGGCCCAATTCTCTTCTCCATAGTTTGTTTTGATTTTTTCCGTGACTTTCCCGATGTTACTGCAGTGCAAATTGTGCAATTCACTGCAGCAAAATCTACAGTTGGCCACTAACGTTTATTTTGGCGGCACTCCCTGGTAAAGCTGGTGATATTTAAGAAAACTTGGTGACATAATAGCACTAACTAATACAAACTGACGCAAATTATGCACCCTACAGCACCAATCCCTCGAAAGTTCACTCGTGTCTAATCTACCAATCGCACTAATCCAATCTTTAGCTATTATTTCCATATTCAGGCAAATGAAAGTGTTGGTATTTGTTGTCAACGTCGATGGAACATCAGAGTTGAAGGGTATAAAGTCTAGAAGATAGAACATAAATTTCCGTAAATAACAAGTAACAAATGGGAGTGATAATCTGAATTTTTTCCACATACCCAACTTTAGACACATTGCGTTCCCATTTAGGTGAAATAATTTTGGATGTATTGTTTGAAACATTCCATTCTCGTCCATGTTGAATATTTCAAAGTGCAGAAAAATGTTTTTCGTCCATCATTTGCTTTAAATTTTTAATCAATCGATGACATTGAGTTTTACTGAATTCAAATTTTCTTCCCTGCTTCAATTTTCTGAAGAACGTAGAGAGAGATTGTTTGTTCCTAGAGCATGTTAAAAATTAGTGAAGTGTGGACAGAAAAGTTTATGTATAAATAAATATCCTAGACTTACGCTTTGGGAGCACAGTCGAAAATAAACACTCCAATATCTCATTTAATTTACTTTTTATTTACAGGCTCAAGGCGTGTCTCAAAGTTAACTTATTAATTCCTAGAGGCCTTGCTATTTTCTTTAACTCCCCTCTTTTTCTTATCTTTCTCTACATTCATCTAAATTTTGTTGCTAAATATGAGTTTTCTTGCTGATCTTCTCTATAATATGATTCTTCTCTCTCAGGAATGCCTATTTTAAATTTTTGCCGGTATTCACTAATTGTCTAGTGTTTTACATACAATAGCATATTATGCTATGTAATAATGTATATCAAACTTGTAAAACATGGGTGCATTAGTAATAGCCATTAAATTGTCCGGCTCGCAGTGAATGCTGCCGTCCTATTGTACTCTTTTGAGTATTCAGGGGTATGAATGAATGATGTTTAACGTCCGTTTTTGCTACAGAGGCACCACAGGCGATGGACACTGATGATACATGAGATGAAATGATATATTGGGAAAGGATTTATTTTAAGGAAGGAATCGTTCCAGGCCTAAGTTTAGGGTACCTCCCCGGCATTTGCCATTTATGAAGACTGAGGAAAACCTGGAAAAAACCTCAGTCAGGGAGGATGGTCCTGGCGGTATTTGAACCCAGACCTCCCGCTCAAGAGTCCGTGTCTTAACGACCTCGGCCACCCGTGGCGGTTTTAGCGCGCTCTTTAGAGATGAACTATGCAGAGTTTCTCAATGGTAATTAGAATGCGTTCCCGTATGATATCATTTTCCGGTTTTTTTTAAGTAAAGGCACAAAAAAGTTATACTGCACTGCTGAAATGTTCTATGTAGGACTTCTTAGGTCCTACATAGAACAGAGAAATTGTTTGTAGGAAGCACAATGAAGGCATTGAAATCCGGTAAACCAACAATATCGGTCGCGCAGTTAATGGAAAGCATACCTGCAGCCACTTGCGTATCTCGTACTTTAATTTGCAGAATGGTGCAGGAAAAGAGACAAGCAAACAAAAACGGGACTAGTGTTTCAACTCTGGGAAAGAAACGACCCAACAGAACGCCAATGAAAACAGCAATGCATTCCTTTACGAAATGCCGTACAATTTATGATTTGTAAAAATCACATTTCATAAATAATATCAATCAATAATTCAAAGCAGCAGACATTTTCCATGGAAGTACGTGGGTTTTACGTAAGATAATGAAGGACGTGGGCTTTCATTACGTAAAGAATAATTTGGTACATAAACACATGATGGACAAACCCGATGACGTGATGAAAATATTCAATTTTTTAAGAAAAATGAGAGATCATTAATTAAACTGCAATGGACCTAGAACTTGCTGTGATATACCTATATAAATGAACAAATAATAAACTTCAATGTACCTGACACTTGTGTAAACCTATGAAAATGAATAATAAACTACAATGAACATAACACTTCTGATTTATCTATTAATACACAGTAATAGACCTAACACTTGTGAAACACCTACATAAGTAAATAGTAAATCACAATAAATTTAATAGTTGTGATATACCTACATAAAAAGAGCAATAAACTGCAATGTATCTAACCTTGATGTGATATACCTAAAAAATAAATAATAAACTTCAATAAACCTAAAATGTTGTATAAAGCTGTATAAATAAATAATAAACTACAATGAATTTAACACACTGTAATATACCTATATAAATAAACTACAATGAACCTGACACTTGTTGCGATGCGCCTGTATAAAATATAAACTTAATGAACCTTTCACTTGCTGTAATACACCTGTCTAAATAAACTACAAAGCACCCACCACTTGTTGTGATACACCTAAATAAATAAACTACAATGAATCTAGCAATTCCTGTGAAGCACCTATATATATATATATATATATATATATATATATAATAAACAATAAACAAAAATGAAGCTAACACTTGTTGTGTTAAACCAATGTAAAAAAATAATAAACTTCAATAAACCTTACCTAGCAATCATACACAAACAAACAATGACCCATATAAATAAATAATAAGCTACAATAAACCTAACACTTACTACGATAGAACCATATAAATAAAGTACAATGAACCTTATACCTTAAACCTTTTGTGATGCACCTATATAATAATAAACTACAATAAACCTAACGCGTGTTGCCATACAGCTATATAAATAAATAAACTACAGTGGATGTAAGCTTGTTATGATATACCTATATAAATAAACTGTAATGAACTAACAATTGTGATAAGCATATATAAATAAAATGTTATGAACTTATTGTGATATGCCTAAATATCGTGATAAATAAACTGTAATAAAGCTAACGTTGTAATAAAAGTATGTAAATGAACCTAACACTTATCGTGATATGCCTATATGAAATATTTGCAATGGTACTAATAGTTGCGATATAATTAAATACAACGCAGCTGGCAAACTGGTGCGGCCGCATGCAGTTACTCGCCATTAATAAACTTATAAGGAAGGAAGAGACTACAGACAAGAGTACAGGGAGGCCGTACAACTCCTGATGAGCTGCTGTCCCCTTAGAAACCCTTCAAGTATTGCTCAATATTACGGGGGGACAGGAGAGGGGGAACTGAAACATATACCGGCTCTGCTCGACAAATATCGCTTTGAATCGCTCTCCCAGGTTGAGCTGAACACCGAGGCGCTAACGTTTAGTGCCGTCCATCTTAATGTGCTGAATGGACTTATATTTCAAATCATTAGTTTCACACACGAGAAATTAAAAAAATCTGCTAAAATACTAGGAGTGTAAAAAAATTTCTCTCTAAAGACTGGCATGAATGAACAATGTTGGCAAACGGGTAAAAACAAAAGTTATGTACATGAATAAGAGCAAAAAACGACATACATAAATTAAATGGTAACTGTGTTAATCTGTGAACAAAACTCAATTAAAAGTCTACATAGATAACATACGTCCTTATATACCCATTAGTTCTGGGGTCGCTAAGCTTATCGTATTTCAAGTGAATTCATCTCTTAGGAAAGTTTATAGGTATCTCCTATAAAGAGAAACACATTAATATAGTTTTGTGTGTCTCGATTGTGAGAAACCATTATCTCATCTAATGTCGAGCTGCAGACAAATTGTTCAAGTAGCGGTCGATACTGTAGACCTCTAATATTTCAAAGCATTCTATGAAACAGACGCCAATTTTTGACTGGTCGCGTTCAATAATGGCGACACCCAATAGTATGAATTGAATTTATTTCTCTTTACATCAACGTATAATTTTAAATATTATAAATATTACAATAAGATCTATGTCTTCTCACTTCCATAATAGTAACTAACAATATAAAATTAACACACATCATTATGCCTCCATTACAATATTTTCACTACATGCCACTATTGTCCTATACTTGTGAGTTACTTATTTCCTTAGGACTGTATACACACTAGCACCATGTTATTGGTGTATAATAATTCTGTTTCTAAAGCTAATTTACTCCCATTCCCTTCCCTGTTCAATTTATCAACTGATCATTCTTTATCATTTCTCTCTCGCCTTCCCTAAATACACTGTAAATCCATCAATTATTATACTTCTAAATTTACATTCTTTCTACATTTCCTTCCACCATCCTCTTCGTCATTTTTCTCTAATTTTACCTAAATACTTCCCTATCTTTCTCTCCTTTCTATAAAGTTTTCCATTTTTTATTCCAAACCTTTCCAATCCATAATTTTGTTTGATTACAATATAACAAGAAATGGAAATCTGTGTTGATTTCTCCACACATTAAACAATTTCCTATATATTTTTAAAAAAATTCATTAAGAAGAAATGTGCAAAAACTACCTTTAGAGATTCTTCTAATTGAATGCTAACCTTGAGTAACTAGTTTTCGGGAAATGTATGCTCATTTGTGAAGACGAAAAATATAAATAAAAAAATCTGCCATATGTTTCTTTGCAAATTAAACACAACAGTTTGATATTTCTGTAGGCACTTGCTTCAATGAATTTTTTCATTCGCTCTATCAGCAGGCAAGGTTTTTCTCCAAGAGACAATTTCTAATGTGAGGCTTTTTATGTTTGTGCAACTCTCTGGGGATCCAAAATGAGAATTGTATTTTATTTTGAGTGCTCACATTTGCTATAAATGTTTTCATGTTATTCAAGATTTATTTCACCGTTAATATTCTCGTAATATTATTGTTTAGTAAGAGAAATATTACAAGTGAGCAAGCGATTGATCGAAGAGGAGGCAGGGGTTAGAACAAGGTGGTAAATTAAACTCTTGGGTTGAAAGGCAATACTCGAATTAGTAAACAGTTCTGATTTAAATTATAATAAGCTTTGCATACTAGCTAAAAAAAAGTTCCAGGAATTTGTTAAAAGCACACATGAGTATATAAATTGCTCTATTCATACAAATTTTTTTTCCCCACTGACACACTTCTGCCAATGCGTGTAAAAAGCATTGCTATAAACCGTTTGGAAATTGCTCCCACTGCTTTCGTCTTTGCAGCTTCTTCAGCGCTCGCGAATCGTTGCCTCTTTAGACGATTTTTTTTAGTCCATAAAGAAGGAAGAAGTTAAATCTGGAGAGTATGGAGGATGCTCCAAAGCCGTGACGGCAAGGTTATTTTATTACCAAGAGTGTTCGATACAAATGCATTGTCATGCAAAAGAAGCAGTTGTTATGTGTCGTTTCCTTCTCTTTGAGGTTTATGATTATAGCACGGCCTCGTCGAATAAAACGTCCAGCATAACTTTCGCTGTTGTTAATGTCCTTATGAAATGTTTGTTTAACAGAAGACGTTTTGGATTTCCAGTCACATAATAGACTTTAGGTACCGGATCGCACAAATTGCATCAAATTTCATCTCAGCGATTATGTTGATCAGGAATACTGACTACGTGTCCAGCAAAAATCATACAGTTTCATTCTCTTCAAGAGTCAATATTTTTTAACCAAATCTTCAAAACGCAATGCGTGAATGTTCAAATTTTTGTGACTTTCAACTGAAATTCTAATCACTGCTCATATGATCTTCAATATTCTTTTTTTCAGTCATTCTTCATAATACCGCGCACACGATCAATGTTTGCTTCATTTGTCTCAGTTAGAGGTCGGCTGCTGTGCGATCGTCTTTGATATTCGCACGGTGTTCATAAAATCATTTATGCAAGATATAATACGACTTCGCCACAAGCTTATTCAAGCATTATTAGTGTCTCTGAAATTTGTGTAACAAAATACACATTATGTTTCTGCATTGCTCTATAACCGACATTTTCAAACAAACTATGAACAAACGCACATACATACAAACGTTTGCATGACTTTATTCATTTTTACCCAAAAAATTGTATTACGGAAACTTTTTGAAGCTCTTAGTAAATAAAAAGTTTTATATTTCAGTATCGAATTAAATTGAATTAAGCCACTTATGTCCGATCCAGGGGTAGGGCCTCCGCAAGTAGGGGGATCATTAATTTCTCATATAGTGGGCTAATGCCCCTATGAGTTTGTTAAGTCTATAATGTTCCTTGTTTTACAAGTTTAACACAATTTAACTAGAAGGTTCAAGTGTTGAGTCTATTGAGTTTTTATATTATAAGTTTGGTATCACTTTCACTATTGGCTTCTGCTGTTTTCTTTCTGTAGCTCTGTTCCTAGGCTTTCCAGGTACTGCGGTACCAGAATTAAAATTCACAGAGCATTTTTAATTAAGTATTCTTAATATATCACACAAATTGCTATTGATAGGTTTATAAGTTTCTGAGATACAGTGTAAAATGTATACTGCAGTATTGTTTGCTAGATTTAGACTTCCTAGCTATCTGATAAAGAAAAACTTACCCAGGCTGGTGTTCGAACCGAAGAGCTCTGGATTAGTAGTCACAAACCCTACCACTAGACGATGGAGGCCGTCAAAACCAATTTTGAATGGAAACTATACCAGAAGTGTTGAGAATCTGAGTCCTTTGATCACATTGTTTACACTAAATGAAAAAGGTTATTAATTGTGCCTTATGCCTTAAATTGTGGCTACAAAGCCGAAAGCTACTTTTAAGATTTTCTGTAACGCATTTGTTTTCACATAAAAATTGCACATTATTAGAAGATATGTAGAGTAAGTTCTTAGGTTGTAAAAAGACGTTGCACTGTAGAAACTATGAAAAATAAGCAATTGCTAAAAAGTATGAAACATAGCTACTGTTTTTAACCTTAAAATATGGAAAATTGGCAAACAATTGAAGAAATGTTAGCAAATGCACTATAAACATAAATTTAAATTTTAATATATTAATTGGATACCTTATAAATTGTGTTTTCTTTAATAACTATATGATTACGAAGGAATAACATGCTTGAAAGTGTACCAAATATTAAAGAAGGAGACTTAAAGTGCACCATACAGGCTTTTTTTACTTCTAAAGCATTTACAAATGCGGGTTCACGTTATTTTGATAGCTTCATATTTCACCTTAAAAACGTATAGAGCACCGGCTTTCAAACCGTTGGTCCGCGAGGCTCTCCTACAGCAACTACTGCATTTAGAGTACTACCGTTAACAACCTTTATTCTTTAATGTATTGGTACAAATAATGAACTTCAAGAAAACGAAATACGACGCAAATACAGTGGGTGCCAAAAAATGTATACGCACTTCAAACAAAGAAAAAACTGTGTTAACATAACAACACTGAATCCAAACAAACAGAAAATGATGAGCACTAATCATCTTAGACTTTTACAGTTACAACAGTTGATCAAAATGCCCACCATCGACGTCAATACGCTTCTGAGTAGGTTCAACTACTATTCGAGCAACGTTTACGAAAGTGTCCTCGGTGATTGCAGCACATGCCGTTTCAACTTCTTCCCAATGCTGTCAGTGTAGCTGGTTTTCTACGGTATGTAACATCCTTAAGAGTTCCCTATAAGTAGAAGTTCAACGGAGTTAGATCCGGAGAACGCGGTATACACACCTCTATTGTATTTGACTTCAACAACATTCTCGGTTTTCCAATATCACTTCAAAATTGCTTTCCGCTGTTCAAACGATAATCTTGGCTCCATTTTGTTATAGCATCACTAGCATAACGTAATGTGAGTCAAGTCTGTTTACAGAACATCATACGATAATCTTTGCTTTATTTGTTCATTGTTGATGTAACTATCACGTAGCAAGGCTATCACAATGTATGTGAGTCACATCTGTTTACAGAACTTCATACTACACATTGCTGTTGTTTTTCGGTTTTTGCCCCCGCGGTATCATTGTCATTTTTGGTGCCTGGTAAATAGGGTCGATGAATATTTGGATTTTTTTTTTTTAAATATTTTCAATGCATTCAACCGTAATAGCTACTGCTAATTCCTTCGGAATTCGCTAAAAGAGAAACATTTAGGATTTTAAACTCCGGGTTAAATCTTAAGGATCCGCGACAGTGAGGGATATTGAAATAATTGCTATTTCATCACTTGGTATGCTGCAAAAGGTCGTTTTTTAAAATATATACCTAGTAGATATACCAACTAATCCACGGAAATGGTAATTCAATTGGACCTATTTTCGAAACAATGAAGTTAAAAACCGAATCATGCATAATGTCACATAAATATATGAGAAAGAGATATACTTGAATTAGGTTACGTATAAAATAATCTTCGCTTATTCGGTTTAAACGAAACAAATTTTAAAGTAGTTTTCCTTTGGTTTCGTTCTATATTTTTGCTTTACATACAATTCATCATAAAATTTACCTAAGTAAATTCAGTGAAGTTATTAAAGAAAATATTTTAATGTTATTTCGGAGGTAAGAAGACCAAAAACCATTTCAGAAATATATAACGATAGAACAGAAAGTACAAAAGGGAATCGCTGAAAAATAAACGGACTGGTGGGAGAATGAAATTTTGATTTGATATATTTACGGGCACTCTTTAACATCTAAGGTCATAAGTGTCCCATTCAATTCAGGGCGTGAAACGATCGATCAATTTTGCTCATAGGCCTCTTCTTTCAGGCTTGAGGTTCTTTTACGTGCCGTAAATGTACGACACGGGACTCACGGTTTTACGGGGGAATGATACTGCGGAAGGGATGCTAAAGAGGGAGTGCTCTTTTAAACCTTAAAAGAGACATTAAGTAGGCCATCAGGTGCTTACCATAATTACAGAGCAAAGAAACAACAAACACATCTTATTTCATTGATTTTTAAGTTGTTTGTTAGGTACTATATTATATTATTTATTTATTTATTTATTTATTTACTGCAATAGTAATTATGAACCCTGGTGTGATGATATTTTTGTCTTACAGAAATTATCCTGTCGGAAACTGAAGTCAACTTAAGAGAAATTTCATCACCCCTAGCAAAAAATTGTGACTTTTAAGTTTCACAGAGATCGCACTGACAACGGCACAATAGGCGAAGTAAGATTTTTCCACATTTATCGATCAGTTTTATTCGGAGGTGCACATCGATATACAGAGGGTGCTAAAATATGTATATACACACTTTCACTGTAGATATCTATTAAATAAATTTCAAAGTTGAACCGAAAAACAACAGTAACGTGTAATGTGATGTTCTGTAAACAGATGTGATTCACTTACATTATGATAACGTTGCTACGTGACAGGTAAATGAAAAATGAACAAATGAAGACAAGATTATCGTATGAAGTTCTGTAAACAGATTTGTCTCGCATTACGTTATGCTAGCTTTGCTACAACCAAATGGAGCCAATATTATCGTTTGAACAGCGGAAAGGAATTTTGAAGTGGAATTGGAAACCCGAGAATGTTGTTGAGTTTCAAAAGTAATGGGGACTTGTATACAGAACAGAACCGCCGTTGGACTTCTACCTATGGGGAACTCTTAAGGAAGTTGTATACCGTAGAAAACCAGTTACACTGACAGCACTTCGGGAAGAAATTGAAACCGCATATGTTGCAATCGCTGAGGACACTTTCGCAAACGTTACTCAATCAATAGTTCAACGTACTCAGAATTGTATCGACGTCGATGGTGGGCATTTTGAGCAACTGTTGTAACTGTAAAAGTCTAAGATGATTAGTGCTCATCATTTTCTGTTTGTGTGAATTCTGTTTTGTTATGTTAACACAGTTTTTTCTTTGCTTGAAGTGTGTATACATTTTTTGGCACCCTCTGTATACGCACAACGATTTTTGAAGGGTTATCTTATAGATACATTGACAAATAATGAAGGTATCTGGAGTACATGTTACAATTTGGGAGCATTTATAATATCTGTTGCATCCATCCAGAAAGATAGCCATGCTACAGTATTATACTACCACAATTATAACAATACGAGACATTTGAATGGAGCAATTTACAAATTTGCTGCTCATGCGGTTTCTATCTTGTCACAAACTCAACTTAGGGTGCTGGGTTCGAACCCGGGCCATTTAGGTGAGAGATAAGCACTCTAACCACTCGGTCTTGGAGCTGCTACCTTCAGATGACAATAAATATAGAAATATGAATGGTAATAAACACGGAAAGAAGATTCTAATCGATTTGAACCTACTATGAAAACAGCGTAAGCATTTGGTGAGTGTCGCAAGGGAACAGAGAAAAGAAAGGAAAAACGAGCGACAGGATCATAAAATAAAAGTGTTTCTATCAGTCTCCAAGTTGATGTGCAGGGAAAAATTAGTTTGAACGATACTTCCATTTCTAAGTTAAGTTATTGATTTCACTGATTGCTGTTGCACTGTTAGCCCTCATCTTTCCACAAAGACAGGGGCGCTTGTTTGGTCATTGAAACGCAATGCACAGATTTTAAGCGAATCTATTTTATTTGTAAAAGGACCTAAATCAATGTTTGTTCAAGCTTTCCTTTATGTAGACATATCTATCTCTTAATCAAAAAATTAGTTTTACGCTTGAGGGTACACGAATATGCTCTGACTTTGTTTCATTTGTTTACACAGGTAGTTTAATCATAAATAAACAAAAGAGTAAATATAGTTAAGCGTTTCAATTTTAGCATTCCTCGTTGTTTTCAATAGATATTGATAATGTGGCGTTATATGGCACTCTATGTATTCCCCTTTCCTTCCTTTTCCCTCTCCTTTCTTTTTCCCTGTATTTCATTGAAATTTTCACAAAACAATGATTACCGCTCATTGGTTGGAGCATGTAATAGCATTCGTCATTGATTAATTGCAGCATAATGTTTTCACGAACAAAGAATTTTGTCAAGGGAAACTGATTATTCAAAAATAATTTGATGAATGGAGATAATAGGAAGAATGCGTACAAGAATTGCCACGGCAAAAAGAGCGAGATAACCACAAGTTAATAAATAGTGAGTAATCACATACGAAGACAATTCCAGAAGGCTCGAAACTACTAGTTTACTACTTACTAACCGTAATCCCACCATTTCTAATAAAACCTGTTTCACGAACATTTGTTCTACAATGGTAGAATCGTAAGATTTTGTCATTAGTCAAAGTTACTGGTGTAGTGATTATATCCGAGCGTCGAGAAGGCTGTTTCGGGGATATTTGTTATTTCATGAACTGTTTGTTGATGCGATTTTGTCTACACGGCATGTATTTTAAATCGTATATATATTCAAGTCAAGAAATAGCTCGATGTTTACCACATCGAAAGGAATATCTAATATTCAAACAAAGTAACAGAGATGCATTTAATTAATGAGCATAAGAACTATTTGGGAAATGAATGCTTCGACAAAAAAATGAAGAAAGACAAAGCCGAAACGTGGAAAATGTAACGCAAGCTGTAAAAGCTTTGGGGTTAATTATATCGGAGAAAGATTGCGCATAAGTGAGGGACACATTTTGGCCAAATATTAAGAAAACTACAAAGATAAATGTTTTTATTTTATATTCATGTTATTATCTACAAATAATGGTGTAAATAGCTCAGTTTCTATGGTATTTTCTGGTGAAAATAGATAATTTAAGAACTACGGGAACAGTTGCAGATTTGAGACCACATATTACATAAATAACCCTTAATGAGCATTATAATTAAAATGCATCGAGCTTAATTGTAGAATCAATATCTAACCTAAAATGTCTATACTAGTATGTAAATTCACCATTAGAGATTCAGGGTAGAATTCCGAAAAACTATAAGCAATACTACAACACCAAACGTTTCGTGAAACAGAACACTGATAAAACAAAATCGCATCATGATAATATCAGTCTGCCACACTAGTAACTAGTAGTTAAAGCTCATGTTCTAGAAACACACACTGGTAAAATAAACAAGTAGGTAATACGAAATTGTGAAACAGTACTTGTGGCCAGCCCGCACTAAGGTATTAATATAATATGCATGATGTAAACCTGTTATTTTATGTGATATATTGTAATTAATAGTGTATATTTATTAAGTATATATGCATCCTAAGGTATCACTGTAAGACATGTTTCTTTATAATAGGAATTTCTCTGGTGTGACTGTTTACAGAAGACCAAGCTAAGAGAGGGGCGCCAAGGAAATGATAAATCTGTTCAACAAAGAAGAGCAAACACAAGAGACAAGTGTTATGTCACTTCTTGAATGACCTAACGCTTGTGAGGGTTGGTTGGAATCCGGATCTTTGTATGTGTTAGAGGGATGAACTCGCTCGCCGTTTTAGGCAGTTGACTTTAAACTAACCAATAATAAATACATGTTTTAAGCTTTCCAAGTACAGAGGGAGGCGTGTACTGATAGTTGACTTTAAACCAGCCAATTATAGATAAATGTTTTAAATTTTTGAAATGCAGGCCGAGATGTGTGCTTGCAAGTGTAGACCCTTGATCACGCCAAAGCTTAGGCGACTTAAATTGCAAATATACGCATGCTTTTACTCTGTGGGGCGTTCAGTTCTCATTTTCAATTTCGCCCAGAGTTCAGGCTCAGATTCTTATTTTGGAAGTCGTCGATGGGTAGTCCTTTTGGCAGTTCTTGTAGCAAATACCGTCATAGTGTTGAGGGCGCGAGTATATAAGACCCAGGCTGGATTCCAAGTACGGTCTCCGCGGCGCAGTAAATGCATTAAGATCGAGAATAAGTCAACGCTATAACATCAAGTTCTTCTTTCGCTGAAACACCAGAGGTTGTAAAAGACATTACGATTAATAAATTACTGTACATACAATGTCACATCGCGTGATTATCGACACCGCTGATCTCCTCTCCCATCCTGTTGAGCAACGACTGAACAAAACAGAGGAAAAATATCCTGAGATGTCGTGTAGCCTGGACAATAATCGAAGTGATCATCACAATCAATAAGACCGCTTCATAATGAGGTGTCCAACCCGGGGCACTCAACCAATCAAAAGCACTACAAATGGAGACTAGTTTTGCCAGATCACTAACTTCTGGAAACAAGGCGCAGTTGGTAAGAGCTTTTTGTTTATAATACTAACTGAGAAATCATCAAATAGTGAATAAATGGCTCTTAACGTGCCTGAAATAAAGAATATATCCAAAATTATAAAGGAAACATAACCGATCGATGTGGCTCAGGCTAATCTTGAGATTAGCATTAGGGAGGTCCAGGGTTCAATTGCCGTTGGGCCGGCCATCTTGGCCTTGGGTTTTTTCGTGGTCTCTGCTGGCCATTTAAGTGGATTGGATATACACTTACATTCCGTGAATTTTCCACTCTCCCATTTCATTCCGTTGAAAACATTATGATGAGGTAGCTAGGGCAGCGTGATGGTGGCTTGCGCTTTGAAAAAGTTTCTACCTCAGCATCTGGAAGAAGCAGATCTTTCGAAGGACTGGAACAATTTGAGGGGGCCCCACCGACATCGGGGTGAATTATCTGAAAACATGTTAAGGACTTCACCTGCTTTCGCGCAGTCGATCCTGTCCGATCGGTGTCTCCCTCACCTCATCCCTTCCTCCCGCAGTCAACCGTGAGCAACGCTCAAATACCGAAAAGTGTCTTCCTTAGTCCCAGACAATCCATCCATAAAGGACACATCAAGAAAGATTCTAGACTTTAAAGATCTCCTGCAGTGGCCAACATAACTTTTGCTGTTCCATGTTAAATGTAGTCCTATAGACTTTTTGATAATTCGAAATTTAGTAAATATAAATCGGTAGCAATATTGCAAATATTATTTTATTCCATACTGTCCAGTAAAGTATTAATACACACATATTTCTATAAGAAATTAAATAACTGAAAGTGTGTTTAAAAGATACTTTTATGATTAGCACCTTTCATAAATACGACCTTCCTATAAAAAGTGTGAAATGCACATATGGTTCGTTGGATTAAATATTTTGGTCTGTAATTTTCTTTTAATCTCACTGGTCAACAATGAAAATGTTTCTGATTTGGAATATTTATTTTGTATTGCTTTCAGTATGTCAAAAAGAAATATGACATTTAAAACGCGTAATTGTTCCACACCATCTACAAAAATGTAACTAATGCAGTTAGAAACAGTGGAGTTTAAGCTATCACAAGATGCATAAGCGCAAGTTTAAACTTGCATAGTCACTGTGTTGAGTTCAGTCCCGTATCAATAGCTGGTGAAAAAGCATGAATATACAGAGGTTGCCAAACAAAAATGTTTACACACTTCAAGCAACGAAAAAACTGTGTTAACATAACAAACTGAATTCACACTAACACAAAATGATGAGCACTAATCATCTTAGACCTTTACAGCTACAACAGTTGCTCAAAATGACCACCATCGACGTCGATACACTTCTGAGTACGTTCAACTACTGATTGAGCAACGTTTGCGAAAGTGTCGGTGATTGCAGCACTTGCCGTTTCAATTTCTTCCCGAAATGCTGCCAGTGTAGCTGATTTTCTACGGTATATAGTACCATGAGTCTTAAATTTGTCTCTAATACGTGCAATTGTTACTCGCGCTGATGGTTCTGTTCTGTATACATGTCCACCTTGCCTTTGAACTTCAACAACATTCTCGGTTTTCCAATATCACTTCAAAATTGCTTTCCACTGTTCAAACAATAACCTTGGCTCCATTTTGTTGTAGCAATGCTAGCATAACATAATGTTAGTCACGTTTGTTTACAAAACAACATACGATAATCTTGACTTCATTTGTTCATTGTTGATTTACCTGTCACGTAGCAAGACTATCATAATGTATGTGAGTCACATCTATTTACAGAACATCATACTACATATTACTGTTATTTTTCGGTGCAATTTTGAAATATATTAAATAGATATCTACTGTGAAAGTGTGCATAGATTTTTTTTTGGCACCCTCGGTATAAAGAACTTTTTCAAACGCTATAAGCTAGGTGAAACAACGAAAAAATTCACGAGAACTTCTTATTCATGGTGATCAAGTGTGTTCATTTGATATCATTGCAAGATGAGTTCGATCATTTGAAGAAGTGAGAGACTTTGAAAGGCAACCTTCGCTCTGGTTAGCCTGGGGAAGCTGTGAACGAGAGATCAATTCAAAGAGTGAAGAACTTGGAGGAGAAAAATCGACATATTACTGGGAAGTGGATATTAGTGTTGGCAGCATTGACTGTATTACTCCATAAAAATTTAAAGCTGAGAAAAGTTTGTGCAAAATGGATTCCACATGCCCTAACCAATGAAGAGAAGAATAGGAGAAAGGAATGTTCAAGGAATCTGTTGAGCATTTTTCCACCAAATAATTTCAAACGTTTGGCAGATATGTGCAATGGTAATGAAAGTGGGTTTATGACTGTACCATTCCATATAAAGTTCAGAACTGCGTGTGGGCAAATGAGGATGACGCAAGACCAATTGTTCTTCGATATTATTTTCTTTCTCGGAAGCGAATGTTCACTGTTTTCTTTAACCATGAGGGACCATTAAGGGTTGACTGTATGTGTGAATGAATGACAATAAATGAATAATACTACGGCACTTATATTTTGAATCGTTTATTTAAGACCTGAGGCTGCGGCATCCAAAGAGAGGAATTTGAAGGCTGTTACTTTTGCATGACAATGTGTATCCTCGCCGTGCCTGTGCACACAACTCTTGTTGCAAAGGAAGCTGTGAAGAAATGTGGCTTCAGATGTAGCTCTCAGTGACTATTTCCTCTTCTCTAAACTCAAGAAGGACCTTCGAGGAAAGAAATTTAAATGTGACGAAGAAGCGATGGATGCTGTTTATGCCTTTTTTTTTTTTTTTTTTTTTTTTTTTGCAGAGAAGGCTTTTGACTATTTGGGGGGGGGGGGAGGAATTGAAATGTTAATTCAAAGATGTGAGTAGTGCATTGCAATAAAGGGTAAGTATATTGAAACGTGAAATATAGTTTTTGTCTTTGTCATACCTAGAAAATGGTTAGGCCGGAAACATGTGGATCTACCCTCGTATATCCTTTATCTGCATGTGACAACTATGGATTCCAAATGTGTTGTGTTTGTTGCAAGTCCATTGTTGCAAAATGTATCTTGTCCGGGTTTTCTTTAGCTTGATTGAGCTGTCAGTTCCTTTAGTTTGTTCCTCATAGCATCTGCTCGCCTTAAATGCAGATCATGTTCATTGTATAGGTATATTGTATTTTTATTGAAAATTTGTCTGTATGTGTCCTCACAAATTATATTCCTTGAGACGATGAGCTCGTGGGAGTTAAGTGGGCTGCTCTATCTCCTTTTTTAATTTAGAGGAAAGTATTAATGCACTGCTGGCCATTAAAATTGCAAATCTATTGTCCATGTCTAAAATAGTCATGCGGAAATGATGTCTCTTTTCTAGTTCAGTTGTTTGACGGGGCCGTTTGGATGCTTTACGTCTGTGTGTTCATCCTACCTCGATCCACTGATCTCATATTCATTTTGCAGTGAACACATTTCGTCCGACACGAGCATCAATTCAAGGAGTAACATCCCGCAATCTCGGTAGGTCATAATTCTCCCTTGATCCAATTCAACACTTGCTGGTATAGCTGTCGTATTTTCGACGAGTTCCTCCTGATAAAACGTGGCGTTGGTTTAACGCGTCTTTTGTGGGCGTTAAAATTAATGGACAGTAGTCTTTAAGTTTAATCACAATGACCTACTATTTCCTGACCTAAACCTTATATGATCTTAATTCATTTAATATTTTAAAATCAGCAAGCATTGTAAACCGAAATTAAAAATGATTCAAGGCAAAATAATGCACAAGTAAAAAAATCAATTTTTTCTTCCTTCCTTATTATGAATATTTTTTTAATAATTTCACTGTGACTTTTTTATTAATCACAATATTGAAAATATGTAATAATTTACAGTAAAGAAAACTATGAAAAAAATCAACCCTCCGACTGCTGCTGTTGCTGAAATCTGCAGGAAGATGAGTTCTCTAATCCATACGTTTAAAAGATTAAACGTGTCCCTACCCAGAACCTTAAAAAACATCTTGGGGCAATCCTTGGTGATGCCTCACTTCGACTACTGCGATTTTCTGCTCACAGACTTAAACTCCAACCTACAGCGTGTTCATAATATGTGCATACGTTACATCTGCGATGTGCGTCTGTTCGATCATATAACACGCTCCCTCGATATGCTGTCTTGGTTCCGCCTGAAAGACCAAAGAAACATTCATTGTCCAACACTACTTTTCAAAATTATCCATACATCTTCTCCATATCATTTATCTTCTCGTTTTCAAAATCTATCTTCCTCTCATAATCTGAACACACGCTCTCAAACCCGACCGAACTTCGCTTTATTCATCATCATTCACCGTAACCACTGCCCGTCTCTGGAATGCATTGCCACGGGATGTCAGAGACTGCCGAACTTTAAGAGTATTTCATAAGAAATTGTTTAATATTATCAGAAATAATCGATTACCTTAGATTTAGATTTCTTTTGTTACAATATATGTATTTATTTTACCTTCTGTAGAATTATTCATTATATTATTTTATTACTATCGTAAATGTTCCTATCTCCTTCATTGTATTGTTAGGGTTTTTAATTTTGTTTTGCTTGTATCTTTATTTCCACTTTCAGGATTTACGTAAGTTGATATATGTATAAATTGTCATTGCTGATGCTTGTCGTATATTATTATTCTTTTATTTTCTTATTTTTTATTCTTCTTAAGTTAATATTGTTCATTTTTCATTATCAATATTTATGTATTAGCATATATTTATTTATATACATAATGTTTTACACTGGTTTATAGGAGTATTATCAACTTAACTGACAATGTGATGATTGTAATACTGTCGTTATAACTTCATGTAATTATTATTAGATTAGTAGAGCGGAAGAGAAGGCCTAATGGCCTTATCTCTACCAGAATAAATAAATAAAGATAATTGTCAAAACCACGCTAATCAATATTATTCCATCGGCCTCTCTGTTAGAACTGCTTAATATAAAATCAGAATTCTTATTAATATCATCATCTGAAAAAGTTCACACCAAAATTAATTTGAACAAAAACGTTGCGGCCGAAACCACTGAAAGTAAACTGCCCTGCCATTTTTGCAATGAAGGGCTGCACCAGAAATTTCCGTGTGCCTTCTGTTGGATATGTTAAAACTTCAATATCAGCCTCTGGAACCCATGTATTACTATATTATATTCACACTCCAAACTCAAAGTTGATAATTATGATGGTTAGCACTACTTTGTCCCAACCTCTTTAGTTGTCTAATGTAACATAGGACAATTTTAGTAATAGGCTGGGGTATTGTTTGGTAGTAAATAGTTGTGATATAACCATAAAAGTAACAAACTCGCCTTACACAGAATTGGCAGAACAGTTCAAAAATATAAAAATAAGTATAGGAAACCAATTAGGAAAAATCTGTTTTTGATACATGCTGTATAACTGATAATACACATTTTCTAAATTATTTCAGAGTATTAAGTGATATACATTTAACAAAGCAACATTTACGTTTTTTTAAAAACATTTAATTATAGATAAAGCTACATATAATACTCCATATTTTTTTTGTTTATGGTATAAGTATACACCTATTGCAACAATTTTTCTAAAATTAAAGCATAACAACAATGGTTAAAATTTCGATTGCAGAAACTTTAAAAGTAATCATATCGCCATCAGTAAATTGCCAAGAAATTTTGTCTATGTATTATTATTATTATTATTATTATTATTATTATTGTTATTACTATTATTATTATTATTATTATTATTATTATTATCATCATCATCCGTTAAGAAAAGCAATATGTTATCGTAACACTAGGCTGAGTTTGCTGTCTACAGTTTATGCCTGCTTTTTCATATTCCCAATAATATTATGCTAATTTTAAATATCGTTTTATAGGAATCGAATTTACTTTAATCCTTTAAATCAAAGTCTTTAAAACTAAATTATTAGAAGAGTCAACGAGGAACCGTACAAAAGTAAGAACGGCTATATGTTCTTTTTTATTTCGATTTTAATTTACAATTTTCAATATAAGTAATTACAAATAATGTTAATAATATAATTCATAACGGCTCACGATAAAGTTGTTTTACTAAAGTTAAATGACAATTCTGTTTTAAGTGAATTTTAAAAAGTGGACCAAACGTCATTCATTATTAACAACAGAGTATTTTATAATACACGGACATCTAAAATTCCTTCAATATGTCAGTCCTGGTGGTGTAGTGGTAACCATACTTGCTTCGTAGACCCAAGATCGCGGTTCAATCCCGGCCAGGATCGATGGATTTTTTCGGGCGTAAAAATCCTAAGTATGGCTTCCTTCGGAAGGGAAGTAAAGCCATGGGTCCCGTGTCGTACATTTACGGCACGATAAACAGCCTCAAGCCTGAAAAAAGAGAACTCTGAGCAAAATTGTAGGCCGTTTCACGCCCTGATTTGAATGGGACGCTGATGATCTGAGATGTTAAAGAGAGTTCATAAATAAAGCAAAATCCTACAATACTGCAAATTTTGTTGCACACTTTCATTAAGGAGATATGCCATGGGTTTTGACGTTCCTTAGATCTCCATCAAATTTAATTTATGTCATATTTAATTATTTTATATTTATTAGCTATATTATATTAAGTGTTTAGTATTATATTTCATATTTTAAAAATTATTTAAACCAATGGGATGGATAGATACTTTCACTTGCATTTATTTTCTACGTTATGCAGAAGCCATATATTAATCTGTTTATTTGTTATATTATGTGAAACTCTGGGTTTACGACACAATCTTTGGACCCGCCAGTCAGAAGTTCTATTCTTGCCGAGGTAGAGAGAATGATCTACAGTAAAAAGTATTTTACAGTAAAACATTAATATATTCATTTCTTGTCATGTCAGTTCGTTTTACCATTTCTTACCCCAAGTAGTGTCACATTATTTTAAGTTAGAATAGAGGGGGAAAAAAAAAGAAATAATTACACCATGAGCCCATTTGTCCGAAAGAGGATCCTGAACAGAGTCGTTTGTAACAGAAATTGTTACACTTGGCAGTTTTGTTATGCTTAAAATTCAATTTAAATTGTGTTGCTTAAGTTTCTGCAACGTAACCCATATTGATTTCATGGCTGATCTAAGTTCCTAAGATAATCCGCTGGACTCAGAACGATATTGTGTAATAACACGGTACTTTCAGGAGGTTAATCTTTGTTTATCTTTCGATATTGCAAATTAATTCCTTCTAGGGATCGCTTAGCAGACGGACGTGAATGAGCCAATCCCAGGCAGCGCTGGTTTCAAATTACAAGATCCATTGGTTGTGGGTTATTCGATATTTTTAAGCCTGCGCACGCGTCACAGTCGACGATAGGGGAAGGGGAGATGTAAGGGCGGGACAGTGACGGGCGGCATGCGTACGCATGAGCAGTGGTTACATCTGAGCGCCATTTTTCTACCGTGAGAAGGAGAATCAATGTCACCAACTTACTGAAATCACCCGTCGCCCGCTCCATTAAACAAATAAGCGGGTCAGAACAGAATATCCTGCACAAAAAACAGAGTTCTGAGTCTAAACGCAGTGAACGCTTTTAGGTAAACAAAGAGAAAATGACATGCCTATTAGATAAGGGCAGCAGCACAAGAGAACGATAGTTAATATTTTCATTTTGTGGAGCTTTCCTTTCAGACATTATATATTGGAAGTTTGTAAAAGGAGAATAATTCATACGGGTTAGACCACTTATCTATTAAAAAGTTTATTTCATTATTAAAGGAGAAGTTCTGTTCACAACAAAGAAACAAGATACTAAGCAATTAAACAAACAAACAAAAAAACAAAACAAAACAAAAAACAAAAAAACAAAAACAAAAAAAAAACGCAATCAATATCATGGACACCGAATTCTAATAGAAGTTCGTCTTTTCTCTGGGAGATTTGTAAATATAAAAATCAGCGATATCAACACGAAGTTTGTAAATTTCACCCCTAAGTAACTACAAGTATATCTCTACTAATATTATGCATTAATAAGCAGAATAAAATAAAATAACTACTTCATATGTAGTAAACTGAAAAACATGTATTTGCAATAACTCAACTGTTAGATTCCCTTTAAGAATTAGGAAAAAACATGCAAAAACATTTAAGAAACAAAAAAATTAACAATTGTCTATCTAGCGGACATCAGCTGCCGAATTCATTTCTTCCGATGAACTGGTCGGTTCTATCATTGAGATTCAAAGGTTCCGTGGTAGTTATGACGATTGCATTAAGACGATTCTATTGCATTGATGAGCTTAGCTCTTCTCCAGCCCTCTAAGACTCTAGAATGGTACTATCAGCTGCACAAATTGACAATGAAATATTAAAACCAGTAGTACAAATGCGGTTAACTGAGAATTTTGAGCGCACATTTATCACTTTGGCTCTTCTAACAATTCATAACTTAAATTTCTCAATTTTCTATTGAGGAAAGTTTTTTTCTCGTTTGTAAGCCAGATGAATTATTTCTTCTTGTTGGTTTAAAATATAGGAATAGAACTCTTCGGTTGTGGTTTTTCGCTTCTGAAGATAATCAATTTGTAAAATTTCTTTAAGATTCCCTAAAGGCTGATACCATAATCTTTGTTGCAGATGGAACCGACCGGTATCTGTTTCGATTGTGGTGTATGCGAGATAGTAGACCTAAGTCTCATTCACAATTATAACTCGTTAAAACTTGCAAACAATGGTGCGATATTTTCGTAAGAATCCGTCTTTGGTTTACTGTTAGAAAGCGTCACTCATCTTGTACAGTTTTATCATATACACTTCTTAATGTAAAATTCTGCCACTTTCATACTTTTTTGTTAATCGATTAACGGCAGCTGTCGGTTTGGCAGTCAGGTTCTAGCACGTATTTTATGATAGGAGATGTTGGAAATGTTTTTCTGCTACATCCACACATTTCTGACATATTTTAGAAAGTTGTTTTCACACGCATCAGTTCATCTTCTGAAATTATGTAGCAAGGCAACATTTCCATTTCCTGTCATAAGACCGCCACGGGTGGCCGAGGTCGTTAAGGCACGGACTCGTGAGCGGGAGGTCTGCGGTTCGAATCCCGCCAGGACCGTCCTCCCTGACTGGGGTTTTTTCCAGGTTTTCCTCAGTCTTCATAACTGGCAAATGCCGGGGAGGTACCTAAACTTAGGCCTGGAACGCTTCCTTCCTTAAAAAAAAAAAAAATCCTTTCCCAATTTATCATTTCATCTCATGTATCATCAGTGTCCACCGCCTGTGGTGCCTCAGTAGTAAAAACGGGCGTTAAACACTACCCCCCCTGTCATAAGATATTGCTTATTTTCATTATGATTTTAGATGCAAAGACGAGAACTTATATCAGCTGCACGGTTATTACATCAGGTTCGCCGGGAGCTACCGCTCTGACTGCCGACCCACTAACTGTCTTGAAACGGACGACAAAACCATGAAATAATCGGCATAACTTATACGTTCCTTGGAAATGTCTATAGCCCCAGCAATCTCACATACTTTATCCCGCCGGCCATTTAATACCATGTCATGTATTTGTCTGAATTCTGCCTTAGCTGCACTTTTATACAGATAATTTTGAAAGCCATGTTTAAATTCAGCAGCCTATATTTAATCATTGAAAATGAAGAAGAAAATTCCATTAACGTTTATAAATTTGGTATGAATTTCCTTTGGTGTTATACCATCTTTTATAGCACTGTATGACACTCCGTTTTATCTGCTTTATGGAATACAACACCTCTACTTTAAAAGCTGCATTAAATAAACTATTTGGAACAATGATTTGATGAATGCTTAAAAGAGATGCACCATGTAAAAAACAATTATATTGGTGCCTATGTTCCAGAATGACAATTTTCACTAACCCTCGTATGTTCCCTGCACTCATATTTCCGATGCAAACTGCTCCTTGCAAACAATGCCAATGGGCACAGATGACCGCAAGTAGAGATATTCGTTCTTTTCAGTACGGCATAGTGCGAAGACCGAATAAATACTTAATAAAAACCCAATAGTTAAACCATCGTATTGAACTTACAAAACCAAAAAGATGTATATCAACAGCATTTAAAATTCCAACGAAATGTGTAGTTCATTGGGAATATATACATTTTAAAATGAAGGATCAAATATAAATATATTTACAAATATTTTAATTTCAATAATACTTAACGGAAACGACTTCTAGACATTAACAATGGAGGGAAAAGTCAAATACAGTGAGATTATTTTAGCTATGGGCCGCCTGAGCACGGATGCTTACTGGGGAAATGCAACCGCCACAACCGGAAAAAGGAAGATAATGTTACTGTGTGTAAAGTTGGTATTTTTATTTTACTGAAAACATAAAATACTGTGTTTAAAACTTTAATATTACTACTAATATTATTATTATTATTAATAATAATAATAATAATAATAATAATAATAATAATAATAATAATAATAATAATAACCTGTAGTATATGAAATGTTGAAAATGATGCCCCTCAGCTGCAATACATTGCCGGCATCTGCGTAGAAAACTTCTGTATTTCATTTAACATTTCTCATTTATTCTCATTGAGAGTTCCGGTCTATCGTGACTTTTTAATAAGTTATCAAACAGTTTCTCTGTCTGGAATACAGTTCCCAGGGTATTGCGAATTGCCTTACTACTTTTCTGTAAGAGTCCGTTTTCACATGTGTATCGTACATAAAAATCTCTTCTTCAGGGTTATATTTATGCATTGGCTTAACTAACTAATTGGGACTGATGACCTGAGATGTTAAAGAGCGTCCATAAATAAATAAATCAATCAATTAACTAACTGAGAACACTTAGCACACATTTCACACACAATGAAAGCTTCGAGTAACACACGGAGGATGTAAGAAGCACAACCGCTCGCTGACAATGCCTACATCAAACTAACTACAAGCTGCTACCTGCACATGTAGTATAGGCCTTGACGACCGGCTTCTCCCAGTAATCCAAAGAAACGAAACACTGAGCACTGAGCACGAAAATTTAAAAGGAACGAAATATAAGCTAGTTCTTTTGTTGAAAACCGTGCCAAAACTTGAGTTAGTTTGTACTATGAAGAGCCTACGATGTCATTAAGGAAGGTAGGCTTACTGAGTAAATCCTGCTGGCTGAAGTTAAAAGCCTGCAAGTAAAATGCACATGTTCTCTGCGGGAGATGGAAAGCTGTCTGGTCCTCTGTCAAGTGGTTTGGGCTTCCTTCCGCATGCGGTCGGTGTTGGGTATCGCAAAGACACGTGCAGGGGATTAGCCACCGGCCATCAGCTGCTAAGCACATCTACAAACCATGTTAACAGTCATCATCTCACATATTAATTACTGCTGCGGCTTAAACTGATAAAAGAACGAATGCTCTCTCGATACAGACTTTAACGTGTACAACATAAGCAGCGGGTCCGCTTGATCAAGTGGAAACAGATATTTCACGGCCAGTAAATCAAATTCATTATTAGTTTTTAGTAGTAATCGATGGTTTACATTACAAAAATTCTGAATATTATATTATAAGAGAAGGTAACAGAATACATGTAAAGTTTCCCTTTGCTATTTTTTAAATTTAGATATTGTCAACTACAATGAAATTTACAAATATTGCCATTTTTAAGAAAATTTGAAAATTTATGGGCTGTTTTACCAGTATACTACACCTGTTCAAATTTCTATATCCCTAACAGGTTTTTTTAAAAATAATATTTTTATTTAGTTTTACATGCTAATGTGCTACATTTTTCACAGTGCCAAATATAACATTTTCCAAATAAGTATATTAACCTATTAGTTTCATGTTAAGAAAACAAAGTGTTATATAAGTTCATATAGCCATGGTCATCTCAGAAAAAATTTCTAAATTTTTTATCAAATTACCTACTTATCGTATATCTTCAGTAAAATTATTCAAAATCATATGACATTCACCTAATTTATTTTCCCAATTTAGTATTGAAAATGTAAAGAAAATTGCATAAAACTGCATTATATGTAAAATTTTGAATGAAAAAAGCGTGAAAACTTAATTCGAAAAGCAAGCTTTTTAAAATGTAAGTAGGATAATATTTTCTACAACACCTATGTGTCTAAAAGCACTTTAAAACCCTCTCTTGTGAAAAAGCAATATGTATGTATTATTAAAGTTTTTTTTTTTTTTTTTTTTTTTTTTTTTTTTTTTTTTTTTTTTTTTTAGTTTTTAGTTTTTTAAGACATAAAACAAAATTAAATGTATTGAAGATATTGACCATATTTTACCTGTGGGCATCCTTAATTAGCAGTGATGCATGAAGACTTTCAGTGCATAAGGATAAGATCACGTATACCGCCATGGGAGGCCCAGGTCGTTAAAGACACGGGGACTAGTGACGAGAGGTCTGGGGTTCGAATCCCGCCAGGACCTCCTGACTGAGGTTTTTTCAGCATTTTTTTTTTAGTCCTCATAAATGACAAATGCCGGGGAGGTACCCTAAACATAGGCCTGAATCGTTCCCTTCCTTAAAAACAATCCTTTCCCAATATATCATTTCATCTCATGTATCATCAGTGTTCACCGCCTGTGGTGTCTCAGTAGTAAAAACGGGCGTCAAACACTAATAAAAAATCACGTATCGTAATATTGCAATAATATTTATCTACGCTGATAAATCAGTCTAGTTAAAATCAAGTGAAGAGACGAGAAGAAAAAATGCTTTGCAGTTCTGCTGTTGCAATTTCTGAAATCTCAGGAAAAAACAAGATCTGAGTATTTGAAGTGGGAAACGTGACTCGTCAGTCTAATTACAGGATAAGCAGGGGGTTAATTTTTCAATTTACTAGGCATAAAGTTACTTCGCTTCGGATATTGGCCTATGTAAACTAAAACATTTCTCTACAAATCAGATGAAATAGTATTTTAAAGAATTATTATACCAAGCAGATAAACTGAAACTCACTCAGATTTATTTTTAAGCACAATATTCATTGAAATGTTCACTAAGAGCTCTACAACGTAAAGACAGTTGAATTTTTACGATTTTATAAAAAAGGTTTTAAAAGTATTGAACAGAAAATAGCGCGGAATTAAATTGAATATGTTTTAATTGTTTTAGGTAACCAGGAATTGTAAATATAGCAAATAATGCAACAACATTCATTTTGACTGTACCTCAGAAAGTTTTAAAGCTATCAATATGGTATTTTTGAGAGATATTAATAAAACTTAATAAATATGCTCTGTAAATGTTAATTTTCTAATAAACAATATAGGTTTTTTCAAACTTTTAAATCAAAATAAAATCTTGTTAAAAACTGAAAATACTGTAACATGCATTTTTATCATCCAATAGCGGTATTTAAATACTTCTAGTTACCATATTTTACATTTAAATAGATTATGTATGTGGAAGTTTTCAACATGATTGGCCCAGTCAATCCGGATAAAAATGCACATTTATGTCAAATTTTTCAGTTATCGGGGAATTAGATTTATTTTTGTTTAAAAAAAATGTTATGTGAATTAGAAAATTAAAAATTACAGAGCATATTTAGTTAAGTATTCTTAATATCTCATAAAATTTTCATATTGATAACTTTATAAGTTTCTGAGATATAGTGCAAAATATACTACTGCACTATTGCTAGGTTTACGCTTCCTGGCTACCTTAAAGCATCTAAGAATTTAAAAGTTGCATTCCTCTATTTCCAGGTGCAGAGTTCCCGAATTACTAGAGAATTGTCTGTTAGAATCATGTCTGTCTTCATTGGACCAAAATTTCTGTCATCTGCTTACCCTCCTTGCGAGTAATTTTATTCGAGTAAATCACAGTACTACTTGGATTTAATCATCTGGAAGTTTCTATTCAAATAACCTCTTGAGAATATGAGTGTCCTCAGCATGGAAACAGGAATCACAAATAAACACTCGTTGTGGAATAGAACAGACCTCGTGTTCACTATTTAGTACTCTTAGTAGAACTTGACTCTAGGATAAGACACTTGATGTTTCTTACTCTGTCCAAATGATACTGAGTGGCATGAGACTCAGATCAACATAGCAGTTCGGTAAATCCCACCGTTCACCCCTATTCGTTTAGCCCAGCTGGCTTAGAGTCATGGCTAATCAGCCGATACAGTAATCGGTATCCCTCGGTTATCAGATAATTGAATCTCCCGATACATGAACTCGAAAACTTAAGCTGATTTTCGTGCAATGGAACTGGTCATATGAGGATGATGCTGTAGATGAAGTCTATAGCAGCAACCGACAATAGCCGAATAGCATTATATGTGAACCTGCGTATAAGAATTTTAAAATATAACATTACACTGTAAATAGTTGCATTTAGTCAAAGTGAGCAGCTAATTTAACAAATGACATTTTTTATTTAAAAAAGAGATACTTTTTAACTTGCAGTCACATAATAGTTTATATAAACTTTAGCAATTTTCTGTTTATTATTGATATTCTTGTTGTGTTTACTTTAAAGGAACAATTTAGTAGTTTTCATTTTCCATTGTTATACAGACCAGAAATGCCAATAACAAAACAATAATCTAGACCGATATTGCTTAAGTTCAATAGGAAAACACTGTAAAATAATAACAGTAAGCTTGCAGGATATAAAATCTAACTATTATAATGTTCTTGATAACCTTTTTTTAGAAATGTAAGCTCTACGGTCTGTTCCAGATCTTGTATGAATCAAATGCACCACACCAAATATATACACTGCGGGACTCCATGACGTTGTGGTCAAAATTATGCTAGTATACAAAAGACAACGAGCAAATATTAACATATCCCTGCTTGCATACGCGAGGCTCAGGACACTGCTATTGGCAGCGAGTACCTTGACCGTCAACTTTCCTGCTTAGTTAACCTTCCGCATACCCAAGGTCTTCCAGCAAATGCAGAATATGAAGTGGTTAAAATTGTACCCCAGGGTAAAAGTTCTAGTAGTTTTATGCATTTAAATTTACATATACAACTTAAAACACACACTCAGTATAGACACATGGGATCGAGGTCATTAAGGCAAGGACTCGTGAAAGTCCGTGGAAGATCTGGGGGTTCGATTCCCGCCAGGACTGTCCTCCCTGACAGTTTTTTTTTTTTTTTCAGGTTTTCCTTGGTCCTCATAAAAGGCAAATGCCGGGGAGGTACCCTAAACGGGGCTGGAACGTTTCCTACCCCAATTTTTTTCTTGTGTTATAATTTCATCCCATTTACCATTAATGTCAACTGTAAGTTTTTTAATATGTTTAATGCCCTAAAAACTGAGGCATCACAGGTGGTGAAAACTAATGATATGATACGATAAATTAGGAAAGGATTTCGTTTTAAGGAAGGAAGCGTTCTAGGCCTTAGTTTAGGGTACTCCCAGGCATTTGCTATTTATGAGGACTGAGGAAATCCTGGGAAAAACCTCAGTCAGTTAGTCAGGACTTCAGTACGGTCCTGGCGGGAATCGAATCCCGGACATCCCGCTCACCAATCCATGTTTTAAGGACCTCGGCTATCCCTGGCGGGACCGCCACGGGTGGCCGAGATCGTTAAGGCGCGGACTCGTGAGTGGAAGGTCTGGGGTTCGAATCCCGCCAGGACCGTACTCCCTGACTGAGTTTTTTTCCAGGTTTTCATCAATCCTCATAATGGAAAATGCCGGGGAGGTGCCCTAAACTTAAGCCTGGAACGTTTTCTTCCTTAATAAAAAAAAAATCCTTTCCCAATATATCATTTCATTTCATGTACCGCCTGTGATGCCTTAGTATTAAAAAAGGCGTTAAACACTATTCAAAAAGAAATATCCTTGGCGGTTACACAGCCTGTAATACCTTAGTAGTAAAAACGAGTGTTACTAAAAAAAATCACCCAGGGGTATTAATATGCATAATTTTTTTTCACTGTTATTAATTTTACACTTCATGGAAAACAATGATACTGAAATCTTGGTCTTTCAGTCAACTCGCAATTTTTGTGCAATTTTACTTTTTTTAGTGTTTGAATGATTGACACGCATCACATTTAACCTGTGTTTTCTGTCTTTCACAAAACTTTCACCTTCCATAATCTGATTTGTGGCAGGGTAATTCAGTAGCCTCTCCAACTGGATTAGTTGTAGCTAACACAATTTTTCTTTTTCAGTCATGTGCGGAAGATTTCCATTCATGATGATCTGTTTTCTAATTACGAAGTCATTTATTCCTGCTATATATATATATATATATATATATATATATATATATATATATATATATATATATATCACGTTCACCCATTACAACAAGAATACTCATTTAATGTTCAAATGCCTCCAAAGAATATTTTAATCGATTATAGTGCAATATTATACAAGGTAATACTATGCCTTTTCACTACCACAGTTGTCATGATGTTCTGAGCCCTGCATATAAGAAACTAATGTAAAGTTTTCAATAAAGAGAACTTGGAAGAAAATTCTCTTTTTTCCTGGCATAGCCGGGGTTTTCGTAACTTTTTTTTTTTTTTTTTTAAGTGCTTGAAAGACCTCATTTTATGAGTTGTGAAAAAGGAATGTATTTAAAAAAGTTACCATTTGTAATTTCAGATGCTATTCTTAGCGATGAAGTTAAGTCTAATACAACTCTTAACTCCTTAGTTTCTTCTGCCATTATCTCTTCCCTTCTTATAAAAATCTGCAAACCGTCGCGGGTGGCCAAGATCGTTAAGGCTCGGATTCGTGGGGTTCGATTCCCACCAGCACCGCCCTCCCTGACTGAGGTTCATTCCGAGTTTTCCTCACTCCTCATAAATGGCAAATGCCGGGGAGCTACCCTAAATTTAGACCTGGAATGCTTCCTCCCTTTGAAAAAAAAAAATACTTTCCCAATTTCATTCATGTATCATCAGTGCTCACCGCCTGTGATGCCTCAGTAGTTAAACACTACTCAAAATAAATAAATAGCTGCAAGTCAATAACATATAAATTACAGAGGACCCATAGTTTTATGCCATATTTGGCAGATTTAGATTTCGTGTGCTGCTGGGAGCTGGAGAGATGGCTAGCGACGACGTATGAGGGGAGAGGGCAGTTACACGCTGCATCTGTTTCATCATTTTTCAAGCACTCAAGAGTCGGTCCATCTCTTTGCGTTAACAAAAGCAGAATATTAATAGGAAACAGTTGAACGCTATCAGCACATTTTTCTGACTAGCCACTCCTCCAGCTCCCAGCAGTGCCTGTCATCGAAAAGGTCATTTTTCACGAAATCCAACCAACTGTTCGTCTGCTGTCAACACTGCATTGCAAAGGATGTAAATATTTACCCGAATGCACCAAACGATTAAGCTCCTCTCTAGTAGTTATAACATATGAAAACAGTTCTGAAAACCTATTTTTACAATAAGCAGAGGGATTTTTCTATGGAACATGGGGACTGTAGTTCATAGCACTGATAGAGGTTCTGCCCCCGTGATAATAAGCATCTCTAAGAAAAAATACATGTATGCTGTGTTAGCTGACCCATTTGTGTATGACTTTCATTATTTTTATTTACACAATCAATAATTTTTGTGCACATTCAGGTTCACTGATGGAGAACATTCGGTCTTGTGGTTAGTGTTGCTGACCGCAGGCAGGGAGGTCCGGGTTCGATTTTTCTTAGGAATTTTTCTAAGTTAAGAAGGTCTCTTTACAGGAGCTACTATAATTATTGCTGTACCTACAGGAATTAAAATCTTCAGATGACTTGCCACAATTTACGGGTCAAAAATAATCTATAGAGCTGAAATACTTTGAGCTCGGGGTTCACCCAGCCTAGTGAGGACAATTTGGAAGCTGCCTGTTGGAGAGGCGGCGTGATAGGCGACCTGCGGGGTGCCGGTATGCTAATCACGTGCCCCCCTGCAATTCTGTTCGGTATCAATGAAGTAGTGAGACGGAGGTAATGGAAGCAGAGGTCGCCGTAAGGCGGGACGACTTCGGTCGTTGCTCTAGAGATGTTCCGGTGCGAGCTCTGCGGACCCTGAGTACCCGCGCTACTTCTGACGTTACTAGAAGCAGCCGGGCCGCACTTATTTCAGCCCCTCTCGTTGGAGAGTGCTCCGGATTGGTTACACTCGGGGTAGCATTCACGGGGAAATGAGTACCCGCGGCGGCATTGTGTCCCAAGAGAGTACCTATGGCTTGTACCTTGGGGGCAGGAGGTTTCCTGAATCACTGTTGTCGTGGGGTGGGTAGTGGCTACCTTAATGCTGGGGTGACTTACCTCTTAAATTGTCTAGGTCTTTGCTAGACATGGCCTGTCCACCAGTGACAGTCAGGTACTAAGTTCGCTTAGCGCGCTTGGGCGACGGGATCGTCAACGGCCGAAAGGCGAGTCCGCTTAGACTCCAGGTATCATCCTAAATGTAAAAAACCACTGGGCTGCACAAACCTCTGTGTGTCCTCCTGGTCTGAAGAGGAATCCCCGTCGTACACATACACGGGCCAAGGCTCACCTTGGGCTATAGTGCCAAATGAAAAAGAGAGAGATGGAGAGCGCATTTCTGAATATTACGGTAAGGCCACTACGATTAGATGCCGAAATGATTTAATTACATACCTTTCCTTACTAGTATATTAATTAATTTCCAACGCCAAGAGAGCTTAAATGTTTTAATGATATATTGCGCATATTATTGTTGTACCGCTAAAGGTGACCGAGGTCGTTAAGGCGCGGACTCTGAGCGGCAGGTCTGGGATTCGAATCCCACCAAGACCGTTCTCCCTCACTGCAGTTTTTTCCAGGTTTTCCTTAGTGCTCATAAATGGCAAATGCCGGGGAGGTACCCTAAACTTAGGCCTGGAACGTTTCCTCCCTTAAAAATTGTTTTCCCAATTAATCATTTCATCTCATTTATCGTCGGTGTTCACCGCCTGTGAGGCCGCAGTAGTAAAAACGGGCATTAAACACCATTAAAAAAAATATTATTATTGCAGCGATTACCTGTCCACTTTTCCCGTCTTCCTTCTGTTTGACATCTGTCCGTTTAGAACAACAAGTTTTTGATTGGTTTATTTATTTATGGACGCTCTTCAACATCTCAGGTCATCAGCATCCCATGCAACTCAGGGCGTGAAACGGCCGACTAATTTTGCTCAGAGGCCTCTCTTTCAGGCTTGAGGTTCTTTATCGTGCCGTAAATGTACGACACGGGACCCACGGCTTTACTTCCCTTCCGTAGGAAGCCATATTTAGGATTTTGACGCCCGAAAAAATCCATCGATCCTGGCCGGATTTGAACCCGCGATTTTGGATTTAGAAACAGTATGGTTACCACTAAACAAGAAGAGAGAGGCTTATGAAGAATGGAGGGAATGTTTATTATTATTATTATTGTGGGACAGGAAATTTGCCATTTCCGCTATTGAACAACAACAACAACAACACCAATAATAATAATAATAATAATAATAATAATAATAATAATAATAATAATAGCAACAACAACAACAACTCTATTTCGCAGAGCTTCAATTTAATGTCCTCTAGAATGCAAAAAAGGCGCTCAATGTAGTAGATTATGTGGACGGTATACTTAATGTGTATGTGAATTATTTATATTAAATAATTTTACTTTAGGATGAATAAAATAAAAACGCTTTTAGATGTTCAACCTTGATAACTGAATGCAAGATATACAAATACAAAATTGTTTAAAAAAATGCACCAGCACAAATCTCTAAGACGTTAGGGTTTGTGTTTTCCGTATATATATATTCCCTGATGATTTGATGATTTGAACTCAATTTAGTACCAATAGTAAGTAGTAAGCAGTTGCACTGGCGGTAGGAACTGAGTCAACTCCAATAAGATCGAAGTTGCCAACATGTTAATTGTGTACATATAGTACACAAATACACAGAACATGTGATTTCATAGTGAAACATGTGTATTAGTTACAACTATTAGCGTCCCAAGATGTCAATCAACTGCGGTTCCCTGTAGGTGTTCCTTCTTCTGCATCGAATTCTATGCACCTCAACTCCGCATTATTCACTTATTTTCTCATCCCAACTTAAACACCGGATTGAATAGCTTCCTTCTCTCTTCACTCTTACACCGAACCTCTCGCTTTTCTTCAACCCTCACAGTTGTCGCTGCCCCTCTCTGTAACACTCTGTCGTCTCATATCCGGATCTCATAACAGGATTTAGAATATTTTTCGAAGATTATTTACTTGGAGAATGCAGCATTTGACAGATGTTATGTTCAAATTGATAATGTATTGTATACATGGTATATATTGTAATAATAACTGTCCCTGGTGAAGTGGTGCAGAAGACCTTACTGTCTTAACTACATTAGGTAAAATAAAATTATTATTGTTATTATTATTATTATTATTATTATTATTATTATTCTTATGATCATCATATCAGAAAAATGAGGCGACTGTTCTTAATTTTCAGTTTCTTTGACTTCTGCTGGTTCTAAAGATACTTTTGACACAACTTGGAGATCTTGTCGAAAGCAAATCCTTGACAAGTCAAACGTGGTTTGCACTTCTGCATAATATGCTGAGATACGCATTTTATTCGGTATCTCCCGATGCTGTGCAGACTACCCACACCACGGAGCATACCAAATCTCCCTACATATTTGAACGTATCTAATCAGGTGAGCATCGTTTGACGTATGAGGGTAAGTTCATAAGTTTACGGCCCAACAATTTTCTAGGTATGATAAAGACAAAGACTATATTACACTTTTCATTATAGTTATCCTTTATTGCAATACACTTATCACATTTTTGAATTAATATTTAAACCCCCCACCCCAAATAGTCAGAAGTCTTGTCTGCAAAATGTGCATAAACAGTATCCATCACTTCTTCGTCACACTTAAATTTCCTTCCTGGAAGATCCTTCTTGAGTTTTGAGAAGGGGAAATAGTCACAGGGAGTTAAATCTGGGCTGTAGGGTGAGTGGTTGATCTTCTTGAAGACACATTTCTTCACAGCTTCCTTTGCAACAAAAGCTGTGTGCACAGGCGCGTTGTCGTGAAGGAGCACACCACCACTCAGCTTTCCTCGCCTTTTCTGTTTGATGGAAACACGTAGTCTATGCAGTAGGCCCGCATAATACTGTGGTGTTCCTCTCCTTAAAGTCAATGAAGAGTATTCCTTCACAGTCTCAAAAGATTGTGACCATGATCTTCTTGGTTGACTGAGTGACCATGGCCTTTAGAAGCGGTGCTTCCCCAGGTTTACGCTAATCCATTGATTCTCTTTTGGACAAGAGATCATAGTAGAGGATCATAGTTTCATCTCCTGTAATAATGGTTCGCAGAACTTCTCTCTCTCTCTCATTACCACGGCAGAGCTCCAAAAATGCCTGACAACAGATGACTCGTTGCTGTTTTGAACTGAGGAAAGAAGTCTAGGCACCCATCTTGCACTAACTTTATTCATGTTTAAATGTTCATGGATAATTCGAAGGACTGTTGTTTTAGAAATGCCCAACGTTGCTGCTATTTCTGTAACTATGAGCTTCCAATAATTTCTCTTTCCACAAGAGCGATGTTTTCAGGAGTGAACACCTCCTAGGGCCGATCTGCACGCTCTTTGTCTTCAATGCTTTCTCGACCCATTCAAAGAAGTTTGGGCTATTCTTTTACGATAGAATATGAGGAGATGCTTCCCCATATTAACCGTCCAATCGCTGTTTAATTTCATTTGCAGTAAATGGTTCTTTTGTGATGAATTTAATAACAGCTCGATGCTCCATTTTGAACATATCACAATCTTCTACACACAGCATTCTTTATGTCTCTATATCTGAACAACTGAACACAGCGGCGCGGAAGTTACGGCTGCACTTATTTACTTAATAGATAAGGTATGACACCAGATAAGGATTTTGTGAAGGCGATAATCCTTAACGGCGAGGCCGGAAACTTATGAACCTACCCTCGTAAGTTCATCGTGTATTTCGAATTCTTCAGTCCAAATAATCACCAGTTGCCCAGCTTTTGGTTTCCTATAGACCAATGAAGACATTTCTGTTTATTTACTTTCTTAAGGAGCGGGTTCTTCACACCTTCCTTCCCTAACAAATTGACTACCTGCATTCTCCTCATTATAAAGTTGGCCCACATTTCCTTGTTGCTACTAAAATCAAATTGTGCTTGAATTTCGGGTACTACTAGCTTTCTCGTTTTTGCATCAGCCTCTGTTGCCCTAGAGATATTCAATTTATCTGTATTTATTTATTTCTCATGTGGATTGCCCCACTAGTCAACAAAAATACTGTATTATTCTTTGTAGGATGGAGGAAGCAATGAGTTCACAAGAAATACTCGGATGTCCCCAGTGACTCAGAAAGACTCACAATGCAACACAACGCTCTACGTTCCATACATCTAGGCATATGATTCTAATTACCCATTAGTAAGAGGAGATATTGATTATTTTGACCGTATTTTAGAATAAATAAGCTACGTTCCTCCCCGGCATTTGCCATTAATGAGGGCTGAGGAAAACCTAGAAAATGACTCAGTCAGGAAGGATGTTTCTAATAGGATTCAAACTCCAAACTTCTTATGTGTCCGTGCCTGGGCGACTTCGGCCACCCGAATTGTTGAAATGATATGTTTATGACCTCATAACGACAGGAACATGTGTTTGTGTGATGAGTGTTACCAAATATTTCTGCTCATTTCTATACCGTTATATCCAGAAATGAATTTCCGCAGTTCTCTCTGACGGGTGCGCTGGTCAACGATTCGCTTTTGTTTAACACTTATATCAACTGGAAGATTTAAGAACATAAACGAGGGTACAGTTTCCTATAAACGATTTTGGGACTATTAAAAAACACTCTGAACTATTTACCTGAACAGTATACCATTATGATTAAAACACATCGATCAATTTTTCAGTTGAAACCATAGATGATGTCTCAGCATTAGACTTCAAGCACTGGTGTCCTGCCTATTTTAAGAAGTCTTATCTCTGCGAATCAAATATGGGGAAAATTCCTAAGGGACATAAAACTTATTTTTCCCCTTCTAAGTAGATGACTTTTGAATATGACGGATATTGACCTGGGAAGGTCAGAACACAGCAGTTCATCGATGGTTTAGTCACGAAAACATACTATCTCCTTCACAGCTTCAACAAGAAAATTGTGCTTCCACTCGGCTAACTTATCCTGAAAAATAGAAGAAATACTGAAAGTGATCAAGTATATCCCACCTGGGTATCTGGAAATTTACGAGCAACTGCATCAAGAGAGGGAGGGAAAGATGAAGACTATGATCACGTGGTTTATTGTGCTATGTTTTCAATAAGGTCCTTAAGAAACACAGACATTGATCAAAATTACATAAAATACTGCCAGCGTAATGTGATTCTCTATTTCAGCGCATTTAATGCTTTTTATATGAATGAACAAATTTGTTTCCACACATAAGATTACAATTTAAATTTATATCCTTTTAATACATTTTCCTTTAATTATACTCATTTAACTAATTCCCCAATACTCGTCTTCGGCTCATAAGCAGTTTTCTACCGGAAAATCTAGAAGACTTGTGTCCGGTATTCTATTAAAACTGAAATTTAATACAAATGTACCCCCACATATTACCTCGAAATACTTCTACATACAAAATTAACATTCAAAGCCCAATTAAAATGTCAAATAGGCACAGTGCCTTCCGCAAATCCAGAAGGCACTACATTCAACAAATTTACTACATTTGCCTATTTATAACTTACTATATTTCACTACTCCAAGTTGTCGGTCCTGGTGGTGTAGTGGTTACCATATTTGCCTCCTGAACCCAAGATGGCGGGTTCGATCCCGACCAGGACTTTTGGATTTTTTTCAGGCGTAAAAAATCCTAATTATGGCTTCCCTCAGAAAGGTAGTAAAGCCGTGGGTCCCGTGTCGTACATTAATGGCATGTAAAAGAAGCTCAAACCTGAAAGAAGAGGCCTCTGAGCAAAATTTATCGGCCGTTTCACGCCCTGATTTGAATGGAACGCTGATGACCTCAGATGTTAAAGAGCGTCCATAAATAAACAAAATAAAAAAAAAACATTTAATCAACAATTTACACTCCCTATACAACACTAAACTTCATTCTCCTTGTTACTACATTTCCTAGGTAAATGTAATGCCTACGGTGGCCGAGGTCGTTAAGTCGCGGACTCGTGAGCGGGAGGTCTGTGTTCGAATACCGCCAGGACCGTCCTCCCTGACTGAGGTTTTTTCCAGGTTTTCCTCAGTCCTCATAAATGGCAAATGCCGGGCAGGTACCCTAAACTTAGGCCTGGAACGATTCCTTCCTTAAAAATAAATCCTTTTCCAATATATCATTTCATCTCATGTATCATCAGGGTCCATCGCCTGTGGTGCCTCAGTAGCAAAAACGGGCGTTTTAAACACAATTCATTCATCTAGCTCTCACTTTATCTAAATACATACCAATTTCTACCATCCTGATTTTTGTAATGAAAACATATTCTTTCAGGGCATGGCTTTTCTTTAAGTGTCATAGTTGTTCATTGCAAAAAGGACATGAGTCAGCAGTTTCAAAATTTACTTTTATACTAACTAATAACTTCCAAAACGGAAATATACGCTGCTACATGTTCCTTTATATCTCAATATCATTGGTGATTTAAATGAGAAAGGATAAGCAAGTGGATTATTCTGTAAGTATTTTTTCTACCACCACCACCACTACTTGTAGAATTCTGAATGTTTTCCAGTCAGTATGTAAATGTTCTTTTCCATATGCTTCTTAGGTTAATATTAATTCTTAGTTTAATAAATAAATACCGAAAATTGCAATAAGAGTTTCGTTTTCGTCATTGAAATAAAAAAAAATACTTCGGCAATATCCTTTTCTGTTCTGTTAATGTGGTGATCATGCGTGCACATGCCAGGCATTTGTTGATACCGCTTTAATTGTATAGGGTTACTTTACGAACCGGTCGTTTGAAAGGATATATCCCTTCCGTTCTAGTCGGAGAATGAGCTAACATATCCTGCTCACCCAACTTCCGCTTTCAAATTCTTTCTCAATCAGGATGACGCCATTG